>JASSRZ010000011.1:13433425-13444760 GCA_032164315.1 Malacoctenus gilli
CACACACACACACACACACACACACACACACACACACACACACACACACACACACACACACACACACACAAAGCTCCTCTTGACACTTCCTCCGAGCATTAAAAAGGCACTTTGCAGATATTTGAAGAGGGTTTGTGTAGGAGTGTTAAGGTTACACACTTCCTTGTCATTTGGTATAACAACAGCAAAACAGTATTCTCATTTACATGTAAAGAGCAACAAGGGGGCAGGTGGTTGGTGTTGTCGAGGGGAAGGCGGGGGGGGGGGGCTTGTCTGAGGGGGCTCCTGAGCTTCATGCGGGAAAGGGAACCCGAGAGAAAACAGAAAACAATGCCATTATTTACCCTCGCAAATAAACCCTCACCTCTCCTCATCCTGTGATAAAAGTTGGTGGGTATAAATCACCACTGGAAACAATATGAGGCCTAATTACAGCGAGGAGTCAATGGGTCTGACACCTGAAGAAAATGTGGGAGACGACAAAAACAAAAGTCGAAAGAAACTATGTCAAATGTGAAGAGCAAAATGCAGCCAAATCGAGTCCTGGAAAATGTGGATGGTGAGAACTTTGAACCGCGCTTTGGATTTCCTCCTCATTATCAGCATCTACCTGCTAACTGAAGGTAAAATGTTTCCACCTGTAACCTGTGTTGACAGCTGGAATCAATCCAAACAACTAAATAGCTGAAACATACAGCAAGCACATTCAAAAAGTAGTCCAGAACCCGCAGTGAATTAATCTATTTCGAATATAACAATGAAACATCATAAGCTTCAAGTTGATCTCCACACTAAAAGCAGATCAGGGAGGAAGGTGTTTTTGTTGTGTTTTCTTCACCACAGTGTGACAGCCTGAGGGGATGCGGGGCGCAGGTTTCTTTATCCCGGGGAGATTTGATCGCCCTTTGTGTCGTAGGAAACGATGTGTTGAAGGAAATTAACAAACAAAAACAAGAAAAAGAAATGCTCTCAAAAGGTGCCCTGAAAGTTGAGTGCAGGGGGATAAATAGCTGCGGGAATTCACACGGCGGGAACAATACCTTGTCGAGATGCGGTCTGGAAGGTGTCGCGAGCTGCAGCTTCTCGGCCAGCCTGCGAGACAGGAGGATATGATTTGGAGACTTATTTACATTGAAAGGTGAAATAAGATTCGGGCACAAGAAAGCTGTTCGCGAGATGCAGAAGACAAAAAAAATGTTGCACAAAAGTGAGAAAGTATTCAAACATTTAACGCCTGATTTAAACCATTGTGCAGTAAGTCAGTACAGTCTTCTATGTTAAGTTGGATCTACTACAACTGCAGGTATCAGTAGCTCGTGTCTTTAACAGTAATATTTAGCAGCTCCAGTCATTTTTAACTGTGCCATTGAAATCTCCTTGTGAAACGCTGCTGACCAAGACAGCAGCAAAAAAGGAAGGTGCAGACAGAGGACAGAGATAAAACGCACAGCCAAGGATGAAGGTGGGTCTGTATCAGTTGAGTCGGGACGGTTCCTAACACACCTGCCTGTGTTGGACTCCAACAATAAACTCTTGGATGAACCACAGAAATCCTGACGTTGCTTCAAGCACAAACTGATTTCTAGGTCTCAACACAGAGAGACTGACTGGATCCTGGTTCTCTCTTCGACTCTTCTTCCCTCTGAATACTTTCCTCCATCTCAAACTGATGGAGGCAGAGTGTGTCCTTAAACATCTGTCTGTTTCCAGAGGAGAATTCTCCACTGAACTTTTCTGGTATGTTAAAGGCTCTCCAACAACTGGGCAGTTTTTGGCAGCACAGAAGCGCTGAAGCTTTCAGTTGTTCGGCATCTTCTGTAAAACGAGTCGCAGTTTTTTTTTCTTCCAGTGTGGTTTTACACACTGTGTGCTGAGACAGCCCCAATTGGAAACTATAGGAACGGCAATTAAATCTCCCAGCGCCCCCAAACAAACTACACCCCCCCACCACCACCACCACCACCATTTTTTTCCACCTCCTATTCTCTCTGACCTCACAAGGAGGCTAAATGTTGTGTCCAGCTGCTTGAGCCCCACGTGCTGTTAGTACCACACAAGCAGAGCGGTGGGGGGCCCGCTTCAAACAGCCAGCATGGGACTGGGGGGGGGGACTCGAAAAAAGGCCCTATCTATTGGGACAAGGGAGGGACACCTCAGGAGCCAGTGGACACACACAGCTCTAATCCTCTGCAGCTGGTCCGGGGGACACTGACCGAGGGCATGTAGGAGAGCTTTAACACGGCGGCCGGCTCATTCACATGAAGGGACGAACACTGATTCTATTCATGAGAATGACATTCGACGGGGGAGACAATATGATGGGCATGCTGTGGTGGAACGGGATGGGGGGGGGACTGCTCGAGAAAAAGAGTCTGTTAATTAGAGGGAGACCGTGGCAACAGTATCAAAGACCAGTGGGCGCAGAGAGCCGACAACAAAAGCCATTAGTGGGATCAAACTTCACCATTTTTCTCCACTGCTTTAAAACAGTGCCTGAAGAAAATGCGGCAGAGTTCATTACATGTTCAGTCACGTGCAACAAACCAGGGTAAGTCACGTCAAGGACAATGGAAATATCAAACTGGACCAAACACATTGAAAATAGAGTGTAATACGAGGCTTTTTTTCACTTTTTTTTCCGAATGTAAAACAAGTAAATGTGCTTAAAAGAAACCTTTTAAACATTTATTTATCAACCTTTATTTTTGACAGAAGGTCAAAGAAGGTCACAGAAGGTCACAGAGCGACTTCAATACCGTTGACAATTTTTAGTATGCATACGAAACTTACTATAACACAGCAATTTATTTGTTTCAGGCGCCATTAAAAAGTGAATTTAAAAATGGGCTTTCTTTAAATACTCCTGAAACTTTAATGCATTCAAAACCAACTCACTTTGCTCCGTCGTTACAGTCGAAGGAGTGCAGATCCAGCACTTCAGAGAGATCCACCCTGTGGAAGAAGATCGCAACATTACTTTAATGTTTATTTCGCCAGTTCAAATCAACATTTAACCACATCGGATCGGTTCATGAACCAGAAAACGCTCTTGCTCCATTCACCAACCGGAGGTGACCGAGTCAATCAGCGTTCAAAGAAAGTTTGGGTAACGTTGTTTCGGTTAACCCCCTCGCTGCGCGGACCCTCTCATCTGCTCACCCCGCTGTGAACTTTGAGCCCAAACACGCCCGCGCCATCCACGCACACTGCTTGTTTTGGCCAGATGCTCCGCGAGTCCAATAACACACAAACGGCGCGTGCGTGTTCACGCGCATGCCACCCCGTCGGCCTGAGGGCCCGGGGTCAGAGACCCGAGGCTGGCGGGTAACTGGACACCACAGAAAGTTTGGTGTTTACTCAGGCCGCTGCAGTTTGTGTTTGTTTATGTGTCTGGAGCGACGTCACGCCTGGAGCGCCTCATCTTTGATACAAAGATCTGAGCAGGAGTTGCACCGGACGCAGCGGGAAGCTCTTCCGCAGAAAAGCAACTTAACCCCGTCGACCGAAATGATCCGAGAGAAAAACCCCTCACTCACCTCGACCTGTGAGTTTCAAGTGTCTTGACGAGACCGTTTATGGACCTGACGAGAAAGAAAATTCACAATTCAGCTCGGCCACTTTGTCAAATTTGTATGGTTCTGTGTGAACTGGAGTCTGCGTCACAGGATGCGGACCTGACAGTGTCTCTGAGTTGGTTCAGCTCTTCCTCCTTCACCAGGTCTGTCTTGTTGATAATAGTGAGGTCAGCGAGAGCGATCTGTCTGAAAAGGCAATCACTTCAACAGTCAGGCTTACAAGGAAAATTAAAAGAAATACAGTTTTTTCATGAAAAAAACATGAAAGAGATGAGGACGACCACATGTGAACCCTCTCCTCTGCAGGACGGCACCGCTCTATTCAACCTTCCCATTTCCAACTGAATGGATGAGTCTTGATGGGTGGCGGTGGCTCATGCGGGCCAGACTCCGGTTGGGAGCTGAGCGCTGTTTAGTTTCGAGGTGAAAACACAAACAAGGACCAAGAATGCAAAGGGTCGTGCGCCTGGTCTTTTGTCGTCAGTGTATTTGTTCAACAACAACAGCGCACAGCTGCTGGAGGACACAAACTGGAAGACAGGCGGACAAACGTGTGGCTACAAGAACACCACACAGCATGTTAGTAAGCCCGAGGACGCACACGAGAAATACCTCGGTAAATGTTTTATTTGGTTGTGTCTGGGGCTGAACATGAATACAAATCATCATTAAAGTATTTTCACATCAAATCCTCACCTTTCTTCTTCCTGTATTAGAGTCTAATACAAAATGACTCAATATGTACTTAAAGGTGTGAAAACTACTCAAAGAATGAATGGTGGTGTTCCACATGGTTCAATCTTGGGGCCTGTGTTGTTTGTGATTCATCTTTATAATTATTGAGTCAAGTAAGCTGAAATGTGGTGTTTTTGCTCATGGAATAAATTTCTAGAATCAAATAAAGTGGACAGAAAAGGCGAAGTGTACCTGGCTGCTTCATTGACGAGTCCTTCTGCCTTTTCTTCTCTTAGTTGCTGCGAATTCACACACAGAAAAAACAAAACATAACACACAAAATTGATTCACAGGTGCATCAAAAGTGCATCACTTTCCAACTTTGCAAAGTTTGCAAAGTCAAACTTTCAGTCAATGTTTGCAGGAGCATCCACAAACTGTGACACAGAGCTTAATAAGGGAAAAGAGGGCGCCCTCGTGATATTTTGGTGACTTTTCCCCGACAGGTGAAACCTCAGGAGATCCCTCTTCTGTTTTTGTGTCGTGCACTTGCTCTGGGGACGCCGCTTTTCTCCAAAAACAGTTTAATGTGTAATAACAGCCGGAGCAGGCAGTGTCAGTCTGGATCCTGCACCCCAAGCGTCAGTGTGACGGGACTCTGTCACAGCCCGAGTCGTGACAGCTTTGTCTCGGAAGGAATCGAATGACAAGAAGGCAATAAATGCAACCTAATAGAATGGCTGCTTTGATTTCACCTCCCCTGCACTAAAGAGCGATGGGGCCCCCTCAGAGAGCGAGAGGCCAAAGGCCCACAGACACGTCCTTCCCCTCAGCCAGGTAGACAACCGACGTGACAGCCGACGGGAGGGGGCAGGTGAGTGGATGTGACACTCCCATTACAATGGTCACATCTGAGGTATCAATTACTCCGCTGCTATGATTCGTACACTCTCCCTCCTCTGCTCATCATCTCCCCTCATCCTGCCTCGGCACTCAGAGGAACGAGCAGCCAGAAAAGTGTCACCTCACTGAGCATGACACCTTCAAATTAGAGCCTATTATCTAGGTGTCACTTGTCCCTTTTCCTTTTCAGACGCCGCGGAGAGGGGCAGGATGTGAGTGTGTGTGTTCGTGTGTGTGCAGAGCCACTTTTCACAAAGGGGTCCCGCATACAATTGTGAAGAACCCCCCCCAGCCTCTCATTCCAATTGGCTTTGCTTTTTTCACACTGAACAAAACAAAGCAGAATTAAACCAGAAGCAGAGATTTGGGACAATCAGTCTGTTTTAAGCCACGATGTGTAACACAACAGCGTCAGTGACCTGCCACAGCACCTCTCGTGTTTTCTTCCTGACACAGTAACTGCCTAATTTCATTTGTTTTTTAGTGGAGTGGTTAGCACCGCTCGTTTGGTACTCCTGCATCTCAGCATCAGTGACTGTTAGATCAAGTGTGTGTGTGTGTGTGTGTGTGTGTGTGTGTGTGTGTGTTACTCCATCAGACTTGAAATAGCCTGTCACTCATATCACCTTCCTCTTCATTCAGTAAACAGCAGGAATTCAATCAGATTGTCAGCTGCCCCCCACACAAACATTTAGGTATTATTCTGCCCTCCGTTGATTGTTTTGTCCAAAGTGTCAATCATGAACCCAAAATGTTTCAGATTATAATTCTTGTTGAAAAGCAGGAACCAAAGGAAGGCAAGTGATTATAATTAGCAATGAAATTCACTGGTCATCTGATTTTTATTGGGGGGGGTTTAATCCCTGGACTCGTGTCACCCTCGTACAAACAATTGAAGGATCTCTCACATACCTGGAGTCCATACTTGGCATCGATGACAGTGACGATGCCTGAGAGGAACAGATGCAGCAGATGAAAATGACTGGAGGGTCAAATGCAGCATCACAGCTTGTGTATGTTTTGCTCTGAACTAAACAGTTATATTTTGGGGTTTTACCACCCTTAAATGCATTTTTTTCCCAACACATAATAAACAAAGTGTATCAAAAAATTAGGTGTTAACTGACTCTCACTACAACTGTGCTCTATCTTTGCAAAGTGTTGATCTATTTTGAACCAATGAAGTCGATCCGCTGTAAAGCTTCTCTTACCGTCCAAGTAGATGTCACTGCCGAGCTCAGCGTCCACCCAGAACATGGAGGCCACCGCTCCTGCAGGAGGAGTTTACATGTCAGAGCAGAGCTGAGCGGCTACGTAACAAATGAAAAGGAGGAAGCTGTCAGACAGAAACGGAGACTATTGCTGTTTCTTCTTTAAAATGACCGTTTTTAACCTATCTGTTATCATCTTCAAAAGAATGCTGAACTGAACCACTGAAACCGCAACTACCCTTTTCCTGCTGTTCTAAGGTTTCAAAATTTAACACCACTGAATATCATTATTAATGATCAATATGAAGATTTTCTTTGCATTCAGAAATTTTGCTTTAATTCATAAGCAGAGCTAATAGTGTGTTTAAGGTGAGTACCTAGCTATGTTTCTCTTTGCGTTCTTTATCTGGTTTCTATATTCAACTGGCATTAAAGACCCGTCGTGTTTTGAGCTCCAGCTGAGCTTCGTGGATCACATAAAACCAATATCAGAAGCCTTCAATAGTTGATGTCCTCCTGGTACATTTGGTTTGTTTCGATTTTCCTGTGGACACGGTTCTAACAAGCCCCCGCGTCCCCCTGCCAGCCACAGCTTGTTCACATAATGCACTTTTGTCAAACCGCCGGGCGACAATAAGAAAGCACGGTAAATATTTGATGGATGCAGAATGAAAACAGCGTTTCTGAGTGGCATGTTTCACACAACTCATCCAACCTTTTCCTGAATACAAGCCCCGCACCCCCCCCCCCCAACCCCCCGGGGGACACCTCATGATTGACGGGGCTGCCACAGCCAATGACAGGCCTGTCCAGCTCCATAACAGGCCAATGACACAGCGGGTGGGGGCGAGGACGGCCCCGGTCTGAGCGTGCTCCGTTGCGTCTGGCCACGGAGCCAAGTGGTGTGTATCTGCGCGTGCCCCCCCTCCTCTGACACCTGTCACTTAGACACACACCCCACCCGGCACAGCGCTCGCCCAGTGGTGCCCTAATATTGATTTCCTACTCAAAGCAGGCAGATAAATGGACAGCTAAAGGTCCTTGTCTTCTTCTAAACAAAACATGGGAGCTTGTGGCATCGCATTTAACTTTAAATGAACTTCACAAAGTATTTAAAAAGGATTAAACGGTTTCAATAAATAAACAAACAAACAAACAGACAAACAAACGAATGAACGAAAGAACAAATGAATGAATGAATGAAGGGATGCAATGCCTGAAAAAAAATAGCCATCGCTAATCAAGCACAGCGCTGCACATGTGCATTACCTGGATCGGCGAGTCCTGTGGTCTCCAACAAGATATAGTCAAACTTTCCTTTTTTCTCCATCAGATTTTCAATGGCTTTAAGACCATTGTCCCTGAGAGGAGGAAAAAGGAGAGTCAGAGATTAAAGTGGGCTAATTTCATCCTGAAAATAACATGAGTTTTGCCTCACTCTACAAAATTTTCACCACTCTCGTTCAAGAGGTTTCTTGAAACTTTGAATAAATCTTTATGGAAAAGTCACACAGAAACACGCCCTTTAATGAGAAATGTCTGACATGATTTTGTGTATTTCAACTGTTACACCTCCTCCAAAGGGCTCCTGTTAAAGTACGTACTTGACGGAGCAGCAGAGGCAGCCGTTTCTCAGCTCCAGCCACTCCTCGTAAAGCTCTCCTGCCTGACTCACAGCCAGGGACTTCTCCAGAGCGCTGCCTGCAGGGAGACCATGAAGAACAAAGAGCCACCACATGAAGAAACCAATCGTTATGTCGTGTTGTTTATTTCTATTTATGCAAGCTAGACAAAAATGCAAACAAACAAAATATAAAAGTCTCAGGACCTTTCTGCAATGTTGAAAGAAAAAACGGAAGTTATGGCAACTTTCCAAGGCCTGAAAAAGCCTGAAATGAAGCTTTCTTTTCTGTTCCTTGACACTGTGCTGCCCTCTTGTGGTGAAGAAAAACAGACCATCCACCAGCCTGCTGTCAATTCTCTTAACCTGAACAAATTGCAAATGACAGTTGGTTTTCCTACCTTCACCAAATTCATTGAGGATGACAGCAATCCGCTTGTTGTGTTGTTCTGTTAAGATGTAATTCAGGAGCGTTGTTTTCCCAGCACCTATGGAGTCACATGCACATTTATTGGTATACATTTATAATCCATCTAAAAAAACAAACAGAATTCATGTTTTATCTGTTGAAGCGATAAGTGAGGGTCAATGGTTTGACAAACATGCAGTCTTTAGACTGGAGACAGTATCTTAATTCTCTACTGCTCACTATAGGTACTATCACTATAAGTATTTTCTTCATATTTTTCTTCATTTTCTGTGCTACTATCAGTCTCGGCCAGTGTATTCATGAAATAAACTATTTTTGTGTCTCAGCTCAAATTAATTGTCGCAATAATGCATCAAAAATGCGTGGACTGAGCGAGGAGTAAACAACAGTCGCATGCTCTTCATCACAGCGAGGGTGGATTACAAACATCTGAAGCTATCATCTCTTTTATAAGCTCATTATCGTCGAGAGCAACACGGATCTCACCAAGGTAACCTGTGATGATAGTGACTGGTATCTGTGCCGCAGGGGGGGCGGGCTGGCTGTCGATGGGCACCAGCTCCGGGCAATCGTCGTCCTCCTCCTCCATCCTAATGCCATCCATACCACAAGCAAAGCTCTTTCTTTTTTCCAGGTATAAAGGGAAACATGATGTAATAAATAAGTACAACATGACTTTGAACACTTTCAATGTGATTCTTTGACATAAATACATGAATACAAGACACACATTTGGGGAACATCTCAATAGTCACATAAAAACAGAAAAGAATGTAAGAAATTTTGAAAAAAAATACAAACTGTGATTAACTTGAGTGTCATGATTTGCAGCATTTCATTCATAAAAAAAGAAATTTTTGAAATTCAAACGAGTGAATAAATATCTTCAAATTAAAAAAAAGCTTAAAACAAATGTTTTCATTGAGAAGACAAATGTTTGCACAACTTTAAACAGTATATCAATGGAAAAAATGAGTAGTTATTATTACTATATGGTCGTTAAATGTGAGGAAACCCAGCAGACACCATTGACTTGTTTTCCTACCTGTTTTCCCACGAACGCAGCAGGTGAAACGTCAAACCTTTGAAGCGACGAGAGATGAATCGCGTAAAAGCCGTGTGAATGTTCACGTACAAATGACAGACATTCAAAATGTACTTAGTAAATATCCTCTCTTCAGCCACCAGCTGCTTCACGGTATGTTGCAGCGCAAGGACTCCGGGTGGATTCACGAGCTATGAGAGTGGTTCCGCTTTGGCTTGACCGCGACACGCTTACATTATTTTAAAAGTTATTGAAAATTTTATAATCAATCAACAAATAACAAAATACCTAATCGCAACGTGTCAAAGCCAGAATACACACAACCATTGTGTCCATCGTTGACATTTGAAAGGAACTTCAGCGACAAACCCAACATGGTGTAATGATACAGTTTGTCCACTAGAGAGCGACAGACAACAAACACGGAGTACAGAGTGCAGCGACAGACGAGCAGACGAATGGACCTAAATGTCCCCTCGCAGTTTCCATACTTCTGGTCGCTAACCAGTTAGCAGCTAGCTCTGCTTTCTGGTCAGAGTCGCAAAATATAAAGCACGGGCAAGTGTGCAAACGACCAAGTCAAGTAAGCTTTTCAAGAAGCCGTTTTATGTTGCTGACGTGAATGTTGATGCTACTGACCTGACTTTGACTCACTGTTATGAGCCAGCAGCATCCTGCTAGCTTCTGTTAGCTTCCAGAGTTAACATGCTGTTACTCACTGGAGATATTAGGATATGTGCCTGTCTGTTGTGAGTGACAAATTGAGATGTTGATGTGGGAACATGGCAGTAAACTGATAGTTTTAAACAACTGTAAACTCTATCTGACCTGTTTTTTGTGTTACTTATGTTTTACCTTCTGTGTTTCATGAGGAATTCATATTCAGAGGTCAGACTTAAATGAATTAAAGATTCCTCATATTATTTGAGGGCTTCAGTTCCCGACTGTCCAAGTTTTTTTGGGTTTGTTTTTTTTACCGTTATCTTTGTTTATCTGCAAGTCGACTTAATATGTTGACGTGCTGCCTTTTGGCATTTAAACACTTATTTCTATTCCTCATATATTATGAATGGTTCGTTATTTACTGACCAAAAGGTAAAGAACAAATCTGCAGAATTAACAGAGGAGAACTTCTTGATTTGTGTCCGAAAAGCTTCAGTGGTCACTCCTTCAGTTGAGTGCTTATCTCATTGGAAGGCTTCTACTCCTTGTTGTTTATATTGTGGGATTTATTTTCATTTTATAGCATCATTTAAAAAATCACATTTTTGAAATGGGAAGAAAATACTGCGTGATAAAAATGGATTGTGAGGATGTTAGTTTCTGTTGATTTTCATTCAATGACAAATGCAGGAGTCCCTCACTCTTCAATGCAGCAAACGCTCACTACACATGACGCATTGTGCGTTCACTTCTCTGAAGTAAGCGATTGATCAAGCGAAGCACAAGTGGGTGAGCTGGTCAGTCGGCGTGTTGAAGGGTGTTTTGTAAAGTGACTGAAGGTCCCATAAAGTGTCGCTGTAAACAAACTGCGCGTTTACCTTGTGAGTTGCGATCGACATCTATTCACTGGATGTCTTGCTTTGCTCGGCCTGCGTCGCGACTGACTCAGTGGATTATGTGTGTAAAATTGGTGTTCATCTGTTTGCAGGTTGGGGACGATGGTTGTGAATCTTTGCCTGCCACACTTCTCGACGACGGTTCACTGCAACAAGGTGCAAAAAACTCCCTCCATACACTTTCTCCACCTTTCTCGGGCTGAGTTTTGTTTGGACAAAACCACAACAGCGAAGTGGGGTTTTTTTTCTGTGTGTGTGTGTGTGTGTGTGTGTGTGTGTGTGTGTGTGTGTGTGTGTGTGTGTGTGTGTGTGTGTG
>JASSRZ010000011.1:13464088-13491347 GCA_032164315.1 Malacoctenus gilli
GTTATCCTGTTTCTTTCAGATGGTCACGACTGTTGTCGTCTTGTACGTGGCCAAAATGTGTCAAATGGTCCATTTTCCAGATTTCGACAGGAGCATTCTGGTCAAAGTCAGTTTTTCTTGCTTTTCACTAGTATCATCACGACTGATCTGACATTGGGTTTTTTTCTCCAGAACAAATGCTCCTCTGATGTTTGTCCCCAGATTTTCCCGCTGCCGCTGCTTTATGTTGGAAACCATGTCACGGGACTGGGCAGCACTAAGAAGCTCAGGTTGCCTGTTCTACCTTCCTTCTGTCCATTTCTGAGCGCCACTTTCGCAGGCTTCTCATGAAACTTGTCGTCCTCCAGTTTACCCATGTTTACAGTGCTGCGGAAATTCACCATTCTAATGACAATGGTCCTGGAAGTGTACTTGCTGAGGTAACTGCTAACCTCTCAGGTGTGCGACTAATTTGCAAATGCCTGAATGGTTACAAACACACACTGATCAGCGTCGAACGTACTCCATGCAAAAAACAAACTTTATTTTATTTCTTTTTCAGAAAAACGTTCCCAAAGCGCATCGTCTACAGTGTCATGACAATAGTTTTTGGCGCCATGGTGGCTGCGAGGTATGGCTCTCCTGTTTAATGTTTATGCTGTGTTTTTGTTTGTCCGCGACATAAAAAGACCCCCTACCACCACCACCACCACCATTCACCATCTTCCTCTCCATTTGCAACCACCAGCTCAGACTTGGCTTTCAGTGTGGAGGGCTACACTTTCATCCTCCTCAACGATGTCTTCACGGCAGCCATTGGCGTGTACACCAAGAAGAAACTTGGCGATCAGGTACGGGCCTTCCTGCTCGGGTTGCACAGTGGATTCACATCCAAAGTTTCAACTTGTTAAAGTAATAAATCTAATCACAATAAAAAAAAACAACAGTTGACATACTGATATACTTGAAAAAATATTTAGAAGTTAAAATACTAGTGCCCAAAGAGACACGATTTAACACAAGTTAAGTGAGGACAATTCATTTCTTCCACTGTTGTAACATGGAATTTTTGAACCCTGTGTAAAAACTGAAACTTTTCTTTAGATCACTATGTTTTGTGTCCTTGTTTTTTGTGATGTTAAGATGTGCTTTGTGTAGGTGTTTGTTTACCTTGATTGCAGCTTGTTTATTGAAAATCACTGGGTCAAGACCTTGAGCATGTGCTGCTACTCCTCCTCTTTTTTTGCCAAGGGACTTGGGAAATATGGCGTCTTGTTTTACAATGCTCTGCTCATTGTAATCCCCACACTCATGGCGAGTGCCTTCACCGGAGATCTGCACCAGGTAACCTGCGCTGAATGTGATCAAGTGCAGCACGTGCTTTTCTCCTGAACGCACTGTGAGACCTCTGTGTGTGTGTGTGTGTGTTTTTTTTGTGCCCACAGGCTATCACGTTTGAGGACTGGGTCACAGCCACCTTTGTTTTTTGTTTTCTGATGTCCTGCTTCATGGGGTTTGTCTCCCGCTTCCAACAGAGCTGCTCTGGATCACTTTTCCCGCCATCAAACCTCTGTTGAACTTACGGCTTTGTGTGTTTGTTTTACAGGTTCGTGCTGATGTACTCCATCGTCCTTTGCAGCTACTATAACTCAGCTCTAACCACTACAGTCGTAGGAGCCATAAAGGTTAGTGTGCACTGACAAGAGCAGATGGAACATGCATTGTATATGGTGGTCTGATTCCCAATTTTATGACTTGTCAGTCTGCCTATAAATGAACCACTGATGTGACGGATTTCCTCAGAACATTGCAGTCGCCTACATCGGGATCTTTGTGGGGGGAGACTACCTGTTCTCCTGGACCAACTTCCTGGGCCTCAGCATTTGGTGAGCAATTTTCAAATCCCACTCCATTTATTTGATACTTTTACTGCCCCTTTCAACCATCCCGCTTTTGAGTCGTTAAAAAAATGTTTTTTCTTAAAACTTGTATTTTGTTTCCTTTGCAGTATGTCAGGCGGGCTCGTGTACTCCTTTCTCACCTTTAGCAGCACCGACCCCAAAGGTAGCGTGGCAGGAGGTGTGAAGGTTCACGCCGCCGGAGACTCAAACGGGAAGTTCGCCACAGTCTGAAACAGCAACCCATCGGCAGTCAGTACATGCTGACATTGTTCTTCTCCATATTGGAGCAAATTGCACTTTGTTCTTCTCTTTTTAAAAATCTGTGACTTGATCACAGAAGCCTTTCTTCTGTTGTATCAGAAAGAACAGACAACACATGCACGACTGTTTTCGGTCAGGTTCAGTGAATGTTTATTGAAGGTCAACAACAATATAACAGTGTGGACAGTCTGTCAGAGAAGCCTTATGTGTAAAAATGTGTAATAAAATGACTACCAAGCAAGCAGGTTCACTCTATACACTCAGATATGGAGGTTGATGGAGGATGTTAGCAGAAGGAGGGGGGGCTGAAACTACTCATTTAAAAGCTCTGTAAATTGTGCGCACTCAATTTTCTAACACTACTTTGTATATATTAAAAAAGGCATAAAATTTCTCAAACAAAACAAAGGGTTAAAAAAAAACTAAAACTGGGAAAAATAAATCTTTTGGTTGTTTTCGTTAATTATTATTTTTACTCGATCGCTAATCTGTTTCCAGTTTGAGTGTAACTCTGAGGGCCGTCACTTGATCCAATTGAACCATCACATGAAGAGTGAAGGGATGCTGGTGCGGGGTCAACCCCAGCAGCCAGTCAAACAAAACAAAAGACTTTGTACAGTGTTGGAGGATGTAGTGTTGCTTTAACAAAACAAAAACAAACAGCAGTACACGATGATGTGTTCATTCAAAACCAGCGCTTTGTCCCGGACGCACAATCAGTCCAATCTTTAGTGCATTGCAAGCTTAATCCTAGATTTAAAAGAGGGTTTAAGTGCTAAATTCAAATGAATGTGAGATTCAAATGTAGGCAATAAATTCAGATCAAATATTTTGTTGATTCTCGTTTTTTCCTTATGAGCTCTTGAACACACCAACAAAAAACAAAGAGTACGGTGAAATGATCACTTCTGAAAAGAGACAACAGAGTTGGTCAAAAATGGCTCCGGCGTCCCGGCACCTTTATCTAAAACCGGCCCAGCACCCTTTAATATAAAAGGTGACAGACATCCATTGGAAAACAACAACAAAACTCCCCTATGCTTGGAAAGCAACTGTTGGCCCACAGCTCGAACAACTCGCGACGTGGGAAAAACTGCAGTTGATGCGGAAACGCGGCGGGACTTTTACAAAAAGTAGTCTGGACCTTCAAAATGCTGCGGAACATGAATGAAAACAGTGTAAAAGGATCACGACGGGAGGATTTGTTGTTCCTAACCAGGAATTAGGCTTGCAATGATCACTTCCCATTCAGCAAAAAAAGGAAGAAAAAGATGACCCATGATATCGTCAAACCTCCAGCTTTCCTGACTCCTTTCCTCCTTTGCTCACCGCCACCCGATAAGAGGCGCAGAGGGTGAGGTTAAAAAACAACAACACAAACAACTAACCGATCCTTTATCAGTTCTCTGCTGAACATTGTGCTTATATAATGCCTGGAGATGAAAACCATGAGGTCTTGTGACTTCAGAATGCAACTTAAACATTTCCTACGCGTGACCACACCCTGTATCGTTCTGTCCATCTGAGCTTAATCCATGTACACATCAGTCGCACACACTCTCTCTTACACTCACAATATATTTAGAAAAAAAAAGGAAAACTCGTTACCAAAGTGCAAACCAAACAAATCAAACCAAAAGAAAAACCAAAAACATAATAAAAGGTTTTCTTCCTTTGCCTTCAGAAGACAGAAGAGAGAAAGACATTCTTCATATTGTCAAATCTACCATTATAGCAGCCTAAAAGGATAAAATGGAAGCTCGATAAGGTGCTTTAGCTTGTGCCTTCCTGGTGCTGGGGGGGGGGGGGTGTCAGGTAGGGGTGCATAACACTGATCTCAGACCAGTTCAGCTACTCAAAGTGGAGTTGCTCCACCTGATAAACTGAAGTAGTTGTAGATCTGTGGTTATGAACCTTTTAGTGACAGCACATGTCGCAGGAAGGCGTTTGGAGGGGGTGAGGTGGGGAGGGGGATGGGGGTGGAGGGTAAGGAATGGGGGTCCGGGGTCAGGGAGTTCAGGCAGACAGGTTGTTGGCCAGCTCGATAAGTGCCAGGGCCCCGTGGAGGCGCTCCCGTTGCTCCTGCAGACGGCGCCTGGCCGCTCCCCCCGGGGCGGCGCCCTTCTCCTCCTCCGGCGCTGCCGCCGCTCCCCCCGCCTCCTCCTCGGCCCCGTTCTCCTCATCCGACTGGAGGAACTCCATTGGGTCCTGCTGCTCCTGGTCCTCCCCTCGCGCCTTCCCCTGGGGCTTTGCCTTGGTGGTGGTGGGGGCACGCTGCTCGCGGGTTCGCCAGTACCTGCGGGGACCGAGTTCATCCGTTAAGACACGGCGCAGGCAGATGTTGACACCGACTCCGAGATTTCAGCGTCACCCAGCAGATGCTGCGTTCACCTACTTTGCCAACCACTCAGCCACGGCCTTGTTGTCCACCGACTGCGCCTTCCCCAGGCCCTCCTTTGGCTCCTCCCTCTTCAGACGGGAGAAAGGATGCTTGGGGCAGTGACGGTTGGCATGTGTGAACCGGTTTCCGCATCCTGCAGAGTTAAAGAAAAAAAAAGAAAAACTCTAAGAAACACATTTTCATGGTTGTGAAAACTTGACAGTCACTTTTCCCCTTTCAGTGATCTAAAGTTCTTATTAATCAGGATTTACTTTCAAGTTACACATTCAAACGGATGATTTTGCGTTGAGGGGTACTTTCCCAACAGTCGGTGTGTTCAAAGATTTAGTCTGTCAAACTAGCTGAGGTCACATGACAAAGTTTAGGAAAGTCCCTAAAGGAGGACATGAATGTTTGAGTTTACCGTTTGAATCAAAGATACCCTGCCGGCGCTTCCTCAAATATTGATGGATCGGACTGAAAACGCACCTTTCTCCGAGCACACAAAGGGCTTCTCTCCAGTGTGCAGCCTTTGGTGGGTCTTCAGCTGACCACTCTGGACGAACGCCTTGCCACAGTTGGGGTAGTCACACAGATAGGGCCTCTCCCCTGGTGTGCAAGAGGGACTTTGATTAGACACCGCTCAGTTGCTCATCAGGTAGTCATTTATTTGTCTACTTAGTGGCCTTTTCACCCTCCCCCCCCTCACCTGTGTGTGTCCTCTTGTGGGCTTGGAGAGACTTCTCCCTGGGAAACACTCGGTTGCAGATGTTGCAGCGGATCCGGCTGGACGAGGTCTCCCCCTCATTTATCAGCTCCCGGACCGTGTCGGCCCTGGGACGGCCTCTCCGGATGCCATCCTGGACACAAGGTCACACAGTTTGTAAGCTGACCAAAGGAGCAAAATAAGTGCTCTTTACTGGAGTTTTTTTTTTTTAAATCAAAAATTAATGTATTTACACTGCAATATTACGTATACTGTCGTTGAACATCCGACAAATGTCATTTCATACATTTTTGTTGAGCTCACGTGTTACACTGTAACAGGAAGTGCCGCTTTTTCATTGTAATTCATTCACATCCGGTTTGTTTTTTGGCGCGCGACTGCGCGTCACGTATGAGCAGCTGCTGCGGGATGAGGAAGTGCACAGGGTTTAAAATCCACCGTGTCACACCCTAATGCGCGGGCGTTTTTTTAAATGACTCTCCAGCTCGGCCATATTCAGACTCCAGCACGGACTCGGCTAAGCTTCTTACTACTTTTTTTGTCGGTCTCGCGACTGAGTTGTTCGTCTTGAATGACTCTACAACATGCCATGACTGAACACGCTTTCTGAGGTTCATTCATTCTTCAGTGCACGCTGTTATCTTTGTCAAACATAAAGTTACAGAATACTAAGACGGGTTAAAGGTACTTTAGTGTTGTCAACAATTTTGACTATGAATAAAATAGCAGTTATGGGCTTTTCCAACTGCGCAATCTGTCATTAGGGGGTCAAAGAAAGCAGAAAGTAGCGTCAAAAACAATTCAAATGAAGTTTTTTTCTACCTTGAGCTGTTCCGGTGACGGAGCGTTGTCCGCCTCGCTGGCCGTGTGCGTCCCGGTGGGAGAGGCAGCCCCGTTGACTGAGCCCGGGCTCAGGGTCACATTGTGGGCGTTCTCCCCCCACTTCCATGGGTAGACCATGAAGTCGCTGAAGCCCGGGCTCGTCGGGGTCAGGGCCTCTGCTTTCCTGGGTTTGATGGGGGTGGTCTTGATGACGGACACCAGGACTCTTTTGGGCGAGTCGCTGCAGACAATAACCTGCGGCTGCTTGTGTTCGGCCATGCTACCGGTCTCAAACTCCCGGGGATAGTTGCAAGGGGGGGGAAACAAAACAAACAAGCCGTTTATTCTTTATAAAAAAATCAAGACTTAAGAATGGCTTGCGTTTTAATCCGGGGTGAATATGTCCTTCATTTCCAAAGGCGAAAAGAAAAAAGTCTCAGATCCGTTCGGGCGCTACAAAGTATCCAAAAGAGTCTGTGAGTTGAAAGGATGACGGGAAATTTCCTCCAGTCTCAGCGGGTCGTCCGAACTGACCTGTGTGCGCCCACTGCAGCCTGTCCCGCGTTGCAAAATCGCGCCTGAGCGGCCGACGCACCAATCAGCAACGGAGTTCAGATCCCGTGTATGCCGTTAAACCAATGGCAGCGCTCGAAAAAATCTCCCTTTCCGGAGTACCGCCGACCAATGGTTATCCGGGGAGCGCTGCCGGTGTCGGCATTGGTCAAAACTTTCCCGTCCAATGAGATTTGAACACTTAACCCGCGCTCTGACGGACTGACGTCAACAGCAGCCAATGGAGAGAGGGAAGACGCATCCCTCAGCCAATGAATGTTCAGGGCGGTTATTTTACATAGCTGAGGAGCAGATGGCTGTTTCCCGCGCTGCAGTGTCTGTTTATGTTGTTACACCGTTTTTTTGTTTTTTTTTTTGTCATTTTAAAGGGCAAGCAAACGGTGGCTCCGAGGCGCCAAAGTTACGTAATCATTAGAGGGCGGAAACACTCACACAAAAGCTGTACTGTGAGGGAGAAACTCGCGGTTATTCGGGATTTTGTGGTAAATCTGTGTATTTTATTCCATGTCACGACACTGCAATTTCTCTGTGCTGTAATTTCCATTTGCATTAAAGAAAATTTAGATGTAGATTTATTCTACAGACTCATTAATTATTTTTTATGGACCGAACAAATGCCCGACATTTCTTCATACTGTAAAGTTCTATAGATGGTTTTCAGATTGTAATCAAAAACTTTCATCCAATGTTTTAATCACACATCTTAAATAGTTTCTGAAGCTGGAAAACCCGACAGGATTTTTGTGCTTTCATCTTCTTTATCGTTTCTTTTTAAGACAGAAGTTAGAAATCACGTACCTGTAGTTTCTGCTCTCACCACCAGATGAAGCCAAAATGTCGTTGGCCTATGAAAAAAAAGGTCCTGACTCACGGTGATGCTTCGGGTGACACAGCTTATTTTTTGTATTTGAGGGATTCCTCAATCCTCTTTACAAATGTATCGACACAACGTAGAAGTGAACACATGAATGACAACATCATGCTGCACCTATAGTAAGTAGATTCGGTTCCAGGTGGGAGGATCTCAGCATCCCTGGGGGAGAAATTAGGTTCTGACTGTGGGAAGTATAGCACAAGTTACATGCTCAATCATGTTTCTACATATATGTGTTTTCTTTTTTAAATAGCAACACTTGGACCACCTTAAAAATGTTTTCAGCAAAACAACTTTCACCAAAGGTTTGGTCAGAGCAAGAAACACATTTAAAAACTATATTGTTACTATCATAGTCTTCTATTGCTGGAACAGCTGCTACTGAGCACAGAACAAGACAAGTTATGGTAATATTCATCAATCCAAATATCCACCATTGCTACCTGGTTGAAGTGCCATGTCATTTCTTGGGAACAGAACATAATAGTGCGTGAAAAAGTTATGTCAATATTGTAATTTTCAAAAATCAGTTTACAATCAATGACAGTTGCATGACTGCTGTTCGGTTGCTCCCCTCAGATCTCACCCGAGCATGTTGCTCATGTAAATGCGGTGATGCGTATGAGGTCCTAAAACAAGCTTCATAACATTTTGTCTATTATTTTTATCTGCTGGCCAAAGATTAAGAGAATTATTTTTTAAACATCCTGCAGGTCATTTACGAAGTGCTTCGTCATTTCTTTATCCCTCTTTTTTCCACCCTTTTCTTTGACTTGTCACACAGGCTGACTTCCGGCCGGCGCGTGGACCGTCGCTCAGTGAGGATGAGGAGGGCGTGGGGGCGTGGTGTCGCAGACCTCCACACCTGCAAACATTCAAGTGTCGACAAACTGAGGCGAAACGCTCTGATGTCCGCGGCTCTTTTCAACAGTAGCTGTCCTGGAAAGCAGTACACTGTCGTTTGTTTGTTTTTCTTTGCGCCGGCTCAGTGTCCTTTTTCTGGGAGACAGTTTTTCGGACACTTGCTGCCGGTTCGGTGCGCGCACGCGGGCTGAAATGCTGCCTGACGCCTACGGGTGCGTGGTGGCGAACAGGTTCGGGGGTCTTCTGGACGACGACGTGGACCCCTTCGACTTGATCAACGAGGCGGAGACGGAGAGGGAGAAAATGAAGAAGAAGAAAAAGAAGAAGGAAGAGGAGGAGGAGAAGAAAAACAAGCAGAAAAAGCCTGGACAGAAGGAGTCCCAGAAGGAGCGGCGCGTCCCCAGAGGCGCGGACGCCCCGGAGCCCCTCTCAGGTCAGCACACGGCTCGGCTTCGTCACAGGTGCACACCCGCGCCGTCCTGGTACCTGTGGTGTAGTTTCCGTCCAGTCCGGAGGATCCAGCTTGCTGCCGCCTGGCCGGCTGCTGATGCTGCAGGGTCAGTGAGGCTGCTGAGCGCACTGACAGCCTGCAGGAGGAAGTGGAGCCAAGCTGAACTGCTGAGGCTCATATTGACATGAAATGGGTGTCTTTTTCTGATTTGGCTGAACTCTTGAGTCCCCCCACCCCCCAAACCCAAAAACTTGTACCACAGAGGAGAAAAATATTTGTTTTTGGTATTTTTCACGAACTTTGTTCCCAATCATAATGAAAGTTTAACAATTCAGAAAAGGTCAACCTCTTTATGGTCTAAATTCAGATCAGTTCCAAATGGTGTCTTCTCTCGGTGTTAAACTCTTCCCTCCTTGCTTTTGTCTTCTTGTACTCGGTGCTCTCAGTCCGTAAGCAGCCACAGGCGCGGCCTGCAGCGGTCCCAGCGAGTGTGAATGACCGAGAGCAGAATCCGAGGGGCATGAAGAGGGCTGCAGCGGGCCAGCGGAGGGACAGACAAGAGGACCACCCTCAAGAGTTCTCATCTGAACAGTATGTAACATTGTGGGGAACATAAAATACTGGTTTTCATAGAGGTTGTGTGATAGTCGCCTTAAGCAGTAGCACTGTTGATCTCTCTCTCCTCATCGTGATGCATACTGATCAGCAGATGAAGATGAATGGTGTTTGTTAATAGTGAATGTCTGCATTCTGGAAAGTGGTTGGTGTTGTCCACCTTTTCTGTCATTTGGATATCATTCATTTTGTTTTTTTGTTGCCCAGGCCCCCCTACAATCCAGACTTTGACTTCCGAGGCAGAGGGGGGCCCCGAGGCAGGAGAGGTGGAGGAAGAGGTGGAGGGTCCGCAAGGAATCCAGACGACTTCAACTCCAGGGGCAAGAGGGAATATGATCGGCACGACAGAACGCAAGTCTTTTTGTCCACGTAGTGACTCGTGATCGAGGTTTCTGATTCGCCTATTTGATGATTTCATTCACTGTTTACGTACCGCACGATCTTTGCAGTGGCGTGTCCACAGAGGAAAAGAGAGGAGGCAGAGGACCCTGGAACTGGGGCAGCGTCAAAGAAGCTGAGAGGTGTGAAACACTCTCCGACATGGACATCGTGTCTTGCATACTGGGGAACATAAGAAGCATTCTTGTTTATCCCTTTTTAAAGTGAGGTAATGGAGGTGACGCCTGATGCGCCACTCAAAGGTGAGGAGCCCCAAATGACCGCAGAGGAGGAAAATCCAAGTGGGTGAGTTCAACACAGGGTTGTAGCTATAACTGTAACTATATTTGCAAATGAGCCTTGCCCTGTTTTCAACTACACATTTTGAGGCCCCTCCCCTTCCCAAAAACGGACTCTTTTGTGCACATAACTCTCACTGAGGCTTCAACCTGTAAACGTATTTGTCAGTCTCGTTTTATGTGCTCTTGAAGCCGTAGCAATGTCCAATGAAAATCGAGTGACATGTGGTGATTTGTATCAACACTGCAGCGTGACAAATGAGGACAATGGAGAAATTGTGGTCCAGGTCGCTATGGAGATGTCCCTGGATGAGTGGAAAGCCCTCCAGGAGATGAAACGCCCCAAAGCCGAGTTCAACATCCGAAAGGCCGAGGACAAGATCCCGTCCAAAGCCAAAGTCATCCACCAGTCCAAGAACCTGGAGGTGCGAGTGGAAAGCTGGAAACGGCTGAAAAACTCTCCAAAAGTTTGCATATTTGTTCCCCTGTGACTTTTTATTTAGTTGTATATATTCACAGCTACTCTGGTATCATTTGTGGAGCTGCATTATTTGCTCTACACTACAGTAAACCGACTTTATTGGCGCACCCCCAGTCAGAGCTACAGTTCTACAAGTCAGCAGGTGATGTGACAACTGGAGGAGCTGTTTCAGCAGCTCTGTCACTGACTGCTGCTGAGTCCGAGTGGAGCCCACCGCAGACGGTGGCCGCCGTAGGTGGAGTGCGTCTGTGCCTGTGACCAATGCATTACAGTTGGAACATTGCTTTTAGTTGGACTTCTGAAGCAAATGTATGCGGCAGATAAGTTTAGATTTTTTTTCAAATGTCAGATTATCTTTCAGCTCAACACCTGGTGTAGGTTGATGCCCTAATGAGGACAAATGTCAAAAAGAACCATAAAAAGTTGCATAATTAAAAGAACCTTTACTTTTGGCAGGATTCACACCTGAAGAAATATCCACACTACCAATGGGTGCCTTTAAATTTCAGATCTTGAAGGTCTCCGAGGACGTTGAGGACGAGGGAAACTTCCTCCGCAAGTCGGTTAACGACATCACGTCCATGTTGGACATCAACTTCGGGAGCCTTGGACGCCCGACCCGCGGAGGCCGAGGGCGAGGAGGCCGTGGTGGTCAAAGCGCTCGCCCGGAGAGAGCCCCGGTCGCACTGGAGAGGGTACGTCTGCTCGCTCATCACCAGTTGTTCAGAAAGTATCCAAAGTTCTCATTGAAGCTCGTGAATAATTAAACTGTAGGACTCTGGATGGTTTGATGGCATGAAAATCCCAAACTCACTGCGACTTGTAGTAAATCGGTGGCTGTTGTGTCCCCATCAGGATGAACTGGCGCCTAACCCAGACGACCCGGACGACTTCCCGGCCTTAACTGCAGGAAACTAACCGAAATCACCTCTTCTTCACGTTTCATCTGACCTCAAAGTTCTGGGTTCTGTATGAAGCCACTGTTCAATAAATGCTTTTGAAAGACTAGTTCTGTGTTCTGGAATCCAAGTAGAACTCTTCAAAAATTAATCTGGAGGTACTTGTCCTCAAGACCATGTTGAGATGTTGTTGGTCTGAGTTGCTGAATCACTGTGAGATTAGTGGTCAGTTGACAATTCACATGTTGATACTGCAGTAAATGCAGTTTGTAGAAACTGTCAGGGTGAGAAGATTCTACAAAAAAAACCACCGATGGGAAAGTTTGTTGAAAAAATCTTTAATGTGCTTTATGTTTTTAGTAGATGCTGAATATAAGCTGGACAAAGGCCTCATTATTACATTGCTTTATCTTCTAGTGTGATTCTAGCAGTACAAAATATATACAAAATACAGAGTATATCAAATGTTGACATATTTACAGTTTTGAAATACAGGAGCTCAGAAGCTACACAAGTAAATGAGAAATAAGACGTGCTGGATACTAAGAATAGAGGTACAGATGTGCACAGTATCATGTCTTCAGATGGAATTCTTGCCCATGTTTTCCTGCACTGGAAGACCAAAGGCCAGTTTTCTCTCACACTCCATCGACAGACTGTTCATACAGTAAAAATCCTCCCACAGTCGGAACTGCACAGTGCTTCTTATGGAGGGAACCTCTGGCCCTTTTTACACCTTGCATGATCGTGAGTTCTGTTGTGATTGGACTGCTCCAGACGTTGCATGAAACCACAGCTTTAAATGCAGGATGGACTGTTGTCAGATCTGCCAAAACATTTGTGAAGGTGGTCAGTGATGCATTGTGTCCACCTCAAATTCGATGCCTAATGCAAATGTGCTGCCAGTAAGTACGCCACATCTACTGAGGCTGAAATATGCAAGAGAGGGGTGAAAAACCAGGTAGTGCTGCAAATTTCACATGAATAGAGCAGATAGGTTCACATCAACCAATTCTGAAGGTTAGAAATGTTTAATTCAGACTACCGATGTACCTTTATGGTAACTACCATTGATGCCTCTGCTGATCAATGGCTGATTTCAATATTATTCATGTCGGCTCCATGAGTTCTCATTAGGATACAGCAACAGCGCGTGAAGTATATTTGAACACTGCCTATGTAATATTTTTTTTACATTTAAAACTAAACCACCTCTGTGGTACGGACAACCTGCAGTTAATCCTTAAGACGCCTTGCCAACAGGAAACGGAGCTTCGAGGTTCAGACCTCTGGTGTAAATATCTGTCCAACTGAAACCCAATCACACAGAACGCATGTCGATGCCAGGTGTAAAGGGGGCCTCTCACACATCGACACATTCACATGCCAGTCAGGATGGTTGTAGTACTGCTTGCTACTGCATGCATGAATACGGAGGAGCAACCAGGCAATGACGAGAACTCTTGTAGAAAAGAAGCCGAGTGGTTTATGAATAAAATGACTCATAATTAAACATTCGAAATGAATCGCAGATCACATTATGGAGGTTAATGTTTGTCCCGAAGCTTTGCCCAAAATTAAAGGTTTATTGAAAGAGGAATAGAGCTGTGGGGATGCCGCGTGCCCTCCAGACTTCCAGATCCACCGGCTCACCGCAGGAGAGGAGCCCGAGCCTTAGGTATGGAGTGACTGCAAAACGCAAACACAAGGTCGCATTAGCATCGAAAAATGAGGCGTCTCAGCATTTAAAGTTTGTTTTTCAATGCAATCAATGGCAAGTTCAACGCTTGCGAGAAAAGAAGTTTCTTTACAGATTTCCAAAGTGAGATTCAACTGATGGAAAAGTGAAAAGGAAGTAGATACCATAGCCTGGAAAATCTAATTGGTTTCAAAGAGCTGCGAGCTTTACGTCCTCTGGAGATGGTGCGTCTGTCGCATTCGAGGAGAAAAAAAAGGGACAGAAAAGAGAGTTTAAACATTAAAGGTTAGGTTAGCACCAGCTCAAGATGCAGATACGGAGAGAGAGCAGCAGCAGGCCACAGGCAGATCACACAGTGAGCAGCAGAGGTCAGAGAAGCTATAGCCAGTCGGACTTCCCAGGCTTGTGCTTTCAGAGAGAACGTGCAGAAGGAGATGCCGAAAGGGGCAGGCGGAGCCTGATTTGGCATCGCGACAGCTTAAGAGGCTGATTTACAAAATGTTAGTACGAGATGGTGTTGGATTCGGGCTTGATACGATATGAGTACAATATTGGAGGTGAGCACACAGGCTGGGCTGCATCATCATCATCACTGTAGGCACGATCAATTATGCAGATTAGAAAAATAGAAGTGAACCGCAACTAAATCTAACAATTGATTAGCTACAAAAAACACTAAGTTTTAAAATGACCCAATTTTCATAAATGTAATGTGTAACCACATTATATGGACGGGTAAAACGGCTTGATTTTAATGCAAGGCTTTGCTAATATCCCAGCGCACAAAGACATTTTGGAGGATGCTCTGCTTCCTTGCAACCTCGTGTTTGGGCATTTCTATTTTTTCATATTATCCCAAAATGACTCTTTCCCTGGTGCATGAAGCAAGGCTGAGAACAAAGCTTTTATTTGAATGTAGTGTCAAAAAGTCCCAGTTTTTCATTGTTAGATTCTTACCATGATTTAAATGTAAAAATATGTGGAAAAAAACACTAGAATCACAATGTATCAAAGATAAATATAGAAAATTTGCAGTGTGGATGGCTGTTACTATTTTTTTTTTTCAAATGTCTCTTGTGGATAATGCAGGTTCTTAATTGGTGGTGCAGCCCAGCCTGAGCTCATGAGACGACTGCCGTCCCCCTAAGAGAGACGGGGAGCGAGTTGAGCTTCTGGAGTTTCTGCTGAATTTACAAAAGCACCAGAGAAACGGAGTTTAACTTTGCCCTCAGCTCTCCTCAACACAAGGCTGCAAAGGAGCCCTTCAAAGACAGTGACGCTAAAACGTGGCGCTTGTTAAAAACCCGCTTCTCTCGGTGTGTATTCGCAGCCTCCATGTGGCTCGGAGAGGGTCTGAGGGAGCTTGCCTGCAGGTGGACCTGGGCCATGTTTAAGTTGATGAGAGGGCCCGTGCTGGGCGCCACACTTGCCGTGTCCCTATGGCTGCCGCATGGCTCGCAACACATTGGGTCTCTGTCGCCAGCCGCAACATACAAGTTGCCTAGAGACCTGACCAGCCTGGTGGGGAACAGGGAGCTGGCAGAGAGAAGGGAGGCCGTTAATTCACTCCGCAAGGACCACGAGTGGCTATAGCCTTCTGGCTGCTGTTCAGCTGCGTGTCCATGCCACATCAGAACAACATATGCATTTATTACCACACACAACAGACTGTAAATAAAAACGGAGGAGGCACCACAACCCCCTCCAACTGTTCAAAGGTGGAGCCAAAATTCCCTGAAGAGGAACACTGTCACCTCGCACAAGTGACATCAAAATAATCATTAGAGTTTTAAGACCAAAGAATGACTTTGTTCTTTATGTTTACATGCGATCACGATATTTCAGCTTCACTTCTGCATCTTTTCACAGTAAACACGAGCCAACCACTTTTTCCATGATGATGACACAAACATGCATACAATGGAAATATCTCAAGCTAAACTCCAGTGATGGCCTTGTAGTCGACAGAACAGTTGTCTGCTTCCCATCACTGTAAGTCACGGGAGAAAACAAGAGCCAAATGTTAAACCAATTCTGCCTCTGAGATCCAGCCACTGACCTCCCTCCCACTCCGTTGGAAGGCAGCGAGGTCCTGGTCCTCTTCCTGCTGTCTGAGTGGTCAGACAAAGCCAGCGGGCTCACGCTGGTCTTACAGCCCTGAACGCTGGGCTGCAGAATGACCCTGCTGCAGAGGAGGTAAATGTCATCAATCCAGGCCAGCCATGGCTTATGTCAGTGTGAAGGCGTGCGTGTGTATCGGTTATACCTCAAGGATTGTGATGAAGACCTGGTGTGTATCTTATTCTCTTCTTGTCTGTCAAGACAAAATAACACAGCAGTAAAGATGAGTTACCTCATAAGCTGGAGGACAAAACAGGTGGGGGCACAAGAGAAGAGGGATGTATGGAGATGAGCAGGAGGGGTTGTTGTTTTTTCCTAATTTTGGCAGCTTTAGACTTGTGAACAGGTCGTTATTGCAACCAGCAGCCAGGCAGGGTTAGTAAAGCCAAGGAAAGCCGTGGGGTGGCACTAAACAACTTCAAGAGAGACTTAATTTGTCTCGGTTTTTAACTGTCTGGCGGGATGAGGACAGTTGGCCTTCAGTCAGCACAATAACCAGAAAAGAAGCATGACAGGATGAAGGGGATGTCTATGGTACAAAATCACAGGGCACAGAAAAATGATGGGAACAAGGCAGGAGCCTCCGATGGTTTAGCTTCTTAAAAGCCGGCTCGGCTCATCAGCTTTACAGCGTTTGCAGGAAGGATACGATAACAGGAGGATGATTCAGAACAGTTTCGGATTGGGATTGGGAATTGAAAAGAGACCGGGGGCTCACTTACAGCTTTCTCAGTTAGAGCTCCAGAAGGAGGGGCAGGACAGGTTTTTGGGGGGGGCTGACGGGCGGTAGAGCTCATTGAAATCCTAACCCGTCTATACAGAAATGCAGGATGGAAGAAGGGAAGCCATACACAATCCACCACAGGGCAAGGCTACACAGGGAGGAGAGCAGCATGGCTACCAGCCATCTGAAAGGAGGACAAATCCAACAACAAGAGCAAACGGAAAAAAGGAGAAGAGAACAAAAAAAAAGGAAGAGGAGACAAGAGACGTCTGGGCTGGACACGAAGCCTCTGATGTTCTGCTTTTCCACTGGGACTGGATTAGATGAAACACCTCTCACAGAGCCTCGCAGCCAACAGTGCCAGGTACCCTGTTTTTTGTGCTTTACTTGCTGTTATGTGCAAGTTGCCTTCCCTGTAGTTAAAATGCAGGCAGCGTAGACCCACTATGTCAATATTTGAGTTTCAAACTAACTCCAAACATGCAACAATAGTTGAACAATGCTTGATTTCAACCTTTACATATGAAATATGTTTCATCAGTAGATAATCAAACAGCAGTTATTGTACTGATTATTAGATCGTAAATAAACCTGCATGAAACTGTTGAACGATAGTTCCACTTTGACATTTGAGAAAGGAAAAAGCCTGTAAAATGTTTGTAAACATAAATAGATATACACAATATGTGAGAGACAACACAATTTATGATGGCGAGTTGCAATAATTCAGATAAATCTGCCAGATCTGCAAATGATTTGCATTTGTTATCAAATTTGGTTCCATAAAGACAAATCATGTGGAAATCAGCTGGCAGAAGGAGTTTTTTCAGAGCTCAAATGAAACGTGAACACTGATCCAGTCACAAAAGCAAATGGAAAAACAACAGGCGAGCGACGGTTCTCCCAGCCCGACAGTAATCACGTTAGACACAAACACAGATTGAACACAGAGGCGTGTGCATGCGCGCAAGTCCAAGGGGGCTTCGTGCCTGTTGCCATGCGTGGAGAGGGGAGGGGGGGCAGGAGAAATGAGGAGTCTTCATGTTCATTGTGTTCTACAGTCCCTGAAATTCAACATGCACTTTGGTGTTACACAATAAAAACAAACAGTGTAGCCAGGTGGTGGAGTTCAGCTGGACATTAGGTGCTCGTGTGGCAACACAAACACTGACCAAGCGCACGGCAAGAAGAGCAAGCAAAGTCTCCCTCCTGAGAAAAGATGAGACCTTTTTCATCCCACTCTCTCCTCAGTCGCTCACGTGAGACGTTTCCAATACGAATCCAGAGAAATTCAGAGACACAATATTCATCGCAAATCTGCTTAATGAAACCATGAAACGCCTGTCATAGATAATTCCAACAGCAAAGCACAGAGAGGCAATCTCAGTTAAATCGCGTGAGCTGACAAGTTCGCTTCTTTACCACGCAGTGAGGAAATACCTGCTGCCAAAGAGAACGAGGCCCGGCTCTTTCCTGCTCGTATTTCTCCTTGAGAAATGCAGTCAGTAGTGCAAGCCAAGCACTCAAATGTTGAATTCGACTAATCCAGATCTCATTTGAAAATCTGTGATTAGTTGAACGCTCGGCGCTGTTGGTAACAAGTACAGCAATCTCGGCAGGAGAGCTTTATTCGAACTGGGCGGATATCTCAGTTAGGCCTCGATATCAAAGCAGAGCAGCTCGGTGGTTCCACGAGGCAGCTAATGGGAGGCGTGTCAATGTGATGCATCGGCTAAATGCAATTCCACTTCACACCATTGTCATCCACAGAAGGAAAGAAAAAGGAAAGAAAAACAAACAAACAAACAAACAGAGCAACTTCAAATCAGCCATACTGTTAGCCATACCATTCACTGGCATAGCAACCATATTTACTGGAGGAGGATGTCGGCCAGAAAGGAAGTGACATGCACTTACCTCCGTCATACAAAACCTCCCATCCTCTCTCTGTTTTTCCTCTCCCCCACCTCTCTCCCTCTGCCTCTCTCTGCTATTTTTTGAACGGCAGGCAACACATCGGCCACACTGTGCCCATGAGGCTGCAGCAGAACACTACCACCTGCCTGACATGGGACAACAAAAGCCAAAGCCATATGGGTACATTGGCAGAGGCCAGGAAACCACCCACAGCCGCGCTGCCACCAACCACACACAGCTTGATTCAAAAGGGCACAAATGATGTGGACTCTAAACAGAAACCAAAAAAACAATGACAACAAACGCAGTTAAAGTCTCTTCACTTGTTCCACTGAAGCATTCGCTCTTCAGAGCCTTATGATGGAACGCAGAGCTGGCTCGTCACATATCACGGCTGTTTATCCATCTTTTAGAATCAAGTCACAGGGCTGGAGCCTCTGGACTTGTTTAAGTTTTTGGCAAAGCTGTTAATGTTATTTTTACAAGAACATGTCCATCTATTTCTGTGACAACTTTGGTTTGATATTTTGATTGATCCTCAGCATGTTTCTTTGTGTGACACTTCTAAAAAAAACCCTGCTTGTTTAAACACTGAACTGCTTCTCAGTGCGAAGCTCCAGGGACTTTCGTCGCATTTGCTCACAGTTCCCATGATGTGACCTCACTTTGAGATCTGATCAAAGTCTGTCTCGTGTATCGTAACGACATTACATTATATAACTGCTTCCTTGTCCAACTGCAATGCTATGAATGTTTGCCTAATTTTATCACTCATATCATGCAGAAGTAATCCCTGAGAGGTCAACTACACTGTACGGATACATTCTGAAAATAAGGGTCAGGATTAACAACATGAACTGAAGCTGTGAGTATTCCAGAAGTTGGTAACAAGAAGCCCTTCATATTACTCTGCACACAAAACTACCTCTTGCCTTGAGAAAGGCTCATTACCTCTCGATAGTCAAGGAAGAGCCGATGATGTGACTAGACCCAACTCACCCACAGCTCAACCACAATGAATAGGCTTTGTCTGCAAACTCGTAGCAGTGTGCAAATGAAATATCAAAAGGATCGATTAGGAATCGCAGCCTGTCAAATGTTCACAAGAAAATCTTCAAGGACGCAGTAGCATACAGAGGACGAACACAAACCCATAGTGTTGGAGGTACTCTGAGGTATATCTTTAAGCCTTATTCACAAATTACACATCACAAAGTGCTCCTGCGTGAAACACCAAAAGGTAAATCCATCAACAGGATGATTTTAAGGCTGCAGCGAACCCAGTGATGAGCCAGCTCTGTACTGACTTGGACCTGACACTTTGACACTTTTGAAAAAGTATTTGTGATGAAAAGCAACTTCAGGAAACAGCTGTAAAATCCACATCATTTGCACCGTTCTAAATTCAGCCTTCAAACGATTCATTTATTCAACAAGATCCCCATTCCTTACCGATTACATGTCAAATTGACATGATTCTATCACACTTGATTATCACACAATTACTAAAAAGAGGGAAAATCTCGTATGACAGCAACAGAGGAGTACTGCCTGGTTCCTTAAGTAAACAAAAGATGGGATTAGGATGAGATCGCCATGATATGAGGAGAAGAGAGCTGCGTTCATTAATTCAACATGCCTGAACCCAATTAAAAATACACATTTGACTACAATCAAACACAGATAAAAGAAAGTTCATCAAATGAAATAGTTAACAACAAAATAAGGCCTATAATGTCAATTCCTGGATTTAATGACGCCCAATTTTTCAAATCCTGAGTCATTTATGATTTGAAAAATGTCATAGTACAGAAGTAATGACCGACACTGACGAGTAGAGGAGCTGGTAATCTTGAAAGTAACTGCAGCGAGTCAGCATGAAAAGGCTTGCAGCCTGCAGACTTACGAGAGCGAACCAGTGGATGACCTGGCCTGCCTTTTGCTCTTCAGTGCTCGTAGTTTATCACCCTGCGTCAGTCCATTTCTCTCCTCTTCATCGTTATACTGGAAAACAGGCACAATGTAGATGACATAGACAACGTTTCGTGCGTTTCAGTTCATTTTTCCTGCACCCAACATTTAACATTGAACATAAGATAAATCTCCATGAGAAAACAGTCAGCTGAGCCTCACCAGTTCTTTGTCTTCTTTCTTGGACGCCCGGTTCTTGTTGCTGCCGTTGATGGTTATGTCGTCCACCCCTGAGAGGATCCTGGTGACCGCCATTTTGCCGTTCTCCCTCTCACTCAACATCTTCTCTCGGAAAACATCGCCCTCTGCCCACAGACTGTTCTGCTTACTGGTGTGCCAGATTGTGACAAAGCAAAGTGATGAGTCATAAGGTTATTCTTTTAAATGAGCTTTCAAGAAGAAAGCTAAACCCGCTAAAAACCTGTTTTACTGAGCGCCAACAGAAGCTCTTCTGCCAATTAAACCACTCCCACACAAACACAATAACACTGTTTAATGATAACCATTTTGATTTTGTTTTTAATCTCGAATACAACACAGTACAGAGACATACTTAAGCATCAGTGGCTTGTAAAACATTTGGCTTTGGAGAACACTTACTCTTCAACAAAGTTCTGCTGAGGCCCGATGATGGACCCTGGCCTGCAGATTCGTATCCACGCGATGGCCTCTGCTGCAGTCAGCTGGTAATGTTTCATCATATAGCAGCCAATGAGTGTGCCGGTCCTCCCCAGACCAGCTGAGACAAGAACAAAACACATGTTTAAACTAGTGTTGTAGTCCAGCAAAAAATGGGTGTTAAAAAAACAGTATTATAAAAAAAATATCACAGCACTTTTAGTGTATTTCTTGATTCATGCATATTCAGGGGTTAACTGGTGTCTTTGCTTTCACAGCATTCGGGTCACAGTGCTGCGTGATGCTGTTTCTGGAAGACCATTTTCACTGTTGCATTTGGTCTGCAGCTTTGATTTGGGAATTTTAATTCCCTGCCCCTCCGTCCTTACTGTAACTCTACACCACTCAAGACATTCATTCACCATGCCGCGCACTGCATGTGTTCACGAGCCACAGCGTGACATTTGAAAAAGGGTCAAGCGCTGGTTTGAACCATCTATCGGCTGAAGACAGAGCAGGGTCTTCACAGTGCCAGTCAGATCCCACCTTTGCAATGGACTGCGATGGCTCCTTCTGCATTCTCGCAGATGTTTAGGAACTTCCTGACGATGGAGTCATTGGGCGTGCTCCCGTCCACGAAGAACAGGTCGTGATGTTCAAAGCCAGAGTCTGTAAAGCGCCTGGCGTCGTACATCTTCTTGTTGAGCCTGATGACTGTGGTGACGTTGTGTTTCCTGAAGTATGGAATGTAGGCCTCGGGAGCATGCAGAGGGTAGCCTGAGGTGAGGAAGAGGGAGCGTTCTTGTGGGTGCACAGTCTGAGAAGGGGTCAGGCATAAGATCGCTCTCTAATACACGTCAATTACCATTCTCGATTTTGCTCTTTGGATGAGGCCCGCTGAAAGCGAGGAACTTCCCTGGAATGATCCAATTCAGGTCTCCATTCTCTGCCCGCTCATAGTGCTCATATTCCTCCACATCAAAGTTGGAGAAGTCGAGCCAGCCGTACTGCAGAGCCTGGCAGATAGCGAGGAGAAAAATAGCTTTCTTTTTAGGCACTGCGGCTGTAAAACGAGGAAAATAAATCAGTCTGAGAATTACCTACTTTGTGTACACCGCGAAGGCAGTCCAGGATGTTCAGATTGTACATGCAAGTTCCAAATGAGGCATCCCTGTAAAACACAGAATAATGAGGGTCGTTATCTGCATACTAAAGCTGTTTTTTTATTCCCTTGGCTGTCCCACTCAACAAACATTATTCTAATGTTTTCTCTCTCTCTTGAAACTTTTCTGTCCTTCTTTTCTCTCAAGACGAGGTTTTATTCAAAATGCCTTTAATCAGAAAAACTACTTGAACAAGTCGACTGAAAAGTCGCGGCACGAATTTTGCCACTGTTGAAACTGTTGCTTCCTGTAGCTCTAATCACCTGAGACTAAGATTTTGCTGTGTATGCATTACCTCAGGATGAACCCTTCATATCTATGACGGTTTCCTTCCCCAGAGCCCGCCTCGCCTCTACGGCGGGCCGGAGCGGACAAACCTTGGTACGCCTGCAGCCGGCCCACTTCTTTCTCTCAGGTGTTACACTCTGCACCCGAGATGATTGGTGCTGTTTTGGATGAAGTGCAATCTGCAACCCTAATCTTGCTGAGTTTCTCCACACTGGTTCTTCGCATTGCATCTTTTGGGAGCTTAAAGCGAGTGGCCGCGAGTTATTACCTGAAAGGAATATATGTGGATTTCCTCGACACCAGCAAACTGTAGGCTTCTTCTGGCAACATGTTCAGATGCATTACCTTGGACAACAAATATCTAATTAGCAAGAGCACTCGTGCAAAACATAATAGCTATGGTTGACAGTCCAGATAAAATTGAAGAAATTGTAACTGTAATAAACGAGTAAACTACTTACTGCATATGAGCCTATTAGGTAGGCAGCGTTGGCTTGTTTTTTCTGATCTCCACACGTATAAAATATGATCTTCCTTGAGAGTGCAATGGACTGTGCAAAGAAATGGGAAACAGCATCGATTAGAACTGATAAGCAAACTTGTGTCTGTTTGAGCAACTATCCTGGCTGATTTTCTGATATTGACATATGAAGGTCTGATTTTCCAGGCAAGCTGGAAGATGTGCTGATTTTCTAAAAACAAAAACAAACAACAAAAAAAATAGCTACACGGGTGGTGGGGAAAACTCCAAGCTATGCAAAGCAGGCCACAGACGGAGCTGGACAATTACCAGACAGGACAATTATGTACTTGCGCTGCAGAGAGGCTCATTCATCTGTGACCGAATTTCAGCTGGGCAAATATGTGCTCACTAACCTCCAAGAGTAAATTACGTACAAATACAGACAAAGTGCCTCGGAAAGAGGGACAGAGGCGTTACAACTCAACAAACTGTGAATATAAGGAACACCCATTAAACGGTAATAAAGTTAATAGATGCGCAAATAGGGTATAACCCTACATTACTTTTATCTGCCTCCTATAAATAGATATTGATTGACCTGGAGGCTTTTTTTCCTCTCTCCCAGCCTGGTTCAATTAAGAGCAGTTTACTTTACCTTGAACTTCTTTGTCAGCTTGCAACAGAAGTGATAAAACATGGCCAAGTTGAGGGGACCAAAGTCCGCATAGAAGCTGAGAGGGGGGGGGGGGAGAAGAAAGAGTGTCAGAGTGGCTATTTATGCAGCTTCCACTCTGGGGAAGTTTCACGAGCTAGAATCAGCTACCTCTGACTGACATCACGAAAAAAAAGACACAGACACAGTAAAGACTATATTTGGATTCATTTGATGTGGGAGTAGGACGGTTGGGAAAGGACAAAGAGATGCAAAGACAAGAGGTGATTTGGTACGACTGGCACAAAACTCAGTTAAGTCAGTGGCGTCCTCTCCTGAGGTCGAACAGAAAACAGTGAACCAGCACTGCCCTTCATCACAAGCGCGAAACCTGCTGTTGGAGCCATGAAGATAAATTACATTGTAATTGTTGTTACCACAGGAATGAGATACAGTGTAACTGCATTACAAGGGAACAGACACAGGGTAGGTTTTTGCACAACATCAATATTGTAATTTATGCAAAGTTGATGCCAAGTCTCCTTTTTTGAATTGAATGGAAGCTTTACATCAGGTGGTGCATTTACAAGGTGAGAGGATAAACAATCCACCAATTAAAAAGTCTTTTATTGTGGTGGGACATGGGAAAAAGTGGTGCAGCAAATATCGAAAAGTGCTTCGTATGCAAATGTGTGACAAAGCTTAAAAAAAACCAACTCACTTCTCATAAGCCAGCTCTTCATCTATGCAGAAACAGTGTCTTTCCGCTGTGCTCTTGATCTTTTGCTTGAGTATGGCGAAATAGAGTTTGTCTGGGGGAGAAGAGGGAGTGGATGAGGCGACGAGGGGGAGGGGGAGCACAAAAAAACAACGAGGCAGTTACTTTTGTCGTGTGTCCATGTTACAAGTCAATTAACTCCCATTACGCAGAAAACAATCCCCTTAAGAGCATCCTGTCGCTCGCTATCGTGAACGTACCTTTTATAAACTCGGTGCACCTCGAGGAAATATCGTCCGCGGTCGCCTTGCACGCAGTTTTGAACATGATGTTTTACAGAGAAACGTTACGGGGTGAATCCTTCACGAGGTCAAGCGCATGATAAGCAGAACTTGCACGAGAAATGTGCTTTGAGGTTAAAAACAGATTGCAAAAAAAAACAAAACAGGAGAGTTGTTATGGACGCGAAATTGTCCCCTGACTTTGGTTCCCAAGAGAAAGTCACCAGGCGGAGAGGAAAGGAGAGTTTCCAACTCAAGTGCGCACTCTGCTAAAAACGAGCCAGCCCGTGGCTCCGCCCCTCTTCGTTCCGTGGAACGCCATAGGCTGCCACAAGCGCTGAACGGCGCCCCATTGATTGAACAATCCGCCACTCAGTCGCTGCTCCACCCCTTTTATTTTAAAGTTCTCAACATGCGACACTTGATAGGCCGTGGGACCGTTGCCCAAGCGGTTGCTAGGACGATCCGGCAGCCAGTCAGATTCGTGATTTCTTCTTCGGTGAACCTCCCTCCTTCTCACTTGATCTCACTAAGGATGAACTGGAACCAGGAAACGCCATAATGCCATAAAGATAACCAGACAAAGCCCCCTCAAATTTTAAAACTATACTTTTGGCATTTCCTCTCAACAATATCTTTCAATGCCATTTATGGCCACGTCGCTAGTTATGAGAGATGTTGCAGACACTCCAGTTCTGTAATCTTATCCATTGTAATAAACAGTCAAACATTGGATGTCTCATGCACAAACTACAAAACTGCCAGCACCGTGCAATGACAATAAAATGACAGGCGGTGTCGCTATGTATGTGTAGAAGCTTGTGAGGGAAAAACAGATTTTTTTAAAGCATTAGGCTGGCTCAAACGCCAAAACCAGAAGTGCGCATCCCGCGAAGCACCTCCCCGCATATATGACAACTCGCCTGAAAGTTGACAGGGTTCATTCTGCAGCCCCCCTTACCTGTTATCTCAATGTAAATATCAGAGCTTGGCTCCGCCTCCGAGCTGGTGTGAGCGGCACAGCGCTTTTTCCTCGACTCGGCTCGCCTCCTCTCGCTCTTGCGCTTCATTTTCTCTTCAGGGGCTGCACGGCGGACATTCCTGAGCAGCCGCTGCACGGCCCCCTCCTCCTCCCCCGGCTTCGCAGTGCGGCGGCGGCGGTGTCCCCGTTTCGCCGCCCGCGCTAACACGGCATGTCCCCGCTGGCCCCCCAGACGATCCGGATCCGCGCGCGCGTTGCGTTGCGTATGTGACGGCCGAGGTGCAGCCTTCTGCTCCAGCCTCTCCGGTGGAGGTGGTGACGTCTCTGAACGAGGGCAGGTTTTTTTTCCTGCTTTCTGAATCCCCTGCAAGTGACGTATCAGGATTAGATGTCCAGTAGCCAACCCAGCCTTTCACTGTTCAGTTCGCAGCAGCAGCATCAGCTGTGCAGTTTACAGACAATGAACAGTCTCAAGTGCTGATTTGTCCGGATTCCGAAGCGACTGCAAAAAAAAACGATTTCAAAAAAACCCCTCAGGAATGAATACAAGTGATTAACAGTCACTTTATTAAAATTGTAACAATAAACATGGTTTATGTAGAAGCCATTGATGTGGAAAGTAGGAGTGCAATTGAATCATGCAAAAGCATTGAAACAAAATGATAAAACATTAGACATGTCATTACAACATATCAGTTACTCATATCTCATAACATACTCACACAATTGGAACATCATACTTTGGGCTTTTTTGTTTAACCAAAAAACAAATGAAAAAAACTCATATACAATACAATACATACACATACTCGCCATTGCCATAGTTTTCAGTTGCAATCCTATTATACGTAGATGAAAAACTCCTGGTTTTTCCAATGCTGAAAGCTTTTGTGAGAGAGCGCTTGGTTCAGGCGCACACCAGATTCTGCTGCATGTTACGCAGAACAAAAATAGTCCCGATGGAATGAGACTGAAACAAATAGCCTGTCCGTGACTGGAATATTTGTAGCTCAGACTTGTTTAGTTGATCTTGGTCCAACAGAGTTTTGATTGAATCACCAAATCCAGAGAAGTCAAACAACCTGGGCCTGAATCAATTGTCGTGATTGTACAGTCCCAAAAAACAGTTATAAAGTGTGAAAGGTATGGTGGTCTCAAACTTTCAGACCTCACCATAGATATGCAGTAAGGATGACAGTCCTCGATTCTCTCTGGAGGGCATGCAGCTACACCTCGATGATCTTTGGCTGATCACTGAAGTCGAGGGTCTGTTTAACTCCGGCAAGCTGCAAGAGCCAGTTTATAGGCATGTGGTCCAGGCGGTTCATGTCAAAATGGCAAAAATGGACCTCAGAACCTGCAGGATGAGAAGATAAACGTAACGAATCAGATAAGCTTTGACAGATGGATCAAAATTCAGGGAGAAAGAGGGAGAGAGAGACCCCCACATCTTACCAGGTCCTGCAATAATGGCCCCCCCCTGCTGATGGAGGTCACCCTGAAAGTCAAATGCAGGGCTCGTCATGGCCCTCCACACACTCTTCAATTGGCCCGTGAAAATACCAGACTTCACATGAGGACTGGGACGTGCTGAGCACACAAACATGCACAATTGCACATAATCAGTTTGACTTAAATGTTCCCAGAGCAACACTCAGAAGGTCTTGTGTGACGGTGTTACCTGCGTCGGAATATTTCTCCTCCCTCTTCATGCCGAGTTTTTGGTAAATGCACCTTTCTGGGTCTACGTATATGTCAAAAGGATACCCGGTCAATGCGCAGAATGGCTAGAATAGAGGCAGCAGGACACATTTCACCTGAGTGACCTTTGAGCTATCATTAAAAATTCATTTTTTTCTCAGAGAATAGTAAATACGTGCAGATGATAAAAAATCAGGACATGGTACCGTTGTTTTGTTAAGTTGTTTATTTGTTTGGCAAAATGATTGCAGGAGGCATCATGATGCCAATTAATTACCTCAATGTGATGATGAGCAGACTGACCAATTACCACCAGTTTAATTTGAGCACCCTGCAGTGAAAGACATCAAACACAGAGAGTGAATAACTGTATGACTATCGGTCAAAAATGTCCCAGTATGAACATAAACAATGTCACATAAATAACAAAATATACATTCAGCACATGGTGTGTTAA
>JASSRZ010000011.1:13496235-13518219 GCA_032164315.1 Malacoctenus gilli
TGTGTGTGTGTGTGTGTGTGTGTGTGTGTGTGTGTGTGTGTGTGTGTGTGTGTGTGTGTGTGTGTGTGTGTTTGTGATGCAGGTGTGTAAGAGGAAGTGCTCAGAGGTGCAGAGGTGCACCCCCTGCAAGCAGCCGCGCTGTGCCTTTGCTGCTCCTGACGGAGGGCTGGAGAACGGAGGGGTGGGAGGAGGCGGGGGAGAGGCTGCCTCCAACTCAGACGCCGGCCACTGCCACCTCCCCCTCTGTCCACTTCCCTCCTCCTCCTCCTCCTCTGCATCCTCGTCGGCTTCCTCTTCCTCCTCCTCCTCCACCTCCTCCTCCTCCCCTGCCGATGGCTGCTGTGGCTTGGGTCTCCAAGCAGATTTGCCTCACAGTTCAGACTCCTCCCCCTGCTGCCTGCATCACTATGACGACTGCCAGGCCAGAAGTTCAGACGCTGCTGATCACTTGAGTATCAACCACCTGCCTTCCTCCATCCTTCTCAAGGTGAAACTTTATCCAGGGCTTCATCTGGCTTCCAGTCACTATGTGCTGCTTTTCAGTGCTTTGATGCCTGTCGTGCCCCCCCCCCCCCACCCACCCACAGGTGCTGTCCCACCTGACAGTTAAGGAGCGCTGTCTTTGTGCCTCTCTTGTTTGTAAGTACTGGAGGGATCTCTGCTTGGACTTCCAGTTCTGGAAGCAAATTGACCTCAGTGGCCTGCAACAAGTAAGACACCCAACTGTCCTCAGGTTTTATCAGTTCACATCACTCAAGCTTTTCATTTAGGATTTTTAATCACAAGATTCACTTTTTATTTAATCAGGGGGAAAAAAGGCTGTTCGAGAAACTCTTTCTGCGTTAACTTCCGTTTTTTTTTCTGTCGCGCAGGTAAACGATGATCTCTTGGTGAAAATCGCGTCTCGGAGGCAGAACGTGACGGAGATCAACATCTCGGACTGCCGGGGCGTCCACGACCACGGCGTGAGCTCGCTGGCCTCGCACTGTCCAGGCTTGCAAAAGTACACGGCCTACAGATGCAAGCAGCTGGGTGACAGCTCCCTGTCAGCTTTGGCGACACACTGCCCTCTCCTGGTCAAGGTACATGTGGGCAACCAGGACAAGCTGACTGATGGCGCGTTGAAGAAGGTACGGATGCACCCGAGGAAGAATCCCCATCGATGATGAAAGTTCACGCGATCTGAAGGCTTTTGAGTCGCTGTCTGCTTCTTTAGTATTTTTAACATAAAGCTGAAGTTTTAGGGTACAATAGGACACATCAGGTTGTGGTTTCTGAATATGAATTTAAAACTCTTCTAATATTTGCACCTTTTTCCCTCAGCTGGGAGAACACTGCAGTGAGCTGAAGGACATCCACTTGGGTCAGTGTTACGGTATCTCGGACGAGGGCATGATGGCCTTGGCGAGAGGGTGTCCGAAGCTGCAGAGACTTTACCTGCAGGAGAACAAAATGGTCAGTACAACGCATCAGGCTTTGGTTGTTTCAGACTCGAGTTTTGTGCGTTTTGTCTTGCTTTCATCGGACTTCTGATGCATCAGGATTGTTTTTTGCTGGCGGGTCTGACTTTTGCTTTTTTCTGTCTAAATTGTCGGAGGATAGCGCTTTATGCTGGCTTCCAGGTCAGATTGCTGCTTGATGTGCTTTCGCTCGAGGAGCGAGAGACCTTCTTGAAAATCTGCCAGACGGTTTTCAGTTTTGGTCACAGATTTCGCTCTCAGCCTGCTCACAGTGTTATTTAGTTGTGGCAACCGTCCGCTCTCACTTTGACGCTTGTGTGGGCAGATTACTTTTTGACTTCTTACTGTTGTTAGATTTTTGCAACATGAAACCTTTTGCAAAGGGCAGCAGAACTGCGAATTCAACCAACAGTTTTATTTAGGCTGACTCAGAGGTCACAGGATTCAAAGTTTACAGTTTGCAATCATCTTATTACTTCAATGTGTTGCTGGTGTTACTGTTCAGATGGTGTGTGTGTGTGTGTGTGGGGGGGGGGGGGTACCAACAAGTGGACAAATGCAAACGAGGGATGCCGTGATGACTGCCTGTATCTTACAGCATGACCTAACTCTGCGAGCTTCAGGGTTCAGGTTTAAGCAACAAGGAAGCAAGTTACCTCATCCCACCACAAGATGTCACTGTTTTCCATATTTGAGATGCTTTTTGCCAGGAGCTCTGCTCCATTGGAATCAAAGAAAACTGTCGCTGATAATAACACTAATTGTGAGAATTATAATGACGATTTAGGAGTAATGATGCAGATCATTGGATGACTGGACACAGTTATCATTAGCTAGGGTGTCAGTGTTTGTTTGAGTATTGGAAGTAGTAGAAGAAGCTGAAGCTGCAGTAGGAGCAGAAGTAGAAGGTGGAGACCCTCCATCTGTCTCTGCAGCCCTCCCTCGTCCTGCTTTTTTCTCTCACCGGGGCCAAAGGGGCCTCGTCTCTCTCCCGTCGCACAAACGGCAGGTCAAACCCATGACAGGTCGCCACTCCACGATTGCCACAATTATTTGGATTTGTCTTATTTATCAACCTGCCTTTGACCTTTTTTTTTCCTCCTGCGCCCGCACCTCTGTTGTCCACGACTAATCACGACCTTGACGAATTAGTCCACTTTTAGTTGTTAACAGCTCAGTTTGTTAAAACCTCATTCATCAAGCTAATAGCATATGAAATTAGCAATTACCACTAGGTGAGAGATTAATATTGCGTCTGATGGCGTTTTTCGGCGCAGCGGCATCAATTTCAGACAGTCATTTTTCAGACACGAGAGCGTTGCAGTTATTTTAGCCTCCTGTCATTAGAGCGGAGAGAAATGGGCTGAGCTTATAAGGGAATTGTTATGTCTGGGCGCTCCGGTTGCGTGGCCTAAAATTGTCATTAACTTTGCCAGAAGTTAGGACGACCCAGAAACCACTTATTCCCTCTGACAGCTTGAAAGACTTCCTCAGCCCGGCGCCTTCCACTTGTGAGATAAAGAGAAAACTGATTCGCTTGTTTTGTGGGCAAAATGCTTATGATTATCGCCTCCTAAATGAGAGTGGCGCTGCCAGATGCAGGGACAAGAAAAAAAACAACAATGCATGAACACCCACTAATGGAAGCCCTTTTTTGTTTTTCCTTGTTCTTCAGGCTCTGACATCGAATAAAACAGGCTGTTGACTTTAATATGTTGCAAATCATTTTGTGAATATTGTATCACATACAAAGTATTTGAAAGGTGACTCGCCCTCTTGTTCTCCCAGGATCTTATTTCACACTAAATCGCCTGTGCGCGGATCCGCTGTGCGGTTTGAAGTCGCGTGGAAAATGCTCCTCTGGAAGCGGTTGGGCCAAACGTGATTGGCTGAGCGCTGGTGGATTGTGTGGGCCTTGCTCTTCTCTTCGACATGATTCCATCCAGGAAAACAGTGTTGAGATGGGCTTTTTAATTTTTAGTGGCCTATAAATTACAAAGTCATGGAAGTGCAGAGAGAACCTCTTAAGAGTACTTTGTGAAACTCCTTCCGTCCCCCTCCTTCTACGTGGTGTGTTCTTATGTCAGTCCTAATCAATCACTGACGAAGATGATCCTTTCACTCGCTGTGATCTGCCCTCTCTTCCTCCTCCTCCTCCTCAAATTGAATAATTGAATTGCTGCAGGATGTTTCTGTGTGGTCTATCGCTCGCCCTCTCACTCCCTCCCCCCTTTTGTCAAGTGCACGCCTCCATTATTTTTTCGCTCTTTCATTCCCTCTCTCTGGCCATGGATGTGGTTACAGTTCCATGCTGGAGGGGATTGTTTTCGCTCTGTAAGGACCATATCAAGCTCTGCGGATGGTTTAAATCGCCTTTTTTGGGAAGGAATGGGGGCGCGAGCTCGAACATGTGCTTGTGTAACAGTGAGGAAATGTTTTAACATGTCTATCACAGGCGATATTTGGGGGGACCTCCGCTTTTCTTGATGTTTCTCTTGACGACATCCTTGGAATTTCCAGCCAGAAGTTGCTGATTCTTGGTCATCGGCCAACTGAGCGCCTATTTACTCCGAAGGTTTTTGAGCCATTTGAGAGCAGAGGGCCATTATTGGGGGCACCGGCCGCCTCCTTGTTAACTGGATTGGCCTCCTCGTGTGTCACCCCGACTTTCAGTGGTTAAATGGGACGTCAATCATCGTGTGAAGTGGCCTCTCGTCTCCCCGGGAAGTGTTGGACTGCACTTATTTTGTCCCTGATCTGACTTTCAGGACGTCTGCGTATGTTTTTCACCGCCAAAAATAAGTGAAGCAGTGTGATAGACGATGCTGAAATGAGCCGTTGTTTTGCTTCAGCTGCTCAGGATTCTGCTACAATTGCACATAAACAACACAAGTCAAAGTAAATAAATCAGGCTTGTCCAACCTGATACTGATTTTCACAGTGAAAGTCGTAGAAGATTGACACAGGAATTGGTCTAAGAAACAAATGTGATACTACAATGTTCGTTTTTGATCCCCTTTTCAAATGTTATTTTCGAGACTTCAATGACCTCTCAAAGCCCGCCTTCAGTCCCTTCAGGGCCCACCAGGGGGCCACGCGCCACACTTGACGAAATCACTGCTGTAAAACAAATAAGCAAAAGTTATTTGTGCAGCGCAAAGGATGACTGCAAATTTAGTTTTCCAGTTGACAAATGGACGCAAGCGCTTTCATTTGCTCGCTCGCCCGGAGCCACGTCAGCCCAGGGCTACGGATAACCCTGGGCTAAGAGCGCCGTGTGAAAGACAGGTGACTCCGGCGCGTCTCTGCCCCGCTCCTTTTGACATCTACCCTGCATTCTTTATTGCCATTCATCCAGTATTTATGCCAGAGTTGGTTATATTGCACCAGTTGCCTTTCAAGACTTGTTTTCATCTTCTGAAGTGTTTTCTCTCCCACCCCCCACCCTCCCCTCCCCCCTCTCTGCCCATTCATATTCTGTTCTCTTCCACCACCTCGAAGGGCGAAGGCTCCGAGAATAGCAAATTCCCCTTTTCCTCATCTCGCCTCAATTTGCCGTAGGGGGGAGGAAGGCAGTCCTGAAAGTTTAACTCCGAGTTCTGTCAGTTTCATACACCAGTCACAGGACGAAATCAGAGTTGCAATAGGGAAAAAAAAAGCCAAAACAACAAACATCCTCATGTCACCTGTCTCTCCACACCGGTAACTTTGCGTCAAGGTTTCCTTTCAATTAAACACGTTGCAGTCCGCACACATTTCTGCAGTGGAAGCACTTCTTCAGCTCTCTTCTTGCTGCCTATTTCCTCCTTCTTTTTAAACCTTATCAGCTCGCCTGTCTTGTTAAAATCAAAGACCACGCTCTTAATTTTCCCAGAGTGTGATGGGAACATTCGTCCACCGGCTCATCTCAGAGACGCCGGCTTGTGCGCACTCTCTCTCCCTCCCTCTCCCTCCTTTTCTCTCGCAGGCTTGGATTATTTACAGTTTTAATTAGTCCAAAACGTGGAAATGTAAGTGGAATTAGAGATGACCTAACATAGATTACCATGTGCCCTCAATTTAGGTGTAATTACCACTCTGCGTGTACAATCAGAGCTTCTCTCCTCCAGCTTTTTTTTCCAGCGTTGTTGAAGCAGTGGGGGAACGGTGACGCGTTTGTCCATGTCCCGACGTGGACTACTGGAAAAGACGCCGAGATGTGCCGGGAGTGAACGGTGTTTCTTGGCTAAAGGTTGCGGAGCGAAGCCTCCGATTGGCTGTCGGTTCCAGCAGGGATTTTCGCTGGCAGGGGGAGCCCGCTGGGAATCAACACTGGCGCAATCAGACGTAATCGCAGATCAAATTGTATATTGACATGAGTCGATTCAATTAGCAGGTTTAAAGATGGCTCAAAGACAAAAAAGGGGGGGGGGCGATAATGATGGCTGTCAGTTGTTACAGGGCTGACTTCTCCGCATGAAGCGAGGGCCGTGTACGCAAACACTGGCGGAGGCCCTGTTAAAACAGTGGAAGTGACACACACACACGTGGAAGCGGGTGAATTGAATGGCTGCCAGCTGCTCTGGAAATTTCGCTCACGTATTTGACTGTAATTAGAGATAAATAGAAGCACTCTGACCAGACACACAGTTACACACTCACACACAGAAACGCACACAAACAATGCTTGGCCCTTCTCCCCCAATCCTCCCCATCAGGCCCCCGTGGACCAACTCTCTGGGATGCTTGAATGTCAGATGTTGCGCGTTGTGTTTAGCCAGTTGAACTGCTAATGGTGCTGGATTATGTCTGTCATGGCGAGAAAAAAGCTTCCCGGCTAGAGTTTCCGTGCTTTCATGTCACCGAGGAGCCTCTCTCTCTCTCTCGCTCTCTCTCTTGCTCTCTTGCTCTTTCTTTCGTTCTCTCTCTCTCTTTCGTTCTCTCTCTCTCTGTCTCTGGCTCTCTCTCTCTCTCTCTCGCTCTCCCTCACTCTCTCTCACTCTCTCTCGCTCTCGCTCTCTCTCTCTCTTGCTCTCTCTCACTCTCTCTCGCTCTCTCTTGTGCTCTCTCTCTCGTTCTCTGTCTGTCTGTCTGTCTGTCTCTGTCTCGCTCTCTCTTGTTCTCTCTCTCTCTCTCTTGTTCTCTCTCTCTCTCTTTCGTTCTCTCTCTCTCTCTCTCTCTCTCAGTTCTGCGTAGTGTTGAACACTTGTACCTCCCTGTTTGCTGACCACTAGTTCTGGGTCCTTCTGGCTAGTCTTAAGTTAAAGCAGGACTCAACAAATGGCTGAATCAATTTGCCATCTATCCTACATATTTAATTGATGGTCCAGCAGGGTGACAGCGGGACAACGGGGGTCTCTGTTTTGTTTTTCCTCCCACGTGTTGAGGTCCGCTCATCATTTTGGTCTCTGTCAACAAACAAAAGAATAAAGGCGTGTTTGTTGCGCCTCAGCGAAAAACATTGTGTGTTTTCATTAGTAACATGATATGCGGGTAAAACTTTGTTCATGAGAAAACTCCGCAGGGTGACTTTAATTTTTCGAGCAGGAACGTCAGGAACCTGCTGGTTTCCAGCAACTCGGTGGCGGCGGCGTTCACTGGTTCTCGTTGCCCCCGGCGTCATTTGAAACCTGCTGTTGGGTCTGACAGTTAGACGCCGGCAAACGGCGGCGAACAAACCGTTTTCCTTTGGCTTTTTCTCGCATGCTGCTTTTCAGCTGTGCAAAACTTTCCATCTGCCGAGGTAACCGGCGATCATTAGGGAGCGAAGTATCAATAAATACATTTAGGCTTCCGACCGCTTGCACAACATACGCTTGTTACAGTGTTTCATCTTGGGTCGTCGGGGAAACAAAACATGGTAACGAGTCGCCGAAAAGTAGCAGGTTTGTTCTTCAAAAGAGGAGTGAAAATTGTTTTGGTTTTGGCCGAAGCTGCGTCTCAGTCATTAAAGTGGAAACCTGCCGGAGCTCTGCACTTGGAAAACTTCTCCACACCATTTTTTTTGCGATCGGATCTCTGGAGGTAGCCTAACCGTCTTTCGGATATCCTCGTCTTCACTGCTCTTTTGAAGGGCCTCCGCATTGATTCACGTCCTCAAAAACTCCCCCCCCCCCCACTCTCCCCTTTCTCTCTGTATTTCTCCCTCTGCAACTTTCTCAGTCTCTCCGTGTGTGTGTGTGTGTGAGTGTGTGTGTGTGTGTGTGTGTTCGGGTCGGCTGCTGCTCGGCCTCGGCCTAAAAAGTAATCAGATGCATTAATGAGCAGTGACTTTACCTCGGACAGGCGGCTGCACTCAGACACAGACTGCGTCGATATGTTCCCTCGACCGCCTGCCCGACAACAAAACAAGTCTGAAAGAAAGTGGGGAAGAGTTCTAAAAAAAATGTTTTGTGAAGTCGTCCTCCAAAGCGATTCCTCGCTACACTGTGTGGTTTTTTTTTTCTTCCCTCAATATCCTTGAGAAAGATTCAGCATCCACATTTCCTTTCCCTCCGAGTCCCATCAATACACGCCGGTTAAATTACCTTTTTGAAGAGGAGAGAGATGTCTTGGTGCTGCAGGACACTCTCTCTTGGATTTCCTGAGTGGCTCGTGGAGATGTTAAAAGTGTTAACCTTGTGGAAGGGGGAAAACAAAGTCGAGTGAAACGACTGACACGGCGACTGAGAGGTGGGACAGCCAGCAGCCGTTATGTCGGCCTCGGACGTCTCCGCTCCAAAGTGCGGGAACGGAGAGCGGCTTACGGCTGCTGCTGAAGCCGCTGTGTTTCTGTCGGAGAGGAATAATGGAAGCTTTTACTCGCTGAAACCTAAAAACAACTTTATTGTATTCGAGAACACTGAGGTCAAAAGCTTTGAGGAATAGAAGTTCTCAGATGTACTTTTTATGCTTGTTTTTGGTCATGTCCTGACTGATCTACTCTGCAATGCACAAGGCGACTAAATTATTATAGTAAATAATTCATAATAAATTCTTTAGTTTTGTATGAGTGTAAAATTGTTTATTTTATTTCCTAAACCTTAATTTTAAGTAATTAATACAAGTAAAAGTTCTGTCATTGTCACACACGTATATCCATGTAAACAATAGTGGGTAAACGCTTTTTGTTTATATATATTTCAACATGATGAAGGAAATTTTAAAAACAAGGGGGGAAATCACAATATTGTAAATTAAGATTATGTATGATTAAGTATTTTTCTAATAAGCCAAAGGAATAAAAAAATAATCAAAGTTATTGAATAGTTCAGCCAATGTGCAACAAATCAGGATCATGTGACAGTTTCACTGATTGGATTCATGAACTTTCCTTGTATTCAAGTAATCTCTCTGACAACTGAAAGTTGTAGCTTAGCCTTTTGATGCTCTCCCACATGATGTACTTAGTTTCCACCTGCAGAGGGCGTAGCAGGACTGGATAATGACAGTGACGGACGCGTTCCTGAACCTCCTGGTTGTGGGACGCAGCCGAATGTTCTTCCAGTCATCAAACTCAACTTTCAAGACACAAAAGTCTCTTCAAAACTTGCCCATATTAGGAACAAAACACTCTTTTTAGGTTTTAACTCTTCCCTTTGAAACGTTTGAAAATTGTACAATGTGTATCTACTGTTTTCTAGCCTGTTGCTCGACACACCCACACACACACACACACACACACACACACACACACACACACAGAGATTCATATGAGTGCTGTTTGTGCGTCTCTGGCTGTGACGTGATTCATGTAGAGAAGTGAGGCGTGTTGAAGCACTCTCGCTACCTGCAGCCACAATATGGGAGTGAATGGCTTTTCTGCGCTGGTAATACATAATCTCTCAGCACTGTAGATGTGTTGGCGGCACTCATCTTCATGACGCTTCTCCAGCATTCGCCTGCAGCTACCAGAGTGCCGAGGAAAAAGCAGCGGAGAATGTTAATGTGGATGTGACTTCCATCCCTATTGCCTGTTATTTTCTCTCTCGCTCACGCTGGCCGAGGGAGCACGCAGGGACTCGGCCCAGCCGGAGCTGAGGGGGTGGTGGAGGGGGTGCGAAGCCGGGACGGAGCCCACATTTAATGTTTTTATGGCGGGTGGCGAGTGCTCGGGTTGTGCAAAAATTCATCCTGCCCTCGGGCTCGTAATTCACTTTTACAAGGCGACACTTTGTTGTAAATCTAGAAACTTATGTCGGGCAGACTTTAAGATGAGGATACGATGGACTGAAGCAGAATCGGGAGGATCGGTTCGGGAGTTTACGAGTTGTTCCGTGGCGAGTTGTTTCAGAGTCGGTGTTTTCCCAAACAGAAAGTCCAAAATGATTCTTAGTGTGTTTCAAATTCGGAAATTTAACTTTTTCTATACATGGTTGTAAACAGTGTCGTTGTTTTGGACTGTTTGCTCTAAAAATGACAGTCATTGTGAGGATTATTTTTTTGTTTATCTTTTTTTTCCCGAGAAATAAATGTAATTTCTTTTTCTTTTTGGATTATTGTGACTGAAGTTTTTGTCATTTTGTGGACCAATTAACTGAGGAAATAATTGTTGGTTTGAGAATCCTTGATTGAAATTGTGCTCCAACAAAAAAAAGAGAATAAAAGCTTTTATTTTCTTTCATGTAACTGGGGAAAAAAAGTAATTAACTGATAATAGAAGTGATGATGTATTGGAGGACTGCAGGTAAAAGTGTTTGTTGTTTATTTTTCTCCTGTTCCTATTCAGTCTTGTGCAGCTGCATTGAGGTGACTCCTGCGTTTTGCTGTTTTTGTTCTGGCAGTCGGCGAAGTTGGAAAAGGTTGCGGTGACACGGCGTCCGGTAACTTTTTGAACCATCAATTCGGGGTGCAAAACTCTGGCACCCGTCTCGGCGTTTCCAGCGGGTCGGCGCGGGGCTCTGACCTGGCCGGTGTTTAAAGAGCACTGCTTTGGAGCCCCTCTCTGTTTATCCAGCTCCAGACAGCAGCGGCAGCGGCAGCGGCTGACACCCAGCCAGCGATGTCACGATGATTCATGGCCCTTTCCGACACCTCGCTCATGCCTTTACTCTTCTTAATCTTTCTGCGCTCTCTCTTTCCCTCCCTCCCTCCCTCTCTCTTCTCTCCCTCTCCCTCTGATGATGAGTTTTCCTTTTGTTTGAGAGGGGGGCAGAGATGATGTCATCATTTAAGTCAGACCCAAAGTCAGAACGCAGGCTTCGCCGTCAGCCCAGCGCGCCAGTTTGTGTGGATCAGGATGAATAGCCCCCCCTCAGAGACCCACTTCTGTCCTATTTTATGGAGAAAAGGCAGATGTGTAGTAGCACAGCAGAGGGGGTGGATGGGGGGGGGGTTGATAGGCCGTGAGAGCGTGTCTACCTGGCTTTGTCAGCTCATTTTAAACTTTCCTACTGTCCTCCGTTCACGCTTTTGGTCCCATCACTCCTGAGGCCTCCGCTCTCAAACAAGCCATATCCACCCTCCCCTCCATCCCTCTCCCCCTCCCTCTCTTTCTCCCTCCCTCTCTCCCTCCCTCCCACTGTCTCCGCTTGTGATCGAGAGTCCAAAGCTGCTCTAAATACCGACTTCATTAGTTATGATTGATAAGAGGCAGATCTGGGCGTGTCTGCGTGATTCCCTATAGATGTTGTGGCTTGTCCTCTCTGAACCCCCCCCCCCATCAACTGTCTCGCTTCTCCACCAGACGTCAACCCCCCCCCCCCCCTCCGTGATGTATTCGGGGGCCATTGATAGCAGCAGCAGTTCAATAGTTGGGGGTAATGAATGTGTTTAATAAGCACAGTGGGTCGATGGACTTAATGAAGGTGTGACAGAGGATGGGCCGGGGGAACGCTGCTCTAACAAGACTCTAACGAGCCTCAGGGGTTAACGGGGTCACACTGTAATCGGGATTCCCTCACCTGGACAGTGGGCGGGCGTCCCGCTCCGCTTTGGTCCCGAGCTTCTTTGACCACGTATGGTTTGTTTGTCCTCTCTCGCATCTTCTTTGTGTCCCTCTGCCTCCTCCCGGCTGCGTCCGTCTGCTCGCTCCAGCGTCGCTCCTCCTCCGTCTCCTCGCATCCCCCCCCCCCCTCTTTTTCTTTTCCCTCTCCGTCTCCCACATTCCGCTTCCTCTTTGGCCTTGGTTTTCATTGTGGCCTGTCCGTCTCTTCAAGGACGACCTGGCTCGGGAATGCTGGATGAACCCCCCCCCCCGCCCTATCTGAGAAGCATAATGGATTTGAGGAAGCTGCACCTTGTTACTCTGCTCCTCCTTTTTTTTGCACCAGAGTTGAAATATTTGCACTGATCTGGTTTCAAACTGAAAGCGAGACACACAAGTACTTTGGTTGCAGACAGCTTGATGATCCCTGATGAATACATCTGGGAAAAAAACCCTTTGAAAAATCAATTCAGTTTCTATTTATTTCTGTGTTAACGTCGATAAACTAAGAGGTTTCAAGTGCTTTTTTTTCTGAACTTATAACATCAAAACAGCTCCAAACAACTTAGATTGTGTATTTAGGTTAAAACAAAGGCAGGCTTTCAAAGTTTGAATTGCATTATGGGAGAAGAAAGGTCTTTTTTTGATAGTTATGGAATTTTTGGAGGTTCGCATTTTTTTTTATTCACTTATTCATTTTGTGTTGAATTGTTGAAGCCAACGTTTCGCGCCGCAGTTTTAGCACTAAAACTCTGGCTAATGAGAGAAAAGTGTTTCCACCTCAGGTTGGTTCACAAATCCTTGAGTCGTTTGATTCACACATTTTTCGTTGAAAGTTGAGGATGCAAAAAATTTTAATTGATGATGTTTAAGTTTACAAGCAGTATTGTAATACAGCAGTAGTACACCATGGCACCGTCTGGAAGTTGTAAACCGCTGATAATCGAGAGCTTTTTCTCCTTTGCATCAGACTGTAACTCGTTTATTTTCCCATGTTTGAATAATAATTGATTTTGTTTTTGCAGAGACAAAAAAACCCTTACCTAACTGCAAAAGACAGTTTTAGTACAGACAAAATGTTTACCAAAAAGAATAAATAATCCGTCTTTTCTGGGACGCTTCACACCTCCGTCTTAATCACGCTCTTTTGTTTGAGCGCCTGTCTGCTGCCGAGCGTGTCCAGATGTAAGAACAGGACTTTATTTGTTGAGGCAAAACCGAACACAGCGATGCTCATTGTTGCATCCCATTATCACACCTCCGGCAGGATTCTGTCTCGCGTTCTTCAGCGGCTCGTTTGCCACTTATTGAATCACACCTTGATTTGTACCTCCTCTTCCGATATCTTAAACGGTTCCCTTTTTGTTTCTGCTTCGCCGTGTGAACAATCGGTTTGTCAACGCTCCATTTTCATGAAGTGTAGCAGTTGTGTTTTTTCTTCTGCATTTTTTTTAATTTGCTTTCTCTTCATGTCCGCTTCAACCTTCAGGCTTTTCTTCCACTTTTGCAAATTATGTTCATGCTTGATTCAAGTTGATAGAGTTTCCTGACACGGCTCCACATTCGTGCTCACTCCTGGACGGCGACTGTGCCCAATAAATTCCCATTAAAAGTCTATTTCTTTGGCAGCTAATGTTGGCGTGGTTTGAAAAACACTAAACATCTGCGCTTCCTGTCCAAACATTCCTCCACCAGTCCAGAGTCTCACTGCAATCAATTTCAATGGTCCTAAACTGGGTCCTCCTCTTAGTTAACCATCAGTGCGCCACCCACTCTCGTCTCCGCCGGCCCGTCGTTACTCTCTTGCCCTCTCGCTCTCCAGCGCCGGTATTTCACCGGTGGGAGAGTGCGACTTCCTGAACCTCGCATTTCTTCGCCCGTCCTGGCCAGAGTGCAACGCGGTTATGAGATATAGCGCAGAGACAAGCAATCGATTAATGGTGCACTTAGCTGGGCTAATTAACAGCTACGTAGAGAAAGGCATCGGGCGGTGTCGAGGAGCTTACACCCCCCCCTACGCCGGGACCCCAGATAACCTCCGAGTCGTAGATCACTTTACAACACGGGTCACATCACGCCCCCCCTCCCCGCGATGCCCCGTGTCAGCCTTGCTGCAGAGGGCGCGAGCGCGGGTCACGGAGGTAAACGCCCGCTCAGCTGACGTGGTCCACGCCGTCTGTGTTCTCCTCAACAGCTTGTGGGAGCTGTTGGTGAGGCGCCTCGTGCAAAGTTTGCGGTCAAAACATCCAGTGACCTTGATTTGTTATTGCAAAGTTTTTCTGGGGGCCTTGTAAACTTTGTCACAAATTAGATTTGTCTACATCTGTCTTGTTTTGCACCCCCCCTCCTTATTTCCTCTCCTCTCTCCCTGTTTCCCTCTTGTCATTCACACTGCTTCTCTCCTTTGAGAGACACAAATGACACAAACAGCAGATTTTATTGTCACCTGCCACTCCAAATCCAGCTCCCCTTCCTCCTCCTCCTCCTCCTTTTTCTCCTTTTTTTTTTCCTTCAGTCTTTTGGCCACTCCTCTCCCTCCCCGGCTCCTATTCCGATCCACCTCCAGCGTGAATTCGGCTGAGTCAAATTAGCTCTCAATTAAAAGCGAATTTGGCGAAAATGAGCGCACTCCGGAGGGCACAGATGAAAGGGAAGACGTGAGCTTACGGGCTGCCATGGCTGCCCAGACTGGCCGTCTGACTGGCTGCACCAGCCCGCCTTGTGTATTTTTGGGGCATGCAAAGTAAATTATGTGCGTATTGTTGAGTGAAGGCAGCCGATTTGCATTTAGATAAATCCCTGTGGATGTGTGGTTGTCATTTAGATGCAGGGGGCTGAATCCGGTGCCCCCCCACCTTCCCCCCCGCCTTACCCAAGCACTGCCGCTTTCAAGCAAGGGTGTGCGTATGTGTGCGTGTGGGTGTATGTGTGTGAGAGCTCTTAGCATGCGGCTCTACCTGGAGCATTTGCCCCACTTTCTTCGACAGCGCTGAGGGGATGGAAATATTATCTGTTACAGAAAATATAGGCGTGTCCCTATACGTGTGCGTGTGTGCCGGCGCAAAAAAAAAAAAAAAAAATTGGGATCTGACCTTTATGTATCTGGGCAGGACCAACATAATGACTAATAAGAAGTGACTGCACACAGTTGGCAGCCTCCGCATCCCATTAGACAAACTGTCGGAAGGCAGGGAACCGCCGAAGGCGTGGTCGCTCGGCTCCTGCCCTCTATTGCTCACAATTAAAAAGGAAACACCCGTCGACGCCGCGCAATAAACCACCGTGATACAGGCAGTGGGCAGGGTGTGTGTGTGTGTGTGTGTGTGTGTGTGTGTGTGGGGGGGGGGTGACCTATTTTGTCCGGTGATCTGATTTTATAGGAGCTGCTCCTCCCGTATGCAGGACAAGCCGTCGCACGTTTTGTTTCGTGCATGTCGCTTGCAGCCCGATGTCTTCCTCCCCACCTAAACTCTTTTTCCTGATGCACACATGAACTGCGTCGAGGCTCCCGATCAGCAGCAGGAGCGATCGCCTGCCTGTTCGCTGGCTGCTGTGCTCTATTGCTTCCCAGTCCCCTCTGATGGATCGGCAGAGTGGGAGGTGGCTCGCGGCTGACTGACAGCCAGGGCCGCGTGTAGGCAGATGGGCCTAAGTGGCTGTAAATATGAAGCCTGTGTGACAGGTGAAGGTCACTGTGGCGGGAGGTAGACGGGCGAGCCGAGCCTGGTGGGAGGTAGACGTGTGTGCCACGTGTGTGTGTGTGCGTGCGCCGGCGTTTGAATGCGTAAGCAGCAAGCGAGGTAGCTGACACATGACTGAAAGTCTTGGTTCTCGTTTGCATACGTGTTCGCGGATGTGAGAGGAATTTTCTGTCGCCTCATTACGGCTGTTTGCTGCAGCACACTTGTGATAAAAAGCGGGAGACGTGGAGTTCTCACTCCAGCCTCACTCGCATAACCTTCTTCAAAGAGCCGCCAGGAATGTCTTACAGAGTCCATCAGAGGTGTGAGCATAATAACGTATACAAACAACACTCTACTCATTCATTTTTTTCTATGTTCTGCCAGCGTCGATACCTTTTTCCCGACCTTTTTTTCGAGTAAATATAGTATTGCTATTTATTCAGTACATGTACTTTCTGACTCTTATAACAGTCCTCCTGATTTTCTAACGTAAAGACCTGCTGAACTTTTTCCCAAGCAGACGAAACTGTCCCACATTTTCTGCTCATGTTGTCCCTTGTTTTCTTTTTTGTACTCTAACCTTGAGTGAACTTCAAGAACGGTCATCTCAAACTGATCACCTTTATCCGCGCCAGTGTAGACGCAGGCTGATGGGACTCAGGAAACTCTTTGGCCCCCCCCCCCACCTTCTCAGTTGTGCTGTACCTGGCTGCATTGATCCCTTTTCTCTTCCTCTGTAAATCCCTCTCTTCCTTGAGTAATCCATTGTGCCGTTCCCATGTCTGCTGGAGCTGTGCCAGAGAAGCGTGGGATTACTCCGACTGCAGACACCCCACGCGCACACACGCTCACACAGACAGCCTATACATACACCCCCCCCCCTCCTAACGGCGTGGGGCAATTCAGGAATGTGCCCGAGGACTTGAATGTGGGCTGTGGAGGGCCTTCCTGCACTCGGGGGAGTTTTATTTTCTGTATGGCTCGACTTCAGGGGAGAGAACCTTCCTTGCTTGCTTCCCTCCTCCTACACAGTCGTAGATGCTTTAGTGAGAATCCAGGCTTTCTGGTCACTTTTACACACTCCTGTACGAGTCTGGCAGCCTGCGTGGAAGAAATGAAAGGATTGCTAAGTGAGGTGAATCACGGCGAGAGGTGGCAGAGCAGCAAGCGGCAGAAGGGAGAGGGTTGGGAGGAGGTCCTGTAAATGCCGGTGCTGATATTTAGGTGATATTTCTGTTTGGAAAGTTGACATTTTGATGCTGTGGGAGTCTGTTTTTTTTTTTTTAAGACACATTCTCGGAATTATTTTCCATTTATTGGAATCGGCAATTATTTTTGTGCGATTGACTTGCTGCTTTTCAGTTTTTTCCCCCCACTGTCTGATTGATTCGTTTTCTGAAGTCTCAAAACTGAAGCTCGAGAAGTGTCTTTTCTCCATCTCACAATTATCTTGACGTAGGCGGCAACGTCGTACTACAGTCTTTGCTACTACTTTGTTTTATTTGATCCATCACTTAGGTTTGATAGTCAACATCTGTGTGTATTTGTGCTGCTTCTTTTTCAGGTGCAAGTTTCGGTGTCGAGTCAGTCTGCGACGCTATCCCGGCGGTTTCGCTGTCCCTCTGGGTTGACCTTTGACTGACCGCTGTTTGGTCGTTGCTGAGTCATTGCTGAGTCGTATTGAACACAGATAGCAAGGTATCCCTTATTTTGTGAATAAAACAAAACCAAAAAAAAAAAAAAACAACCAAAAAACACCCTCAAGATACATCCTATAATTTCTCCAAACACATGTTGCCTATTTGAGTTTTAATGTAAGAACAAACACGCCGTATTCAATTCCTAAGAAGCCCTGCACGTCTGTGTTGTGCTTGTGATTAGAAAAGCAGAAGAAGAAGAAGCGTTGCCTTTTTAATGCGAGAGGCAATAACAGCAAATCACGTTTTGTATATTATCATGCTACAGTGTTATATAGTGAGCAGAGGCTTCCTTTCTACTTTGTCAGCTGACAGTATACGAGAGGACTGGGGTGAGGGAGCTTTGCTGACTTGGGGAAATAAAGAGTTCCTCACTGCTATATGGGATTCAGCAAGATCAGGTGGAGCCAGTCATGGCTCTGTGTGTGTGTGTGTGTGTGTGTGCGTGATTGTGTGTGTGTATACAGTCTCATCCTACCTCTCTATTTTACTTTTTCCTCCTCCTCCCCTCCTTTTCCCTCCCTGTCTTTCTCCCAGTAATAAAGCAGAGTATTTATTTCCCCCTCTCCAGCTCTCAGGTCTCTTAAAGGGAGTTGGGGACTGAGCTGATATTAGACTGTGTGTGTGTGTGTGTGTGTGTGTGTGTGTGTGTGTGTGTGTGTGTGCGTGTGCGTGCGTGCGCGTGTGTTTTCATGCGCGACAGTAACTGTGTGTGTGTGTGTGTGTGTGTGTGTGTACGTGTGGGCGCCGGCTCTCTCCCTCTCACTCTCACGCTGCGCTGTCTGCTTGTCTCATCACCTCTCCCAAACGTACAGTTGCGTCTTCTTGCGTGCTAACACACCGAGATTGAAAGTTGCTGATTCCGAGCCGCGGGGACTCATAGAGGAGAGGCCTCTGGCGGGGGCTGATTGAGCTGTGCTGAGCCGAGGTAGAAAAGTTACAGTAGCGTGCTATTACCTGGCTGCCGGGGCCCGCGGAGTTTATTAGCATTGCAGATACGTTCTGGCAGAAGTCAGTGCAGCCAAGCAAATAATTTTATGACTGTCGTCCGCGAGGGAGCGAAGGGGACTAAAAAGGTTTGTCTCTTTCATGTCAAGGAGCCGTCAACTTGGACTGTTTAGCTGCTCACCACAGAGGGCCGAATATATATTCTGACGTGCGTGCGAGAACGTTGTGCGTGACCCTTTCAACCACAACTACTTTGGAATCAATCACTTCGACTTCAGATGGCCCCAGTTGTCACGCGACGATTGTCGCCTTTGACAGATATTGTATATTGTGTGTTTCTTCTGTTGTCGTCGCGTCAAGCAACGAGGGCGACAATGGCGGGGCTTGTGTCTGATAATTTACAAATGTCGGCCAGGGCCTCTCACACGAGTCCAAAGGAGAACAATAATTCGTCGCTCTTTTCTTTGGTCGCTCAGGCAGCCGAGCAGGAGCGGGCGCCGAGCGTTGCGCGGGGTGAATTAGCTCTTCACGGCTGTTGGGACCGAGCCTGACAGTTGGCACGGTGAAGATGATTTATGACTGGCCAGGAGAGTCAGAGATGGATGAGGAGGAATAACTTTGATCAAACTTTTTTCCCCCCCTCCCCGCCGCAGCCGAGGCGGAAGCTTCTCCTCAGCCCTTGTTGATTCGTGGCGGCGGCCCGACTCGCCCCTCCGTGGGGAAGCAGATGCAGCAGCAGCAGCGTCTGCCGGCCTGTTTTATGGTTACGCAGCAGCAGCAACGTTACACAGGGAGCAGACGGTTCACGTGCTGATGCAGGAGGATGTAGGAGCATCCAAACCCTGAATCTCACTGAATAAACTTTTTTTGTCCATTGTTGGTACTCTTAAAAAAAATCATAAAACTCGTACATTTCTAGCCTTTTTGGCTTCCTATAGCAGATAAACACCTGATCTTATACCATTTTTGAAATATTTCTACATATTGTGTCTTTTTTCTGAACTTTATGAATTCATATACTTGAAAGTTGTCAAAAACTTTTATTGAGATGAGATTCTGATTTTATTGCAATGAGATTCTCAGTGAGGTATTTGTGACTCTCATGACTTATTTCATTTACTTAGTTTTTGTTTCGTCAGTGTCTTAAAACCAGCTGGTATTGGCACATTATTTCACCGCTGCTCATTGGTCCTTTTTCGCTTCGATGATGTCTATACGAAGGTGTAGTTGTTTGCACTGTGGCCCCACAGCCCTGAGCTCCCGGTTTGGTTCCTCTCAAGGAGCTTTATGTGCAGAATCCTGATCTTCCTCCTGTGCCACGTGTGGGTTTCCTCCTAAAGTCCAAAACATGCAGACGAGGTCTATCCGTGACTCTCTTTTAACATAAGTGTGAGTACGTGTGTGTCTGTGCTTGGCCTGTAATGGACAAGAGGCTCGCCCAGGGCCTTTTTCTCTTCATGTCCCATGGCCCCAAGTTGGGGAAGTGCTATAAGATGAATAGTTTGCCCCCTGCATGGTGCTATATTACAGACCAAAATGTGCCTCTTTACCTTGCTCTCTGGCAGGGTTCATTTATGCGTTCAACCACGGCGATGGGGGCAGATTGAAGAGCGTCACGTGCCGCTTCACTTACAGGTGGTTTATTTCAAAGCTCAGTAACTCTAGATTCCGAGACCAAATAATCCATAGCAGCTGATATTTCTCATTGCCATCGAAAAACCCACTTCAGTAGCTGGGTATTTTCTGAACACATATATATATATAGCTAAAGAAGAAGGAAAAAAAACCCTCAGGGGTTTTACCAACCATGAATTGCAACATGCATGATTTGAGTCCTGTCCGGGGCCTGTGTTGCATGTCCCTCAGTCTGTAAATCCTCACATTTCCTCCCATTTCTCAGCTGTCAGCTTTGTAATAAAGACATAAAGATCCCCCCCCCCTCCCCTTCCTCCCTCCCTCCCCACAAAACTGGAATAAAACAGGTGGCATGTGAGGCCACCTTCGAACAAACAAGGAGGGAAAAAAAACACACACAGCTTAGTAATTGGACACATGCACAGACACACAGATATGTTGGCCGGCGCTGCGGCCTCTTTCCAGGCTTAGATGTTCTGCAGCCAAGGCTCCCGTGGCTTTCCAGCTCAGTGTGTGTCCATCCCCTGCTCATCTGCCGCCTTTCCGCAGGTCACACCCTAATCCTGTGAAGGGGGTTTGGGGCCGGCAGTCCCAGGGAAAGGGGTTTACCCGGCCCGCCTCACAGGGACCAATCAAACGCGGCTCCCGTTGTACGGGGGCCCCTGTGTTGCCATTTTTTGGGGGGGCGGGGAGCTTAGAGAAGAGTCATGCGGAGATGTTTCATGATGTCTGCGGAAAGGAGACCGAAAAGGCATGCTGAGATGGAAATAATTTGAGCAGAAGCGTGTGAGATACATGTACGTTTATGCAGTCTGAGCAGGAGCGGGTTTACATCCAGCATGTTTTTGTTAAGCCCATATTAACTAGTCTTTCTGATGTCGGATATCAAAGAGCGTTGGCCTGATGGGCCGTTTGTCAGCTGGTCTGCTGTTATTTTTTTCACATTTAGTACGTTGTAATTCATACATGATTTCTGTCATGTTGTTGGAAGTTGTTGTTGAAACAAGTGTGGCTGTGAGGGATCAATCGCCACCAAAAGGAAGGGTGAAAACCGCAACAGTTTTAAATAAAGGTGAAACGTGTCCATATGGAACAAGAGCGTCAGAAAAACAACTTTGATCAAGAAAAAGAACACGAGAAAAATGTCCCGACTTTGTTCTCCGGGTAAACTCGTCCTCTCCCCTCACGAAAAAACAGCTGCAGGAAGCTGAATCTGTATGTGAACCACAGCGCGCACACACTGCTGCCTCCTCAGACACGCTCGCTGACTGTTATTTCATGCCGTGTGGTTTTGGTAAAGGTTGTTCCTGAGCAGACGACATGAAACATGCTCTTTGTGTACTTGTTATTCCTTTAAATAAACAAACACCCCCCCCCTCCAGAAAAACTGCCTTTGCTCTAACAAAGAGGATCAAGATGAAGCTGTAACTGTGATCAAACCTGCGCAGTGAGATGCGTTCGCGCGTGTGACGCCGCAGAAGAGAGGAGTGAGCATCCTAACCTGTTTGGCTTTGTTCACACTTTGGTGTCTCGGGAACAAAGGACGTCGAAAGGCATCTGATACGACAGGCCTTTTAAAGCCCACAACAGCAGAACTGTTTAATTCGAACACACAGTTTTCCTTTTAAAGGCATTTTACAGACTTAATTCTAACTCAACTGTCACTTTTAAAATCAATAAAGAACGCAAAATGTTTGTATGGAAAAAGGCAAACGTGCAGTGTGGGAAAGCAGGAGTTTGTGGTGATGACACAGGGGACATGGAGTTGATATTTGCGGATATTAAATAATTCGGTCTCTCTCTGCTTCGGATTTGTAGTGTGGAAACGCAGATGTGCTGTTTCTTGTTCTTTTCGTGCACATTTTACGGCCAGTAAACTCATCACCTGTTCCCTTTGTGACCTCGTACACTCACATTTACGAGGAGGACAGCAGGACTCCATCTCTGCATCTCTTGCTTATGTTGATACCACGCCATGATAAATTTGCAGTATTTCATGCAATCCGTGTGTAAGTGTCCCCCCTTGCACACACCAACAAAGACCTGCATGTCTGAGAGACAGTGCAGTGCGGCCGCTCTTATATGTTTACTTTTCGACCTCGGTCCTGTGATTAAGATCAAAACGACTGGAGTCGGAAGAAGTGAATGTTTCCTCTTTCATCTATTCAGACTCAGGGTCGAGGGTTGTCGGAGGTCAAGTCCAGCTTCAAAATTCATAACGAACATTCGGAGTCTTTATATATCGAGTTCAACAAAGTCAGTTTGAGAAAAGGCTTGAAGTTGTTGCTTTTAGTTGGGTTCTTTTATTTCTGTCTCTTACCCATCGCGCGCTCTCTCTCTCTGTCTCTCTGTCTGTCTGTCTGTCTCTCTCTCTCTCTTCTCCTGTCTTTCTCCTCATCTCCCTCCCTCTCTCCCTCCCTCCTTCCAGCTCAGACACACTCATGGGCTTAGCTGAACGTCTGAGCTCTGTGAGAGCCTGTGTTTGATTCTCCCCTCCCCATGTTCCCTCCGCAGCCCGCTCCCCCAAACCCCCAGCCCTCACCGGCTTCCCTCTCATCCACCCGTCCTCCCTCTGCCATAAGACCCTGACTGACCTGGCACGTAGGCACACACACACACACACACACACACACACACACACACACACACACACACACACACACACACACACACACACA
>JASSRZ010000011.1:13518319-13553633 GCA_032164315.1 Malacoctenus gilli
CACACACACACACACACACACACACACACACACACACACACACACACACACACACACACACACACACACACTTGCATCTCTCCACCCCTCCCACTCGAGTCTCTCTCTCTCTCTCTCTCTCTGCGAGGACTTGAATTCACTGTCCAGCCACCTCTGTTGTCTGGACCTGAAGCACTCGCAGGTCCCTTTTGTTCCGACTGATAAAAGGGAGAAAGCAGGGTGGGGGGGAGGATTAATTTAAGAGCAGGCCAGACGACACATCTGCTTGTCGTGTTGGTGTCTTCCCCTTCCCTCCCGTGGCGTCCCTCGCTTTGCTTCTATTATCTTTGGTGAGAGCAGAGGATATTGGGTCGAGATGCATGGTGAACTCTCAGTGCCATGACACTCCTTTAATCCGCTCTCTGTTCTGTCTTTTGGCCTTCCTGTCTCCATCCAGCACAACCCCCCCTTCCTCCCCTTGCCCTTCTTTTTTTCCAGGCCTTATCTTTGCCACATTCTCCATTTTTTTCCGTTCTCAAAGAGACGACTCGAAACGGATTACAAGAATGTATGCGCCGTAATTTCGATGTCCGGATTTGAATTTGTTTACCGGATTCTGTCTCACTAGTGGCGATGTAGTGCCCCGTGCTAACCTCACGATGATCGTCACGGCGACGACCCGATCCGTCTCTGTTAAAGTGAGGTTCGCCGCTCCGCTATCAATTTTACTTCCTGTCGTTTGCCTCGCCTTCCTCCATTTTTCTTCCTCCTGCTGACTGCTGTTACAGTGAAACTGGGCCACGTCCCTGTGCCTCGTTATACACCGCTCACCTTGGCGTCCGTGGCATCTCTGTCTGCGTGTCAGCCTCCTTCTGACCGGTTCATTGTCCCCAGACTCGGGTCACGGTTACTGGCCCATGTCAGCTTTCTCAGTGGGTGCGCTTGATGGCCTTTCTCTTCTTTTGACACCTCTGTGGGTCAGTAGAGAGACGGGCCAGGATGGGAAGAGATTAGGCTTTTTATTCATTGGTCAAGATTTTTGCTCAGTATGCATGTCGGAAAATCTACAAACAAATGTTCCTAACCTGCATAAAAGTGTAGTTTCTCTTTCGTTTTCCCCTTTTCGTCATTAAAAGAATAAAATTTATGGTGTTACTTTGATTTCCATGTATGTCAGTGGACAGAAACACGCTAGGGGGACGACCTTTGACCCTGACAGCGATCTTCGCAACCTTGGGTCGACGGCGGTGGCGCAGGAACAGATCTAAAACGTCTCCGATCAGACAGGACAGGAACTGGGGCCAGCGGGTGCATCTCCCAGTTTCCTTGGCCCCCTGCTCCATCCATTGTCCCGCAGCAGACCCCCCCCCCCGCCCCCCCACCCTTTCGTCCCAGTTCACGCTCAGCATCCCACACCCGCTCCACCGATGGGGGGAATTACTGTAGGAGCCCGAGCGGGAGCAGGTCGGAGGCGGAGGCTGTCTTGTCTGCTCTGTCACTTCATGCTGACACGGTGTAAGGTGGAGTGACACTGAGCTCCACCATCGTGTCTGGGAGCAGTCTGGTCCGGGAAGCCTGACCTCCGCGACCCTCCCTTGGACCGGTGGGATGGATGGGGGCTGTCTTTTATTTGTGTTGTGTAAATGTCTGGTGGGAGAGAGGGTGGGCGATGAAGGCAGGGGGGAAAAAAAAAGAAAAAAAAGAAACCAACAAAAACTGGGGTTCGGGTCTCTGAGGAGGGACTTCCATCTCTGAAAGGTACAGATCAGCAAAGCTGTGCTGTTTATACAATCGAAGTAAAGTTTTTGATGAAACGGCTTGAAAAATGCCGGCTCAGGAAGTGTAGCGAATAGTTCATATTCGGCAGGCTGCTGCCGCTGCTGCTGTTGCTGGGGTCAAACGCGCAAACGATGACCACTGCATGACCGGTGAACGGGCCTCCAGCTCTTGTTCTAAATGTCCGCGACAAACACAAAGCGCGAATTTGTGGTGTTTTACCGTCCATCTCTGGCTTGTGCTTTTGCACTTGCAATCAGCGCTGTAATGCTACAACTTTCTGTTGCGCCATTCTGTCAAGTGTAGATTCAGCAGGACCAGTTCAGAGAACTTTGAACACTGACGCACGTTTGTTTCATCTGAGATTTATTTAAAACCCCGTTTAAACTGTTGGAATATGGGCCGCTCTTGATGACTAAACACATGCCGTAAATACACTCAGGCAGTTTGAAAAGGAGGTTATAGCTGCATTGCTGAACACAACATTGTGATCGCCTCTGATCCGAGCTAACCTCGAACAGCTTATATTATGAAAACAGTGCGATGAAAGTAAAACTGTACAATCGTCGGGGGCTGACTGGATGAGAGGGGTCGGCTCGCGGCGGCTGCCAACGCTGCGCGCACAAACACGCCGGTGCACCTGGCGTTTTTTGCGAGCGCCGGTCGGGCTGAACTCCGGAGCAGTGGCCTGTGGTTTGTTTTGGCGAAATCCGAATGTACGATTTGAAGGTTTGGATACGGATCAAATCATCCACATCGAGACCCATCTGGAAAGGTCAGCGCACGGGCGCGCGTTTCCCAGAGACGGGCTGAGACGTAGATTACTGAGGAACAGGTGAGCGACCGCAAAATAAAACACAAGTGCGCTCGCGTTAAACGTCCATTCGGCAAAAGCTGTTTACTTGTCTGGGGGACGGATATTCACAAAGTCTAAAGTCGGTCCTTAGAAATACATCTGGCTTCTCTTTTGCCGCGTTTATTCCCCCGTCCCTGAAAGGTGCTGTACCACCTCCACCCGTCTGTGCGGACCACTTTATTGCCCCTGCAGTGTTCGAGAAAGGTGATGCGCTCCTGAGTGGAACGACCTCTCCTCGTCCTCGGGCAGAAAGTTGGATTGAATTTGCCGCACTGGCCTGAAACAGGCTGCAGCTGGTCACTTGTGACCCCCCCCCTCATCCCCCCCCTAACTGTGACCCTCCAGGGGGTATTTACTGGACTGTGACAACCTTCAGACATCCAGAGAAAACTCTCCCTCTGCTGGCTAGACTGCCTGTAACAATGCAATTATCATGCAGCGTATACATTCTTGCTGGAACCATTGTTGCCCCCCCCACCCCCCCACCCCCCTCCACCTGCCCCCCTGAACTTACTCGGACGCTTTTGTTGCCGACTCACCTTTGTCTGAGTCTCGCTGTCAAGTGGAGCTTTCTGTGGAAGCAGTGCTGTACTTAAAGCTTGAACTTCAGCCACACAATAACGCTGACACTCAACAGGCTTCCCCCCCCCCCTCCGAACCCGCAGCCATTTTGCTTCCCTGAATCGGGAGTTAAAAGAAAGATCGGGGGCGGAAAGGACCCCTTTCAGATATGTGAGAAAGTGTAAACGGTTCGCGGGAGGAATTAGAAATCACCAGTCCCCCGAGAACCGTCCCAAACTCCCTCATTCGGCATCAAAAGACTCGGTGCGTTTTCAAAAGTTAAGCACGCGGGGCGAAGCGCCGGAGAGCGGCGGCTCGGCTTGGCTCTCCCGCCGGCCCGCCTGGCGCCTCCGGGCTCCCAACCATCCTTTTCCTGGCGAATGCACGGACATGCCGCGGCATCATCCATTTCACAAACATACAAGGCCAGTTAGACCAGCACGCTTTACTGTTGTGTGTGTAATGATGTGTCCTGCTTCGGCACAAGGTAAGATAAATGGAATATCTCCTCTGTACTTGTTTATGTAAGTCCCTCAGACAAAGTAGTGACACTGGAGCTCCAATTACCTGTGCAATATCAATGTGGTGCTTAGAGCGCAGACTTGACTCCACTTACAGCTGGTAGCCGTGTCTCTGAGGGTCTTTGCTCCAGCTCCTAATACGTGGCGCCGCGTAATAAACGAGCGGGGGGCTGCCGGGCTCGCGTGCTGTGGACAAGCAGTGCAGCGTGACAGTTTAGAGATGAGGGCTGCCGTGGTGCGCTCTGGTGACCACTGTCTGCCTCGCAGCACGGGGGCTGCTGCGCCATACGTGGAGCCTTCCCGTATAGCGTCGGCGAACAATAACCCATTGAGACCTGAGACAAGCACTCGCTGGTAACCTTTTAACGATCATTTGTTATGGTTGGATTTGACACAGTGTCGGCGGCGGGCACAGACGCTGACGGAGATCATGGACAACCTGATATGATGTAGCTGCATGCTTTGATATTACTGGAAACCAATAAAGAAGTTGTTTATGTTTTGTTTTAAATTACTTATGTGTTTTGTGGTTTCATCATACTAAAGTACGTTTAAAGGAACTTGCAAATTATCTTATTTTGAGGGGCTCTTTGTGTTGGAATTGGGCCCAATATTTGTACAGTACGGTGCAGTTCCTTCTTCTTCCTGTTGCCCACTTTCTTGGAATATTCGACCGTGTGTTCCTCTGATAATGGTTCATTGAAGTGAATCTATGTATTTTCCACTTGTAGCAATAGGTGGTAATTTCCTTGTCAGGTTCGGTTGTTTTTCTGCGGCGATGCGGCTCGAGAGCGGCGGCATTAAGAAAAAAACAAGGAGGGGGGGTTACAAGAGGCCGCTCGGCAAGGGTGCTGTTGCTCAAATGAGCTTTCGGATAACATTTTTCTCCCCCGAGTTTGTGAGCGCGGCGCACAGAGAGAAGTCGCTGTTTTTCTGGAGGGTCCTGCTTTTTTCATGCCTCAGCCTCGGCCAGGTTGCCGTCGCGTGCCGGCGTTCTCGCGTCTCTTATTGGGGGCTGCGGGTGTTTTCGCCAAGCGCTCCCTCTCCGCCATCAGAGGAGCTAGCTTGCTGCCTTTCAGCCTCGTTCAGTCCTGCAAACAAATTTTTAAATGGCTTTAAAATGACCTCGGCCGGGTCGTCCGTCACTGCGAATGTGAAGCCCTAATTTGTTTTGGCCACCACGCTGCTGCCTGGTCTGCGTATCTTGTTGTCGGGGTGGGCCCTGTAGCTCGCCATGCTTATTATCAGTCCCCTGACACTGATGAGACCACAGTGAAATCTGTGCCAGGAAATAATAATAAGCTCGTTTTTTGGGGCATCTTTGGCTGCTGTGAATCGCAGGCTGGTGTCTCTAAATTTAAAGTCACATATTTAGTAAAACTAATTGCTGAGAAAATTGGACCCTTTTTTTGTTTTGGTCAATCAAAACTGTCAAGACAAAGATTAATCTGAAGTCCTGAAGCAACACATAACAAACAAATTGAGAACTTTTTTTGTTGTGTCGATGTGACACCAGATGACATCAGCTTTAATGTGGCGCTAATGTCACTGCAGGCGGCTGCGTTTTCAAAGGGCAAACTAAACACGGTTGTCAGGAAGGGCCTTTTGCCCTCGGACCCAGCGGCCTCTGAAATCCACGACAGCGGCGTCGCTCCAAACGTTCTCACAAAGCTCTTGAGGGAACACATGTACGTTGGACCGAGACGGCGTCTCTCCCTTTGTGGATTTCGCCGTGTCGGTGTCGGGAGCTGTGTAAGGGGGGGCCTCCGCTCAGGTGTTGGGCTTTAATGGAGCTGCACTGTGGACATGGTGCTCAACTTGGTGGGGAGCAGGTTGTGTTGCGTTCGTGTGTATGAAAAGAAAGGGGGAGAAAATAAGCATCGATCGCCGACGTGAACTTGTGACACACACGAGTTTCTTTTAAAGCCAAACCATTTCAGTGCCACACTGTAATGTTGCAGAAAACCTATTTTTATTACAATACGAACCAAATATCAATACATGTGCACAGAACTGCATTCATCATGTAAAAATGGCATATTAAAGACCGTTTTTGAAAAGAACTGAAGACATTGCAAAGGATCCATAGAGTTTGAGGTTGTGTTTCTTGTAGTGATTTATTTAATTTGTGTCTTTCCAAATTCTGCCAGAATAAGGTGACAGACGAGCCGCTTTAAACTGTTGGTCTCGCAGCGTTTGCAGGGGAGCAGGAAACTGGCAGCAGGCACAACATCACATGATGATGACATGGTGACTGTCCTGCATCGCGCTTGTCTCGCACCAAATCCTGGTGACTCAAACCGTACAACAGCCGCGCATCTCTGATTTTTGGATATTATATCGAAGATGTATAAAATGTTTAGCTTATCCTACCTAATCCTTACTTTAACAGACTTCTGGTACCTAGAAGAGGGTCTCACGATTCGCATCCTTACAAAGGTTTTTTTTTTTTTTTTTTCAAATCCTGCCGTAAAAAACATTCGGTGAAACAGACATTCAATTATAATGAGATTAAACCAGCTCGTCCTCGGCACATCGTTCGCCGATGTGACAGCGCGTACCTGCGTGCCGCTCGGCGTGCCGGTGCGCGGCGCACTGTCGGCTGCGCGCCGCGTTTAAGGGCAGAGCACTCCGTCAGCGAGAGTGGACTGCGGGCCGCGCGTCTCCGCCAGACCAATTAGGCAGCAAAGCAAGACTAATGACTGTGGTTAAGTTGGCCTCTGAAGAATGGAGCTGTCCCCGATGGGCCGCCTCGTTAGGTGATGGAGTGGGGAGGGCGCGTGTTTGTTCATACAAACCCCGGTCCGAAATGACGACAAGCAGACGCCCGCGGTGGGCGCGTCCACCCGTAACTTGCGCCCACCCCTCCCGTCGTCCTCCAGAGACCCCACCTCAACACCTTTTGCGCCACCTCGCAGGCCCCACACCTGGTTGCACCATGGGGGGGTTGTCGGTGGGGGTGGGGCGGGGGTAATGAATTTGTGCGACTCCCTACCTTTTTAACAAGCTAATTAAGCGCCGTGTGTTGCGTCCGGAGGCGATACCGAAATGATTCAGTCACAGTTCAGTTATGCTTCTAATAGACGGAGGAAGAAGGGGGGGGGGGCGTCCGAGGAGGGAGCCATGGAGAGATCTCGGGAGGGAGGGAAGAGGGGGGGGGGGGCAGAGGAACGGCGAAAGGGACAAATTAGAAGGAACTGGAACAGTTGTGTGTAACAACCTCCCTCCCGTATTCTCCTCTGACCGACAGACAGACGGGTAGCTCCGCTCCGTCCGGGCCTGCAGCTTCTGCTCTGGTCGTGTTGCTCAGACGTCCACCAGGGGGCGGTGCGCCCAGGAGTCAAACTGTTGCTGAACAACAGGACACTTCTTGCCTGAGCCGGAGCACAGCCTGCTGGCACCACTCTCTGACATATGTTAATGTTTTCTCCTTTTGGTAAACACTTGAAAATCTGGAACAGCCACGTCGCTATTTGTCAGGGAGATTTGAGGTTGAATGAGAAGCAGAGAAACCCCCCCCCCCCACACACACTCACGCACGCGGGCCACGGCCTGTAACGTATCCGACTGCAGTTTGAGGGACTCAAACAGAACATTGTCTGGTCATTTGTTTGCGTTGGCCTGAAGATAATCCGCTCTGCTTTGAGGTGAGAAAAAAGAGTTAAAAGACCCCGCCGGTTCAGGCTGTGACTTTGTAGAGGGCTTCATACATATTTTGGATGAGTGCAGGTGTTACAGAAAGTATCGTGTGGAAAATACCAAGTTTGAACACTTGAGCTGGTTGGAGGTGAAACTGCACAGTGTAAACGCCCTCGGGGTCTCTTTCCCCCCTTCGCTAGTGAGCGCACACTTCCTTTTTCCCCGTGTGGGTTCACACAGCTCGGCTGCAGAATCTTGCATATAAATCCTGCGATCCACTCGGAACCTGAACCTCAGTGGCTCCTGGGAAGTGTCCTGATGAGCAGTGAGGCGAAGGGTCCAGGCAGTCAGACCCGGTTGCAGAGTTGACGTTGCTTCACCTGTTTCTGCTGTGAATTGTGCCCCGATGATACGTTTTTATCCCACAAACAGCTCATTGCAGTTTGTTTACGGCCCTTACGAATGACTGCCGTGGATTTCTGCCAGGTAAACAGCGGTGCGCTTCTCCGTTTGTCAGGGGACGTTCAAATGACACCTGATCAGCCACAGACTCCTGCGAGCCGCTTTCCTGCGTGTGGCGGCTCATTAGCATGCAGGGCTGGAAAATCACTGGGTGGAGGAGGGAGAGGCGGGAATGTATCGCCCAGCCACTTTCACCCAAAGGCGGATGAAAAATAATCATGGAGTCGTAATATTTGCTTTATATTATAGTATATAAGACTACAGAGACAGCGGAGAAAAGCTCCCTGCACCGGAGAATAAAAAGACTCTCTCTAATTATGACAGCGGGACATGTTAAAGGAAGAGAAGAGATTCATCACTTTCCTTTTGAATGCTCTTTCTCCGGGGACTGTCACCAAACTAATCATTCTCTAATATTTCTCATATTACGTCAACGACAAAATAAGACTCGTTTTAACCGAATTCTTTTTTTCCCCCAATATCTGTAGGATCCTGTTGTACTTTCAGTTCCTTTGATTCATTTGAAGTCAGACGATCGCGCAATTCCTTAAAAAGGGAAGAACGACGGTTACAAAATGAGAAGATAATTACAGTGGAAAAAAAATGAAAGAGCCTCCAAAAAACAAAACATCCCAGTGTTGCTGTTTTATTGTTTTTTTAATCATTCAGACAAAGTAGTTGCAATTTGTCTCGGTGATTTAGTTACGTTCTTTCCCCTCCGGTTTGTATAATCTTTTATTTTTGTAAGTCTTTTTGGGGAATAATTGTGTAACCTGCTTTGGACTGTATTAGGCTGTTATTTTTATTCAGTATATAAAGGCATGCTGTGAAATTTCAGTATGCATCATTCAGATGAGAAATTCCTGTTCCTCTTTTTTTTTTTTCTTTTTTTCTTTATCTCGCACCTTTTTTTTTTTGTTCTTTGCGTGGTGCGAGCAGGAGGAAGTGGAGTCTGTGTGCAGCAGGGGTGCCACAGCCCATCTCCCTTTTCAACTGATGAGAGGAAATGGTGCTGGTGCTGAAACGCCGATATATTTTTATTGTTTTGTTTTTTTCTTCTATACCTAAACTACACAGCGCCTCGTCTCTTTCCATTCTTTTTGTGAAAGCTTTCAAGCTCAAAATACCCCCCTCCCCAAGCCCACCACAAGGAGAAAGAAAATACGTCTTTTTCAAGGACACTCAAATGGTCGTAGCACATTTTCTTTGCGTTGTCCAGTGTTGGGATTGGATTGAAAAGAGATAAACAAATGAGTCGGGGGATTTGTAATTAATTAGTCACAATCATCACGTTCTCATCATGAATCAGGAGGGACGTTTCTCAGCTGATGCATATTCTGGTTGCTGACTGAATCGTCCAAGAGCCCAAACTATGTTGAAACAAGCTAAAAAACAACAAACTAATTCAGTGATTTCATTTAGATCATAGTGGAATTTGTTCAAAATGATCTTTCTGTCTTTCAACCATGAAACAGATCAAACGCTGCAAATCGCTGAGCGTGTTTGTCCTACCTGACATGAACTTCCTGTTCGCAGCCTACCGGCTCATCTGGCCGAGAGTGGGTTGACGACGCTGTTGCTTGTACCGGGACTAACGTTCTCAGCTCAATGCTTCCCAGATATCTAAATTCTTTGTCACATGTTCCGCTCAGCAACTCCCTTCACCTTCTCTTCATGGGACAACATGACAAGATCCCGTCTTTTCTCATTCACACCGTGATGGCGTGTAATTGGCGCCAAAAGAGAGTGTAAAATTATCATACAATTAGTCGCGTCAATTTGTGTCAGAATCACTGTGATAAAGTCCCGCCCCTGATCATTTCCATTCGTTTCCTTTGTCCGTGGCTGATGTGGCTGCTGCTGTTTGATTGTTGGTTTTTTTCTTCATCACTTCCTCCGTCTGGCTACGTTGCCTTCGACGTGTTCTCTTGGCTCGCGCCTCCGACCTCAAAACGCCAGACTCATTTTCCCCCCTCACCGGAGAGATCTCTCAGTCCACGCTAACTGCAAGCCATTAAGGCCCTTTCGTAATGAGACACCTTGGCGTTCCGGACCCCGACGCGAGCTCCTGGGGTCCCGTTGATCGCCGGTTCCCGACGTAGCTTGTTTTTCTGGCAGCCGCCGGCTGGACGCGGGTTTGATTTATGCGGGGCGGCTCACATGCCCCACAGTGAGCCGCATTCAGGCGGGAGGAGATTGGCCGTGATGTACTGTTTTCGGCCGAATGTTTGGTTTTTCGACTCCGGCTGTGGCAGATCTTGATTGCTCGCTTGCCGCCCGAATGAATCAAATGTGCCACTGACGGAGGCGGAGACTGCGCGGCGGTAACGCGGCGAGCGGAACCTGTCAGCTACCTGCTGTTTACATTTAGTCAAAACAGGCGGAGACCTAATTTCTCCTGGGAGCCACAAATTGGATCGGCCCAACTTGTTGCTCTGACCTCTCGCTGAGATTTTTCGCTCACTTTTTTGGGGGCAGAATAAAAGGAGAGGAGATGCGGACGAGAAAAAAAAAAGAAAAACCTTCATTGGAATTTTAATTTGCTTTATTAATTTATGGAAATGACGCCAAGCAGCTGGTTGAATTGGAGTGTTAAATTGCTTACCCAAGCATCGCCATGTAGGCTGTATGTAAATGCAGGTGCGCGCTAATTGAAATTCAATATCCTTCTCGTCAGCGAGGGGTTGCCGGCCTTCTCAACTGAGCACCACGCCGCCGCCTCCCCACCTCCCTTTTCTTTTTTCCCCTCTCCCTTCCTCCTCCTCTTCCTCCCTTCCTTCTACCGCACTCGTTTGCCCTCCAACCTTACCTAAGTGGGTCTTTAATTTAAAAGTAAGCGCATTAACTTTTTCAAACACAGGCTAGATAAAGTACCTCTCGCCGGCAAATGAATAAATGGCGAAATAAATAACGCTCCCCACACACACACACTCACACACGTACACACACGGACACACAAACACACGAGGAAGAGATCGATAAACAGCGGTATTGAGGCATCTCTTGAGGTCTGTGTCTGGCTCAGTGTGATGGTTGATTTATTTGTTCTTTGCAAGAGGCGGTAAATCAGTGCTTACCCTCCGGCCAGCTTGGCTCTACACAGCCAGGCAGCCTACTTAGTGTCACTCCTCCACCCTGCTGGTTCAGGCATCTGCCCAGCCTGTTTATATCTGTGCTTTTTTTTCTTCCTTTTGTGCTTCTTCTTCTATCTCTTTATTGTGTGCCACAAAAAATTGCATTTTTTTTTTCCAAATTCGCTCCTTCCGCCTTTGAAACGAATGCCCGCGCACATTAAAGGCCGCCGCAGACGTCAGGGGGGGTGAGCGAGATGCATCGAGGTGCGGCTCGTGTGGGACGCGGCAGCGACGCTCTCTCTTAATATTCAGACGGAGCCAGGTGAGGAGTTTGGCTGGTGGCTAATTGGCGCTCAAAGATTTCGAAAAAAACGTGGAAAAGGAGGGTAAAAAAAAGAGAGGGAAGATGGAGAGGAGGGCTAACCTTCCCCCAGGGCTCTCCTAGGGGTTCGCCGGCGTGCCGGTGTCGCTCTCCTCAGCTCCTCTGCTTCCCCCCCCCCCCCACCCTTTCACTCGGCTCTGCCCTTCTTCTCCTGCTATCGCCCTAAGACAGGAAGTGGAGCTGTCCTCGCCGAACGGCGTCTTTCACCGGTGAGACCCAAACCGTGGGTACAAACACCTCTTTGAATTATCTGAGCCTTCCCTCGTCTCCCTCTCATCTCGCACCCTTTCTTTGTTCAGCCGTGGCGAGAAATACGACTGGGGGTGGGGGGGCCCGCGGTGGAGGTCAAACGTGTTTGTTTTGCTCAGTTCTCGTTTTCCGCACCGACGTTATTTTTCTATTGTGAAACTTCTAATTAAGACGTGTCTCATCTTGTGACGGACTGCGCTGAAAGAAAAGGTGATCTGGGCCTTGAAGTTAGTTGGTGCAACTTTGCGTGTCTCTCGGTGAGGTTGCAGGCTGCCAAATGGCTAGCGAGGCGAGCTAATTATCTCTGGCTCCAGCCTCATTTGGCTTGAACTCGGCGCCTACTGTGCGGACACAGAGTGGCAGCTGCTGTCCACATTGTGACACCATCGGAGGGGTGACGGAGCGGAGGGGCATCGACAAACTTGACTCGAACGCGCCAGTTCGAACCACAGTGATGCCTCTTTATTCCAGCCCCTGCAAAGCTTTGGCTCAATTTCAGTGTTATGAACACACATTTGATCTGTTTGCTCTTGTTTTCTTTTTTTTGTGCTGTTCCTACACTGTCCTTCTATCACAACAACTGCACGCAAGTTGATGAAACCCTGTCACTTTTCAAAGCTCTCCGCTGTTTGAAAGAATAAACCAAATGCACAAAACATGCTGGCAAAGGCAGAGAAAGACCAAATTGTGGCAAAGAAGTATCAATAAAAATGCCTCTGGGAGTAAATACGCGTTGAGATTACGGTTCCTGAGAGCTTTTGGTTCTGATCTTGAGAGAGAGGCCTGACAAATCTTATTCAACTCCAGTTTTAAACTTTGAGCAAAGCCTGCTGTTTCTTCTAGGATCTTTTAGGAGGCCTGCGAGACACGGATCGGCTCAGGAAGCCAATGAAAGGAAATCTCTTAAATGTAAGCAAAGGGATCGGAAACGAGAGGGAGTTTCAGCGGTGTGATGAAGTCTGCGCCAAAATGTGACTCTGCGGTGATCGGCCCGATTCTGGGTTTGAGTCGCATCCTTATTGAGAACCTGAGTTTGTTCACTGTGAATTATTCACAGATCCGATCTTAATAAAAGTGAAGAAGTGAAGAAAATGACTGTAAACAGCCTGACGAGTTGAGTTCAATTCTGTTTTTCGTATTTGTCATCATGCCCCCTGCTGGTCAGGTTGATGCCGTCATTTGTGTGGATGTGACTCTCCATCATTCATGCGATCAAGGACGAGGTGTGTCCTACTGGTGAAGTCGGAGGCCTTGTTGCACTCTTTATGACACCAGAGAGTCTCTCCGTAAGCTGCCGAGGTGGCCGAGCAGAAGGCGCCGTCACTGGCTTCATACCGAGTCCCACTAAATGAACAAATAAACAAAAACAATTGAGAAAAAAAAAGAAGCAAAAACAAAGCAGGGAACTCTTCAGCTCATCACAACTCTTTTTCCCAAAGAGTCCTTCTGGCAGCACAGTGTTTATTTTATGGGGAAGGATTTGACTTTTTAAGTGTCTTCTAAATTAGAGGCCTGGTTTAACGCCGATTTAATATTCTGTTTAGATGCTCAATTAGATTTGTAATTGCTCCTCAGGCATGATTGCATTTATATTGGCTAAGTTCATTAATACTGCGGGACGCTGGTCTGTGGCCAGCAACGCAGTAAAAAATGAAATTAAGCCCCCGACACGGGCTGCACTGGAGCCCCACCGGCAGCGCGACTCCAGCGACAGACTGGGGGGAGGGGGGGGGGCGCTGTAGTGTTGCGTTCAGTTCAGTAGTTAAGTTTTTTTCCCCTCCAAACCGATTGAAATTGTCACTTTTCAAATGGGACCCACCTGAATTCAGCCAGAGATCGAAGCGGACTGGATGGGAGGATTCGAAGTGTGGCGGCTCCATGTGGTTTCACTTAAGTCCCGGTGATGTGGTGGAACCTGCAGGATTTGTGAAGAAGTAGTTTATTATGTGTTCGGGAGGTGAAGGAGAGACGGCACTGACAAGCGGGAGACGGACGGATGTGTAAAAAAAAAGAAAGATAATGCAGCCCCCCCCCTTGCTCACTTTTCCTCTCTCTGTCACTTTCTTTATTTTTCTCTTTCATCGTTGCTTCTCGCTGCACTGCGCTGTTATTCCAGAGACGACTGCTCTCTCCTGAGGTTTGGACCCGCCGGTCCGGGGAGTCCGAGCTCTGAAAGGCCCGAGAGCAGACCCAGATGGCCCCCCCACCCTCCCCGTATAATTTAGTCACGCATTCCTTAAAGGTGTTAGGAAAACACCTGCATCTGGTGCTCTTACTTTCGCCTGTCACTCTCTTCGTCTCTCCCCCCCTTCAAACCCCTCTTCCCTTTCCTCCACCCGGGTGTATGGAAGCCCAGGTGGCTCAGTCTTACCGGTAATGTACCTCAGCACTCAGGAAAACCTTGTGAAAACACAAAGGCTTTGTTCCCTTCCAGCGCCCGATGGAGCCAGGAAGAAATGAGATTAATTGGTGAGGCTGCCACGGCCGCCACATCACCTGAGTGGCATAATGGACACATTTGGTGTGAAAATCTCGCCGCATTAAAGAAAGGGAACGTATTAAAAGCTCGTGATTTGCTTGAACTCCGAGCGCCTTCTGCTGTGGGTTTTTTTTTGGGGGGGGGGTCATTTGTGAAAATTACATTGATGCCATTTTTGTAAATTAAATGGATCCCGGCGAAGCGTGCTGAGTGTGTAATGTTCTTGTGTCTGAATGTGTTCAACACTGCTTCTTTGAGGCTCCTGGCAGCAAAGGAGGAGAGTCAGAGTCATTTTGATTCAGTAGGCCTCATGCGGACATCGGTTTGACTGGACCTATAAAATCCTAGCGTGAAAACACCACCTGGTAACATTTTTTCTACCTCTGTTTTAGAAAATGTTCAGATTCACATCCTGTCTGTGTCTGTGTCTGTGGCGTCTAGGCCACGCAGAGATTTTGCTCAAAGACTTCTGTCGACAAAAGCTCGGAACAACTCCAGGTGTACCATTTGACAGGCTTCAGTGCGGTCGGCAGTTCAGCTCTGGGTTGATCTGTGTTCATATTCATATCCCGAAAAGATTTTTTAGATCAAATTTGTGCCCTGTCCACAGATAAGCTGGTGTTTCTTGTTGTTCTTCCTGTTCGTTTTTTTGCTCAGTTGTTCTTCTTGTTCTTGTTCGTGTTCATATTCTTTGTCTTGCAACACCTGAGTATTGTGCACCAGCTCGTCAGTGTTTTTGATGTCATCATGCTACCTGTCCGTTTGGTGTGCACACTGCAGTATTTTTACATTGTTTATCATGTTTTGTTTCTGTGCTGACGGGGTCTCCATGTTGTGTCATAATTGCAAATAAAACTAATAAAGCAAATTAAAAAACACATCCAGTTAAAGACTAGCAGTTCTCAAGGCCACCCACCCCGTGCTGACATGGGCCGCACTTTCAACACACTTCCAATAAAGAACATTTTCCAGCCAATCGCTCACCAGAGTAAAATTTTGTTATTTGTGGGGGTTTTTTTTTGTAAAAATGACACTTTACAAGTGTCGACCTGTCATACGAAACCGCATTCCTCATGCAAACTGCATGCGAGCCCCCTTCAATGAAGCGAAACCTGTGATGGCTTTTGAGGAGTCCCTTTTTAATAACCGGGGCTTTTCTGGCCTCACCAGATGATTATAGAGCAAGAATAAACAAATAAATTGCCGCATTGACTAATTCTTTGAAATTTTCATAAAAGCCTTCGCCTTCATCTGTTTGGCTGCCAACTGTCGTGTGATGCCAGATCGCTTTGGCTCGCTCTCCTCGTCCCAGAAGGGGGGGGGCAGCGCTGATGAAGGCCCGGCCCACTTCTAATGTACCTTTCATGCGGCGCCGGGGTAAAAGAAGGCCTCTTGAACCGTGGGCCCATCCTGGCCTTTTTTTTTTTAAAGCTGATACATCAAAAACACATTTGCTTCACGCTTCCATCGCTGGGGGCACGTCGGTGAGGAGAGAAGGGGGGCGGAGGGCGGGGGTGGGGGCTATTTGAAAGATCAGCCTGATTGTTTTAATATTGCTGATTAGGTTTTACTCTCCGCCAAGCTTGCAGGACTTGTTGGGGAGTTCTACGTTGTACATCTGTTGTGCATGAGGTCACTCATGTCAAAAGCTTCGCTATTGATGTCGTTTCTCGGGGCTGAGGCTCCTCCAACGCGCCCCCGTTCTATTGTCGAAGCGACTCGAACGACGTATATGATCCATACTGGTGTCGTGTTCCTCGGCAGATGTTTTTCGAATGTTTGGCAGATTGGTTCTGCGTGCCCTCTGTTTTACATCCCCCCCCCTTTCTTTCTTGCAAGTGAAGGACAATAAAGGAACGTTCAGTTTTCGAAGCTTTTAATGTCGTTGCCTGTTTCCGTGCTTTCATGTAGATAAGCGACTGCGACGCGGGCCGCCTCGTTTCCATGCCGTAGCTGGAAACTTTCGGCATTCCTGAAGGAGGAACACACGACACGACGAGGCACCGATCACAAGTCGTTCCTCACTATTCACTGAAACAGTCCACAGAGAAGTTCTGACAGTCTTAATATATTCTGACTTTGCTGTCTATTCACTGTCTTTCGAGAGGATGATCCGTGCATCTATCAGCAAGTCAGATTGTTGGTTTCTAGGCAGGAGGCCAATCACAACCAAGCAGGCAACTTAAGCAAGTGTGATGTTGTAAAGTGCAGGCCACATGATTTCAGTGTCGCAGGAGACGTCTTGTTTCCAGTAATTGAGCTTTTTCAATTCAAAACATCTTTGAATATTTATGGATCTCTGATTTCTGAATGAAAGGAGGAGGCGGCCATGATTCCGAATTTTAGGAGCTTCTGGCCAAGGAAAAAACAAGGTTTTTCTCCAGATAAATCAGAGTAGAAACAGATTATTCAAAGAAGGGGAATTTTTTTTTTAATCTCCCTCCCCACATGCCCGAGGGAGAACTTTAAGCTGACATCTCTGCCGATATACGTGTCAGCAGAGCAAGCCGTCTTTTCTATGTAGGCCCTGTTGGGTAACTAAAGGCACAGAAAGCCAAATCAGCGACTCCACAGTTAAGTGAGCGACGATGGCAAATCATGCCTCTCCTAGTGAAACATCAAATTGTAAACATTATTTACACTGCGGCAGCACTTTCAACGCGATCAGTTGCATTGACACGTACAGTCAATGGCCGTGACTGACGCGTGCAGTTCTCACATGCCATCGGCAGCGTCTGTGAGTGTTCACTGTGTTTGCTCGAGGACATTTCAACTCGGGAATTGAGTCGCCGGCCTTGGAAATAGAAGACGACATTGCTCTGCGGCCTGAGCTGCGGCGGCGGCGTGAACCTCGAAGGTCCTTGTTGGACGTCATAGGTTCACATGATACGAATGGCGCCCGCTCGCGTCGGGTCAAAATTCGAGCCTGAAGCCGCAACGGTGAGGCCGACATCAAACGCACAATGGAAGGTGATGCTGGGAGGCAACCAGGGGGTCTCGTAGTCAGACGCCCCGGACCACCTCATCTCTCAGCGCAGACTGGCTGGTAAACGGCGGGTGTCACAGTGACACCCAGACACTTTAACCAGTCACCTTCGTGTCCCCTTTAATTGCACCTTTATTCCACTTTTAGTCAAGCGCATGCATATCTGAACGAATGCACGCGTGCTGTGATGCTAACGCTGCGACTTTCAAGGGAAGGACCACTCTAAGGTCACTCTCCTGATCCCACATGTGTCACTGCGGCTGGTTTCATGAAGCAGCCCCCCCCCCCCCCCCCCACATAAGAGAAAGCCAAACATTGTTATTTTACAGCTGGCCCTCATCGAGTCTCCGGTTATGGTTATGTATGAGCAGGCAGCGAAATGTCGAGCAGACACACTTGGCACCGAATAAATCGAGTGCCACTGTTATAACGACGGGGAAAATCCGAACGTGAAACCTGCAAAATGCCAAACAGAACGGGGCTGAGAGGAATGTCTGGCTGAGCGTCGCGCTGTGCCAGCTTGGTTTCATAAAACTGTTGAAACAGTTCGGCTCCAGCTTTGCCCCCCCTCCGAAGTACTGGCACCCTGGAAAATAATAGCTTCCGAACAAGAGAGGACGGTCTCAGGCAGCATTCTGGAGGAGGCATTATTGTGATATCAGTTTGGAGGCTATGTTTTGTGTAGAGTATCGTAAACAACGCTCCGAGCTCGGAAAAAACCAAAACAAACGCCGTATTTGTGCCTGTTTTTTTTGGGGGGGGGAGTCTGTCTCCAGGAATGAGACGTGCACAGTGGAGTAAATCTTTGCGTCTCTTGGTTGAACTTAAAGGTTGTGCCTTTTTTTCCCCCGTCTGAATAGATTTGATGTTCCTGTTGTAAATCAGGTGTCACACCGTAATTTTCCACGCATTAGTCCGATCAACGCTCTCCATCCAGGCTTGCTCGTCTCCTGCAGAACTTTGTGCGAAGGCCTGTTGATAATGATCTGCCGTTATTGACGGAAGGCACTGACGACGGCTTCCTGTCAGAGGAAAGAGGAAAACATCATTTCGCCTTTCATTAAGAAGCCCCCGGTTTGTAGGAGCGAGGGAATATTCTGTTTCCTGCCAGAGACCTCAGCAGTGAGCTAAATGAAGTTTCTTCATCTTTGACCCAGCTTCGTCTGTCTCATTAACTCCCCCCCCCCCTTACCTCTCTTCAGTGATTGAACTCTCGTGATGGCCACTCGCACGCTCTTTCTGCTCGGACACACCTGGAGCCGTGCAGCCGCGACGGATGCCCGCGGAGTCGTATTTGTTCTGTTTGAGATGAGAATACTTTATTTTTTGCCGGCAATAAACCACCTCAATTATCGCTCGGTGGTGTCTGCAAACATAAAACCGAGTCGAACCTCTTTAACAAGCCATTTGTTGATGAGAAATATTTTTCTCTGGCTTGGAGGTTGTTTTTTTTTGTCTGGACTTGGCTTCAGGACGGCAGCAATCGGAGGCAGGCTGTCTCTCCGTTCAGCCGTCCATCCCGCCTTTGGTAACGCAATATGTCGGTTAATTTGCGCAGCTGGGCCAAAGGTTGGGGAAGAGGTTCGTCCTTCCAATCTCAAGTTGGCGGCTCGCCCCCCCCTTCCCCTCACCTTACCCTGCCAATGTGCCAAAGTGCCCTTGAGCAAGACACTGAACACCAAACGGTGTGGGTGCAACGTGCATATGTTAGTGTGCAGATTCACCAGGTGCTGTCTTGAAACAGCCTCATTTGAGAGGACCAAAGTAAACGAGACCGCCATCATATTTATCCTTCTGAGGACAACAGCTAAAAAAATGATTCCGAATAAAAAGATAAAGGGCAGTTTGTTGACATAAACGAGGAATGTTTAGGTACTCGAGACTGAGGAACGACGGCGTAAATACATCAAGTTGTAAATACCTTGAAACGACACCGCTTTGTGCTGTTTGAATTGAAAATTGCCACTTGGCATCAGGTCAGCGGCGGGCTCTGCTCATGTTTCTGTGGACACGAGGAGAAAAAAACAAACAACTTCAGGATGATGAACCAATGACTGAATTTCAAAACTCAAGGTCGCTGTCACCTTAAAGTTTTGCCTCTTTTCTGACACCAGCTTTCGGCTCACAGTGAGAAAAAATCCCAGTAAAAGCTCTTTGGCCCACGCGTCAAATCTGGCCCAACATCGATGTCAGGTGCGCTGGTTTGCAGAGGTTGGGAACGCGCCGGGGCTTCCGCCTGTATGTACACAGAGTCCGTCTGCACACAGGGAGCTGCTCCTGCAGGGTGGCCAAAGCCTGGTGTTTGTACACTGTCTCCATTTTAATGGAGCGCCGGGCTCAGAATGCTTTTATCAAAGCAGAGGGAGGCTGCAAAACACTGCGCTATTCTGCTCACAACATGATTCCTCCTGTCATATTCTGAGCATTTCTATTTTCTTCCTCAACCCTCCTCTTTTTTTTTTTTTTTTGCTGCTGGCTCCTCTCTCAGTTTTCCTTTTTTTCCCCCCACCCGCTTCCTTTTGTCCAGCGTGTTTTTTTGCACGCTCTTTTTGTTAGGGAAACAAACTTCGCCAAAGGTTTGAATTACGTCAGAGTTTTTGATAAAACTTGTAAGAGGTGGTGTTGCACCAAATTCAACATGTTGGTTTTTTTTTTTTTTTTTGGGCTTTCATCCCTTTTTTCGCCAGTGTATTTTTGAAAATCCCATGTGAGGACTTAGCTGTTGGTTAAATGCTGCTTTTTTTTTCTGTTGTTGTTTCGTTTACATGTTTCACCCCACAAGCCATTTTGCTCCACACTTAAATGAACGTCCCCCGGCTCCGGGACCGTGTCCCACATCAAAAAAAAAAAAAAAGCCCCGTGTCATGCAGTACACTTAGCTGGCACATTATGCACCCTCAAGGCTCAATTATACTTCTTACGGTCTCGGCGGCATCCGCGGTATTCTCGGCGTCTACGCGGTGACTGCGGGCTTCATGTATTTATAGTTGCACATCAGCTCTGGGATCACCTCCTCAACCTTTTGTGATGACGCGTGCAACGGTGGGACTCGGGTGGCCTCTGTGGTTGTTTTTCTTTTTTTTTTGCTCTGCAGGGTGTTTTCTTTCTTTTTTTTTTCGCCCCGTCCAGAGACAACGAGCAGGAAGCCGGGGCACTTTGCTCCCCAGGTTAACGCACCTCCGCCCCACGGTTGTTCACCATACGGTGGCGGTTAAAGTTTGATGAGTTCACTTATACGCCCGAGTGTGAAAACGCTCCCTCTGTGTTTTTTTTTTCTTCTCCGCCCTACTCTGCTTCAGGAATAGAACAAGGAGAGACACTTGTTAAATGAAGGTTGGAAGAGGCGATGGCGCTCGGGATTGATGGGCTGCTGCAATCTAACTCTGTCTGCGCAAACAACAGGAATACAAAGTCGGGCGTCAGCTGGCAACCCCCTGCGCCCGCGTTTTTTCCCCCCCCTGTGCTGGAAAAAGGCATTCGGGGTCATTTTTTTTGGAGCTGCCCTCGCGCCCGCGGCGCAATTCGGGGCGGGCGCTTCGCCTGACTCTGCATAATGACACTGTCCTCTGACAGGGCACTTCTTAAATCAGGGGGGTGGGGGGCTGCAGATTTATGAACATGTCTGTGGTGCTGCCTTCAGATGTCTGCAGGGCTTTAATGAACTGAAGGACATTTTTTATGCAGCACGCCATAAATCAGCGGCAGACAACAGATATGGTCGGAATCGTTCATTGTCATTTACATATAAATGCAGAAGGATTTACAAGTGTTTCTCTTAAAGCTCTTTAAAATGACATATTTATATTTGAAGCATCATCCCCTGAGCTGATATTTAGCCCTGATGGGTAATGTGTTGGATATGGACTCATAAAAAGTGACTCAACTAGAGAGTAACGGAGACTTCTGGTTCTGCGCTCCAAAGTTTGGGGGCCTCCAAAGTTTTGGACGAATCGTGTTGGTTGAAGACGGTCAGTGAGTTGGTGTGCGGTGAACCCTCACTTCCTGTCAGTTTTTGATCTGTTTCCTGTTTGATGATGACGGTCAGCGAGATTGCCTGTCTATGTCCAGTCACGTTTGTCGCGTCGTCTCTCGTGAGTTTGTCTGCCTGCGCGTCTAAATACGTCTGCATCCTCCTTTAGAGGCGGGTTGCGTCTCCTCTTGTGACCTTTGCGACTTTACACCTTCTGTGTGTTTCTTTGGTTCTGTTGGTTGTGTGTTTTTTCACGGTGTGTTCCTGGTGTGGAAAAAAAGAGTTTTTGACGACCTTTTTAGAGTTTGTGCCTTTGTGCTTGAGAACACCCGTCTTTGCAGGCTGGACCTTTGACAAATGATGTCTTTTTTCCCTGCCAGACTTGTGTTGAGTGGAGCTGCAATCTGATCATGTCAATTCCTTGATATTCAGGCCATGAATATGTTGCTTGTTTGCGGTGACGCTATCAGAGGTTGCAGCCCCTTATTAACCCCTTATTCATTACGAAGCTGATACGAAGCTTATTCATGCTTAGTAATACCAATACCACCTACAGGCCCACTTACAGTCTACATGTGTTTTTTTTGTATACCTTGGGTGCCATCTCTAAGTTTTCATCCGTTGCATCAGGATCCCTCTTTTGCCTGCAGTTTACATAAACCTGTGCTCGCAGACAGTGTCGGCAGCATTCCAGTCCAAACAAAGAGCAGGCAAACGGCGACCTCGCCGCCTTTGATGAAGAAGACAACAGTTCCCTCTCTCTGTTGACTGTGTGATGAATCACACCAAGGTTAGACGTCGTGGAACAGAACTTATGTCTTTGTTAATGGTGTGACATAATTAAAGCTGTCGCTGTCTTTAAAAGAATTAATTAAAAAGTACGTTTCACAGTGAGACTCTAACAGCTCCCTTAATGTCGTTCTCAGAGCCGGCGCCATGAGCGCTCCTCTCCTCCTCCTCTTCCTTCTCCTCCTCCTCGTTGCTCAGTTTTTTCGAGCTTTCCTTGCACCACCTCGGAGTAATTGATTCTGGGATGGAGTTTTTGCATGAGGGAATAAAGGGAATAACACCACGTCTCTGGTCTCACGCTTTTAATCTGGGCTCCCGTGTCTCATCCTTTCCAAGCTGAGAATTTGCTCAGTGTTGAGAACAAGAGAGAGAAAGAACAATCCCGCGCGTTTATCGAGGCCTCGGCTTTTGTTTTGGGAGGGGTTTCACTTTCTGCGTTGGTTTGCATGTTTATTCCATGGGGCGATTCGTGTGGAGCTGCGTGTGCTCGCATCTGAAGGGGGTAAAAAGTTATCTGGAAACTTTGAATCCAAATGTCTTAATTCATCATGTGGTAGCTCTGAGGAAGAGCGACTGCAGGTTTCAGGCTCTCCTTCTCCACCCTTCTCCACCTCCCGTCTCCTCCCCTCAGACTTTTACCATCCCGCCGACGACCAGCATCCGTCCTTCTGCTGCCACGTTAAACCTGTGAATGTAATATAAATAAAAAAAGTTTTACAAGTGACGGCATGCCAAGTGAAACTTTTAACGCTGCTCCCGGTCACATATGGAGCAGGTTGCCTCCATGTTTAATGCGGCCATTAGAAAGGTTACGATGGTGCTACTGGGAACACATCTGCATCCCTCGCCGTCCCGTTGGATCCGTCGACGTTTCGGGATGTTTTCAGAGATGATAAACGAACGAGTCGTGTGCTCCAGCTGGGTTCAACGTGTTAAAACGACCCCCCCCTTTTTTTTATCTCATGCGATCTATAAAGTGGTGTTTTAGCTACCTGCATCCAGACAGAAGTACACCCTCGAACACATTTCTATCCTTATGCTAAAATTGTCTGAACACTAGACTGCACCTACACAGCAGCCCACCTCCCAGGACACACATGCACACTCACAATAACACACACACGCACGCACGCATCGCTGGAAAGACCTTTCCAAGCCGTTTCAACTTCTCTTTGCCCATTCCCCTCAAAATGGGTGGAAAATGGAGGAGCTGGCGCCAAATAGGCCGTTTGCCAAATCACCGAAACACCCCCCACCCCCTCCCCAAATGGTCTCCATTAAAGTTTCCGGGCTCTTGGCAGAGTGAGGCCACGGTGTTTGGAGGTCATTTTTAAAAGCCCCGTGGAAATACCCCCCTTCCAGCCATATCAGGCCATCACTCTGTGGGCGAGTGTGCGTGCGCTGGTGTTTGTGTAAGTGACTGGGTTCAGGCTTTATTAGGCTTCAGTGGTGTTTGGACAGCCGGAAGAGTGGTACTAATAGGACAGAATGATGCAGAAATGGACAGAAAGCCCCCTTGGAGTTCTTGAAGCTCATTTTCTCTCTCCCTCCTTTTACCCTTTCACTGTGTTTCAATCACTCACTCATTTCTCCCCCCTCCTCCCCACTCGTCTCCCAGCCTCTTTCCACTGCGCTCTTCATCAGCGGCGCTCTGCTTCCTCAGCCTTGGCTGTCACACCGTCTCGGTGCTGCTCAACTAATTTTTCACATCCCTTTATTCCTGCTATTCTGCCTTTTCCCAAAAGCACTTTGAGTCAGCGGGGGGAAGCTTTTAGCCTCTGATTACTCCTACACGGTAATTTCTCCTTGTTTCGCTCGTCTCTCCGTTTGTTTCAAAGTCTTTCATCCTGTCATCCCCCCCCCCAAATCCTCCTTCACTGGTATATATCTCTGTCCTTTTTGCACCAGTTCACCATTTTTCCCGACTTTTCTTTTTTTTTTTCCAACTGACCTCCTGTTCGTTCTCCTGTCATTCACTTCCTTCTTGTTGGTTTTTTTTTCCACTTTGAAAACAACATCGAAATACTCTGAGCTGCAGGTCGTTCGGCGGCTATCTGTCTCTGTAATCGCAGTGGACAAATGGTTCTCGGCGGGATAAAGGATAATTTCGACCATGGTGGGCACCGAGTCCGTTTCCCAGAGTGCCCGGCCCCCCCTGTGAATTGCCTATATATTTTCATAGTACTTTTTGGGTAACCTGTAGCTGGAGGGACCTCGCTAATGTCCTACATTCTACCTATATTTTCTACAAGGTGAAACGTGTCTCTCAGCCTGAAAAAAAAAGTTCTTTATCACTCTGATTTGAACGAAAGCATTCCTAAGATCCTTTCGCGGCTCCATTCAAACAGCTTTACAGTCGTGGCCCCGTTATTGTCAATTGCAGCCAAAATGCACGCCGGCGTCCTATTTCCTGGTTGACGGATGGTCAGTGCTCCAAATATCAGGCTGGACTTTTCGGGTTAGTTTCTTTGATTAGCATTGCCCGGCCGCCGCAGTCCATATCCGCTCCTGCTCCGGCAACGGCAGCGTCTCCCACGGTGGCTTTTTTGAAGCTCTCAGGAAGGATGGCGAGAAACTTATTACCGCGGCTTAAAAATAGTGGACCTCTCTGACCGTCAGCCCCGACTTGAAAATGTATAAAATAAGAAAAAAAAAAGAGCCTTTTCCTGGGAAACCTTAAATGGGTGGACTGGAGCAAGGCAGAAGACAAAATGAAACCAGAGCAGCTCTCTGAAGTGATGTTGCTTTTTGTGGCTCGCGATCTGCCCCTTGGTTTCTGTGGACATGTTGGACGACGGGTCGGTCCGATGTGTCCAAAGGCAACCAAATAAGGCGATTCTGGCATTGATGCCAAGTCGTAAGCTCCATCATGTGGACTCCCAATTAAAGACGCTGTCAATTTTAACCAACAGAACACTTCAAGACAGCAAAAATGATCCGCGTGTGGAGAGTTCTGTGTCTGCTTTGTGATGTTTGTGTCTGTAAGGAGATTTTTGAGCCTGTGAGGAGATTTGTGCGTACATGAGAAAATGTGTGCTTGCCTCTAATGACGTGTGTATGTTTCAGTCTCAGCTTCCACTTGTCAGACAGCGAAATCTATATGATCTGTCCACGGCTCCAGGTTTTGATTTTACCCTCGACATGAACTGGCATCTCACTCCTGTGTCCTCCGACCTGTGCGTCGTCGGTTTCCTTTGATAACCTTTATTGCACTAAGCACTGCAGTGATGCTCGGTGATTTGGAAGGGGTGGATCTGGAAGGAGGGGGCGGGAAGGGGTGTGTGTGGGGGGGTCTGTCCTCACAAAGGTGAGCTTGTGATTCAAGACTGAGAGCAAAGAAAAATCCAGCGGTCCAGAAAAATCTCTGTCAGAGCATGAAAGCCGCAATGTCCAGCCACTTCCAGGTGACCAAGTGTTCTGTCTGAGGTAGACGTGAAATCGGAGTCGTTACCAGGTGGACGGAAGCGAGCGCAATCCCAGGGCGCACACACACCTGACTGATAACCCGCGCTACAGTCCAGTAACATATGCAAAAAAAGGGCACAAATGTTGTAACAGAAACAAGTTTGTGTGCACATCAAAACTTTATTTAATTGAGAAATGTCAGAAGTAATTTACTGCAATGTTTTTTTTGGGGGGGTTACTTTTTGGAAAGCCTTGTCTTGTTTTTGTTGGTATTTTCTTTGTTGACAACACAAAAAACACGACAGATGAACCTGCAGCATCCAGGTTAGCCTTTAAAGTACGTTTGACATTGATTGTGACCTCTCAGATTTTTGAAAGTATGACCGCTGCCACTTCCTGATTTTAAATGTTGAAATCGCATCGGTTGGCTTCCAGCCTGGTTCACCCTTTCATGTCCCACCGCCTTCTCCTCCTCTGACGACTCTCCTTTGAGTCACCTCCCTCGCTTCCCCTCACGACTCCTCTTCTTCTTCTTTTTTTTGTTTTTCTTGTCTCTGTTTTTTTTTCTCATTGCCCCTTTTTTCTCTGCCCGCCACCTGCTCGTCTCCCCGGTCCCGCGTCTCCCTCTCTTCTCAATAACAATAAAGTACACTCCAATTTGCTCCACTGACAATAAAGATGGAGGGAAAAAACATGAGTGAAGAATTGGCTGGGCTGCTGCGTCTTCCTGCCTTACAAACCCCCTCAGTCCTCCCCTGACGCGCCTTCCTTCCCCCGTGTCACAGACTGTTACCTGACAATTTGCTGTGCGGAGATGCGATTGTTGGAGCAACTCGCGCAGAAGTAACACTAAAAGGCGTTTAAATCTTCCTAAATTCCTCCTTTTTTCTCATTGGAACTTTTTTTTGTATTTTTTTTTGGGGGGGGTAAAATCCATTATCGGAGAAGAGTGCGTGGGGAATGTTTTGCTTTTCTTTCTGCAGAAAGCCCAGGGGTGCCGAGCTGTTTGAGGTGTGTGTTGTGTTCCTGAGTGTGTGTGTGTGTGTGTGTGTGTGTGTGTGTGTCACTGAGGCTTTTTGAGTTATGCTTTGCTCTCAGCAATGTCTGTAATTAGCAGTAAAAACCCCTGTGATATGGCCTGGGCCGCTTTTCAAGGTTATTCTTTCGGTCTGCTAAACTGAGGGAGTTGTTCCGCCCCAATAATTCCTCTGTTAGGAGGTCTTAGGAAAGTTGTTTTTCCCCCTCGTAATTTCCACGCAAAGCATCGTCGTCTCGATGGAGTGTGGCTTTCATATTCATTTGATGGTAAATACGCTGACCTGACGCGCGCATGCCGACACGGCGTCCCTGTTTTCGACTTTGACTGACCTGTGACCTTCCTCCCTTATTTCCTCCCTCTAAACTCCTCAACCGCGGCCCTCAGTTTCATTCATCAAAAATTCATCCCCCCCCAAAGAATAAATAATTTACCATTACAATTCAGAATCAGACATCAGACAATCACCATGAAATAATCATTTTCTGCCCGCTCAGGGCACATCGATAATTCATACTTTCTCCACACCTCACTTTTCCCACCCCTGTTCCCACCTCTCCTCCGTGCCGTTTTTCCCCCTCGGATCCCACCAGCACCTGGTGAGGGAGGGGCGCCGAGGCCATGTCAGTGTCCGTCCTGTTACCATGGTGATTAGCGGTTTGGGAGCCCCAGAGGGGCCCCTAATGAGGAGGAAACAGGGTGTGAAATTAAGGCTGTAGGACAAATATAGCATCTGTTTTTTAAGCAAGCCTGTGAAGTCAGTGATTTAATGTAAATGAGCAGAAAATCCAAACAGCAGGTGGTTGGTACAGTTGCTGCCTTCGGAGGGGAAAAAAACGCCAGAGTTTGAATATATATTTCACAACTTCATTCATGTCCAGTCTGCTCCTGACAGCTCATCACACATCTCTGTGATGACTTAACACATGGACGTTTCCTAATGCGCTGAGGCAGCTGCAAGAGAGATGCGCTAATTACTTCTCGTCAGCAAAGAAACGTTAAAGAGTTTCGAGCATTTTTATGTTTTGCGTCTAAAGTCCCCCCCCCGAAGGCTTTTCACCGTGTTTTAGTGGCTCATCAGGTGAAACGGCAAAAGGCCGAACATTAACATCCGCGCATTTGTTAAATGCACCAGTCTGCACCTCGTGGAGGTTCCTGCAGAAGCTGCCCTCTCCTTCACTGATGCCACTTTTTTATACGCTGCCTCAGACGCCCGTTGCCTTTTAGCTGCCGGCTCTCTCTTGTTAAATGACATTTTTATGCATTTTTACCCATCTTATTGTAGGTGAGCGCTCAGGGGCCTCACCTTCCCCGAAATCAAGTGTTTGACACCTCTCATTTCCATTGCAAAGTACCTGCACAGTGGTTTTAAGCGCATTCAATTACGTCTTCACCATATTTTGATGCATTATTATTCTTTTCGGCAAGTCATTAAAGTTTTGAAAAATACTTATATTTGCATCTTTTTTTTCCCTTTATTTCCTCAGTTAGCTTGTTCAGTTTGGCAGAGAAATAAAAAGGTTTTAGGATTCAAACGTTAAACTATAAATTTTTTTGGTAAGTGATAATTAAAATGGCTACTTACCATTAAAAGCAGTGGAATTATAGTAACATCTATCACTCACTCCAATAAAAGGGGACAATAGGCTTCGCTCACCCAACATTTCCTCGCTGCTGATCTTTTTAATCTCAGTAATGAGAGAGATGGCACTTAAAATAGTCATTTCCTATAATGTGGGGTAATAATTGGAATTCTAAATGTCAAATATTGGGCTGTTTGAGAGCTGTACATTGATTGAATGTTATAGAAAAGCCAATGAATAAGATAATAGGTCAGAAAGAAATGTGTGTCTAATAGTCAAAACTGCCTTTAAATGTCCGTTTTTGCTGTGGGGAGGGAAAAAAAGCCCATCTCTGGCACGCTGTCTGTGGATGTTACCCATCTGTGATGACCGTAATGGTGTTGGACAGGTATGGGATTGTGAATCAGTGACCACTGGAGGAGGCTGACCCCAGCTGTCTACCTGCTCATCACTGGGTGCTCCCATTCATTTGTCCAATTCCTGGATGCCTGTCTCTTCCTGAGGGCAATACCCAGCATGCCCCGGCTCATTGGCACAGGGAGGGATTGCCTCAAAAGACGAGTGTGTGTGGGTGTAAAACGGGCTCTTGCGCGGGTGAGCGTTTGTTGCGGAACGGAGTTTCGGTTCGGGACGGACTGTAGATGGGAGGAGAGTTCTCCTGGAGCCTTCTGGCTTCACAGGAACCCGACTTGTTGATCAGTGACACTTCTGGGAATGATCCCATTTGAACACAAGGGCAGCAAAGAAGGAGCCACATGTGTGAACGCAAGGTTAGAAACACCATCTTCCTGGTTTTGAGGCAAAGCTTCAAACTGCAAGTGCTTTATCAGTAGATAGCTGTTTCTTGAGAACTGATCAGAAGTGGGACCTTCCAGTTCCAGGGTGCACTCACTTTGGTAGTTGGAGCTGCGTTGGCATCCTTGCCCCTTCTCTGATATTTCCGTTTGGAGGGTTTGACTGGTGTTCATTTGATGGCGTCATCTTATTGCACGGCTCCTTTGGTTCTCCAGTTCGGCTTAATGGCACACAAGTGCCGAATCAGCGCCGCCAGCTGTTTATTTCGACGTGCTTAACGGCTAATAATTAAGCGGCGGCATTTTCAGCATCTACCGGCATTAGCGTCGCGGATTTCGAGAAAAAGCCGAGCAGCAGAGCACTGCAGTGGGCCCGCTCTGGTTTTCAGCCAAATGGGGAGAAAAGGAAAGTCCAGCAACAAGAAGGTGGTTCATCTAATCTGCACCAACACAGTGGCCTTAAATAAGGAGGGAGAGACCATCAAGTCAATGCATTTGCAGTTGTTCATCCGACTGCTCACAGTCGAGGTGATATAGCAGAATCTCAGCGGCCTGCACGTGTGTATTCATGGTTAAACTCCAACGTGTGTGTGTGTGTGTGTGTGTGTGTGTGTGTGTGTGTGTGTGTGTGTGTGTGTGTGTGTGTGTGTATGCTCGTATGTTTTTGTACAAACTGTTTGAGGATGTTCATGGCGGAGCGAGCGGGAGAATGTTCGGCAGGGGTATCAAAGTCTTAACCTCACTGCATTAATTATAGCCTGCTTCCTCGACAAGTGCGTGCGTGCATGCATGCGTGCGTGCACGTGTTGATACAAAAAATCAGTAGGGGAATACTCGGTATTAATACATGTGCAGCCTTTTATGTGGGCCGCGGCTCTTCTCTTCCTTCTGGCCTTGAATGAATCCACTTGCTGCTTGTATTACTTGCTGACATTCCGTCTTTTTCTCTTTCCTTTCATCTTTAAATCACTACGGCTACCTCTTCCTCTCTGTCTCCCTTCATTCTTTTCTCTATTGCCAACCTTTACCTCAATTTCTCACCTCATTCTTCCACCTCCGTCTTTCCTCTGTCTCTACAACTAATTCATTGTTTTAATGTCTTAAGGCTGGCTGATTATTTCGCGATTGTTTTGGTACGAACGGATGAGTCACTGGCGGCCGGTGGGCTCAATGTGTAGATATTTGTTTATCTAGACTGTATCTTTGTGCGTGTTTCCACACTGTTTGCCTTTGACCGAGCGGTTAACACACTAAAGGCTCGCTGTGCCTGCGCTGCTGCCGCCGTATCACAAAGATTGCCTAAGATAGCAGATCTCCGTGTCAACCCCTGTTGAGCTGACTCCGCAGCAGGCTGTCCCATAATATCAGATTTTTATGCATCCCTTTAATGCCGTCAGTAAATGTGCCACTCTTTTATTCTCCCCTCTGCTTTCTCTCATCATTAGTGGGCCCGAACAGAGGAGAGCCTCAGAACAGGTCCCAGTGTTGGGTCGGCCCCTCGTGTTTAGTGCACACACATACTCAGTAAATGCCGATGTCTGACTGTGGAGGTGAACTGTTGTTTTTGGTTTAACGTGTCATGGTTTGTAAACAAGCAGAGGAGTCAGAGATACAATGTGTTCAAATGATGATCCTGACCTGTATTAGCAGCATAATTGTGCTTTATAAAGGTGAGTTCCAGCCTTCTTTTCTCGGAAGAGGCCCTTTGCGTGTCAGGCCTTTGTTGATGTTCCATCTGCCAAATCATTACAGTGAAGACAAACACTGGTGAAACTTACCGAAATCCGGAAGCAGAGTTGTCAAGGTGAAAACACTGAGCAGTTTCCTCGGTCTATACTTGACTATAAAAAGTTTGTCATTATGTTTTTCTTCCAAATGCACAATTCACAGTTGCACAGTTGTAAAAATCATGCAAGGTGACAGATTATCCTGTTGAGAGAGAACTTGAGCTTCAGTGCCTTGCCTAAGGACACTCTGTCATAGGGGAAACACTAGTGGAACGGACACACATTCAGACTTTGGGACCTAAATCACAGCTGCCGCACTTGTTTCAACTTCTCTCACTGTTACAGTCATGAAGGTGTTGCAGCTTCTGACTAAATCAGGCCAGATTCTGGGAGTTACTCATGTATTTATAGTTAACTCAGTGTTTCAGTCCTCTCAGTCCTCAGGCTGCTCGTGTTCATACGTTCTCTAAAAGACATCCGTCACTTCCAAAAACAACCACACATGCTCATGTCAACAGCGCTGCGTTGTCTCTTTTCACCGTGCGTGTTCTCACAACAGTCTCATTTCTGCATGTCTGCTTATTACTTCAGTCCCTCAGAAGCCGTCACAAAGTCGGCCTGTGCGCGCTGAGCCGAAGCGCGGTCCCCACTGGAGATGTTTTGACTTTTATTTCTCGGTTTTACAACAGCACCCCCCGGGAGCCGCTCTGGTATTTCCACGCGGGGCTTCTAACAACATGCGAAGGGGCTGTTTGGTTTCGGCGGGCAGAAGCCGGCGTCAGTCTCCTTGCGTGCCAATCCGTTCGGTGCAATGAATCCCTCAGTATGTACGTTTAAGGGGTGGTCGCTTATACATGGCGAGCTGGAGGTTTTTTTTTCCGTCCTCAGAGAAAAGCCAGAAATCATCATATATAGTGAGTGTGTAGTTACGCAGACATAGATTCAGCACTTGCGATGTAATTAGGTGTCTGTATCGGTGCCACAGCATACAGAGCGGCGCGAGAGGCACTTGACCTTGTGTTCAAATGCACTAAGACGACCTGTATTCATATGAGACTGTCGAGACGAGACCGTGGCTCCGCTCCAGCTTTCACGAGTCTCACTGTCCCCAGCCCCAGCCCCCCCCCCCTCCTCTTTTTCCTCCCCTATTTTTTGTTTCATTCCCATACGCTCTCTTACGCTTTCGCCCCGTCCTTCTCTCCCGTTGCGCCCTGGGGCTCTCCCCGGGGAACGATGGTTCTCTAACAACCTCTGCAGAGATCCCGTGGACCTGATGATTGGCTAATGTAAGTCAGAAAACAACACAAAAGGTCAGGTTTCCATTTTTCCAGCCGTCAGGCTCGGGGCCTGCCGGTGGGGCCCAGGCCTCGTTATAGGTGTGTTTATTATTCAGGCCGTGCTGCGTGTGACCCAGCTCCTGTAGAATTAGCATTGACGCGGGTAATATGGCAGTGAATAAAGGTTTAACACTGACCCCTTAGCCATCTGTGATAGTGCTGGACTAATTAGCTTACCACTGATGGATCTCTCTCTCTCTCTCTCTCTCTCTCTCTCTCTCTCTCTCTCCCCCTCACTGTCAGTCAGCCTCACACATGCATGCACAAACACAGTGGACTTCTAGAGCTATTAGCTATGTTAATGGTCTGCGTCACCGTTAAACTCTCGGACATTAATTGTCAAGTTAAACAGTAATGGCAAAGCTAATGGCCTTCACGTCTGCAGCTTATTATTGAGAAAATACTGGTAGTATTGTTGCTGTTGTGCTTTCGCTGTGAACGTGTTTGGATTGACCCGTGTCCATTTGGCAAACATTTTCATGGTGGTCTTTTTTTGGACAGTCAGACTTATTTAGCAACCACACAAACTTTGCTGTTTGGAATGTTGACACACTGGGATCGGTGCTTCGCCAGTCAAAGATAATCAAACAAAATACTAGAAGCACTCAGAGAGCGCATACCTCCGCCAAGATGCCCATCCATCTTTCTTGCTTTAACCTGTCACAAACTGGACCCCGTTGACATACATTTTGGCAGCACCACCGAGATGTCGCTTTTCATCCTTTTGGGTGATTGAATCACTTGTTCCTTGCACCACGCATCACCAATCCTGAAGATATCGGCGAAATCTGCCTCGAACTTTCCGAGTTATTTTCCAGACAACTGACAAACAGACTAATCAACACCAGCCTAAACATGACCTGCTTGGCAGAGGCTGCCAGAGGATTCTGGTCAGCACCCAACTGACGGACTGCAACTGTGCAAAATGTTTAACAAGCAGTTATGTGACTTGAATTGAGTCCTTTTCTCTGCAATCATCTCATGAATCCTGAGACAACTATAACAGTTTTGAATGTGTTTCTATTTTGTACATTATTTCAAGCATCAAACCAAATACTGAACCACTAGAAACTACCTGGCACACACCTCTGACAAACTCCTCCCTGCTCCGCATCTCAAACGTGAGCCTGCGTTGTGTAATGATGTTGCGTTTGTTAGCAAACTAGTCGGATGCACTCAACTTGTTATTGATGACGTCGTTACGGACACGGGTTCTTGCAGCATTTGCCAGACGCTATGTTTTGCAGCGCCCGCTAACCGCTGTGATGGATGGCTTTTGAGTCAGCTCTGCAGCAATGAACCGCCACAGGAAGGCAGGACATGGAGGAGGCTTTGTGAGGGGCTGCCTCACTTGAAAGCCGAAAGTATGAAAGCCCCCTGATTCTTTCCAAACTCCATACGTACAAAAAAAAGGCACCTCTGATAGTGGATGCGTGTCCCCATCACTCCGCACGCCATTCGGATCTGTGAGTGACCTCCTCCTCTTGACGCCCTTTTAATTTCTCCGCCCTTGGGCGCTGTCACCTGCTTGCCCGTCATTTGCATAGCAGGACACCCTGGATGCTCCTGTCATGTGCAGGTGCATGTGCAGCTCCAGAGCATTTAGGACTGCGCCCGACAACGCGTCTCTTGCCATTATCATAAACGTATGAGCGGGTGGCGCCTGCAGGCCCAGAGGCCATGAGGGGCAGAGGAGGCCTCTGCCCCCAGGCCAGCCTCAGGTGTTTGTGGCCTATTGTGACACTGACAAGGTGAAGGGAATGAGGGACGGATACACGAGGGCGCCCGAGTGAATCAAATATGCTCATGGTTCAACTTTAACCGTCAGCTGTGAAGGTTTTTCTGAGTAGAACTAAAACTCGAATCAGGCAAATGGTGTGAATCAGGTAAAACAGTCGTTGCAGTGTTGGACACGACTCGTAGATACGAGTGTGATAAGATCTTCCTGTGCCTCTGCTTCTCCCTGCTCTATGATGCAGTTGCTGGACCTGTCTGCTCATTTGTATGCGTTGCAGTTTGCTGGAGTCTGTGTGTGTTGCATGTAAAGGTGGTTTCCAACCTGGGGTCCGGAACCTGCAAATGTTAGGACCAACTTCATTGATGCCAGAAGATCACATGGTGGATCCAAGGCTCTTTGCTCCCGCATTTGGCAACAATAATGTAAAACTCCACACTCAAAAAAGAGCATGTTCACATCTCGACTCTCGAGGGAACCTGGAAAACTCTCCCTCGCTTTTATTTTGAAAGTTTCTGATTTGTTTTTTTTGGCTTGCGGGGGTCTTTACCCGAGTGTTTGGCTTCCCAGAAATCCATGCAACCATGTTCTGTATTTCCAAGATGAATGTGAGAGCGAGAAGACAAGCTGATAGATGACAAAGAAGTTTGGACCTGCACGAAGTCTTGGACGTTGCTGAATTGCATAACTAAATTAGATCAAACAGGAGAGCCTCATTGATTGAAATACAGCAAATAAGCCCTCAAGTCGCGTTCCTCGTAAACATGGCTTCTTGATTTCCTTTCACAAGTGCTTTCCCACATTCACATCTATTACGTGGGCGTTTCATCATATTTACTGAATAGCTCATTAGGTGAAGATTAACATCCGGCCAAGCGGGATCGATGTCATCTGAAAGAAGCTGGAAGGTTCAGAGAAGTGCGGTTTCCCTGGGAGGAAACATCAAAGCTGTTTGTTGCTGATTCTCTCAGCTGTTGCCAGCTCCTGTTCCATACTTTTAGTGCTGTGTCGATAAGAAGAAGAGGTGAGCGAGTGTATGTGTGTGTGTGTGTGTGTGTGTGTGTGTGTGTGTGGGGGGGTCCCTCCATAGACTGCTGAACAGAACAATCCAATACGGGCCATAGCTGTAGCGCCAGGCATCGATGGGCGCGTCACCACAGCAGCTTGTCATTCTGGTCCAAGTCTGTGGTCAAATTGGCCTCTTTAAGGCCCATTTTTCATCATTAGCATGGGACATAAAAGTGATCTTCAAATAAGGCCCAGAGTCAATTCCCGTTTCCCATTGATAGAATTGGCCGGGCAGTTACCATGGGAACAGTGAAGGGTTAAGTGGTTCAGAGTTGAGTGGGCCGAAGAGTCTCCCGGTGGCTTTTGGGGGTGTGGCGGGCCACCGGCAATCCACCGCCTGCATGGTGACTTGCTGGTGGCTGCTGATTGTGTGCAAGAGATGTAGTTACACCACATGAACATGTGATACGTTGATGCATCATTTAAAAAAAAACCCCAAAAACCTTCTCATTTGTCAATCCGTGGAAGTCTGCTGTAGTTTTCTGAACCGTCGTTTACAGTTTGGATGTGTTGGAGGTGAAAGCAGCGCTAATGAAGAAGTCGCGGGCTGAAGTCCTGCGTTTATTCTTGTTTTCTAGAAGAAAAAGTATCACAAAGTGATGTTTATTTGAAAGGAGTTGTTATCTTGAAACCTGGTTATTTAGTTCTTACCTGTTCTGCTATTAGACTGCAGGACTTTAATGTACTTTCAGAGATGGTTTGAATCACTAATTTAGCTCCAAACTACCAAGCAACACGCACCTTTTATTGTCTTGATAGCACGCGTCAGCTGGACCTTTCCTCCAACGCACAGAGGTACAGAACTCCCAGCGAGAGCTGAACATGAGCCGTTCAATGGGTGTGTACTCGGGAGCAAAGCTCATTGGGATTCCAGAACTCAAGAGAGGTGTTTGAGTGGCGTAATGA
>JASSRZ010000011.1:13593783-13607674 GCA_032164315.1 Malacoctenus gilli
AGAGAGAGAGAGAGAGAGAGAGAGAGAGAGAGAGAGAGAGAGAGAGAGAGAGAGAGAGAGAGAGAGAGAAAGAGACATGTTTCATTAGCAGATTGAGCGAGCCGTAATGTGATGGCGGGTCGAGATGGCTACTTAAATGTGAGAGGCCATTAGCTATTCATCCCTTCTGCACTATTAATGCAAGGTATGGAAAATGCAATCATGCAAATCACTCTTCGATCAGAGCTTTTCATGGTGGAATAAATGCTGACGGCGTGGAAGGGAGGGAGTGTTAAGGATGGGCGGCGAGATCCGTCTTACACGCTCTACTTTCTCTGGGTTTTTCCAATCTCACACCTGTCTTTGTCCCCACTCATTTATCACCAAATCCTCTGTTTAATTGGAAGATGTTACGGGCTACGGGTGACATGTCACAGCGTCCGCGGAGAGAGACACACACAACCGACGGGCTCGTCAGGCACTCCGGCTCTGCTCTCCCTCTGTCTCATCTCAAGTCTCACTTTAGATTTTCTGCATATCAAAGAGTCGAATATGTATATAAAGAAAGATTTCAGTGTTTGATAACCTCCTTGCGCAATTTAAAAGAAGAGGACCTGTAACAGATCCAGCCTGAGAGTGAGTTTCATGCTGTTTAGCGCTGCCCCTCTTACAGATGTCAGGTTACATCGCGCTGACATCCATCAGGCCTGATATTTGTCTGAAATACTTAAACTTTGGAGGGAAAATGACCCGCAGGCTGCACTCAGACTGAGTCGGACCCACGTGTTACAACCGGCCTCGCTAATTCAACTGAACAGAGCCAGTCTTGCGTCAGCGTGGTGTTGCCAGCATGGAGCTGCGCTGGGAAAGGGAGAGACGTCGAACACTGCTGGCCACAAAACTCGAATCGGGGTAAACCCAACTCCACATTACCTGGGCGGCTGCAGATTGCGCCCGCTATGCTTGCATTTGTTTTCATTTATTTTCTCAACTAAAAGCTTTTTGTTTCTGTCTCTTTGCTGTTTTTATTGTTCTTTCCCTCAGTTTTTTCCTCAACTTCTGCAACTTCAATGGGTTGTTAAACTGGTATGTGAGCGTCCCATAAATTTTTGCTCCCATTGATCCATTGCTTTGCTTTTACCTCTTGGATCAGTTTTCATTGTCTGGCCCGCATCATAAAATAAAGGCCCACAGCGACAAAGCCCCGCTGCCTCGTGACTTCGAAGTCATCTTTGCCTGAACACCTTCTAACATACAGGATCTGTGTCCGTTTAATACTGTTTCAACCTCAGACTACTGAAGTTTGAACAAATTCGATTCATATTTGGTGCATAAGATCAGTATAGATTTAATAGATGATAACTAAAGCCCGTGCAAAGCCCCAAAGCCAAAAACAGGCCTTCTATTTTGCCCACTAACTGACCAGCTCCATTAACCAGACAAAAGCTGATGTTTGCACTAGTAAAACATGTGAACGCCACATAAAAATGTCCTGCCTCCGAATGGGATGGAGCTTCTCCTTGCTGCCAAGCGATATGACCGACCGCCACACCAACGCGCAGCCTTATAAACTCGGCGCCTTTAAAACCTAAATTTGAAAAACGAGATGATGAGATGCTGTGTCAACATTTAGTTTAAATAATCCAAGAAGAAGAAGGGAAAAAAAAACACCCTGTCACTGATAACTTAATTGAACACCAGTCTGGTACTTCAAATCTGCCACTTTAATCTTGCTCAGGCTTTGCATCAGTCCTCCCCCTCTGTAATATACCGTCTGAGATACGGCTCTCCTTGGACAGTCACTTTGAGCAATTGAACCTGACAGTGAATTTCCCAAAAAGTACTTTTACAGCCTCTCGTAAAATACTTCATCAGGCCTCAAAATTGTTGATTAGCATATTCACAGAGGATAGGTTGACGCAGTACACTTTAAATTAATAAGCCACTAACTGTACAACATTTCACGAGGTGAGAGAGAGAGAGAGAGAGAGAGAGAAGTGGGGGAGGGTGGGGGAATCGGAGAGATGGATGCCTTTTTTGCCACCTTGTGAAATATGTAATACATCTTCATTTTAACGGGCGTTGTAAATGTCAGGCCGCAGATATTCTCTTAATGAAAAGATCACCCGGTGTCCAAACTTTGACAAATGTTTTGGGTTTGAGCTGAGGAACTGGGGAGTCGTCTCCCAGTTTCGGCATTTTGAGGCGTTAACAAACTCAAGCTGTTGCCGCCTGCTGTGAGACTCGCGAGCTGATCAGTTTCTAGATTAAACCCTGCCGCATCATCTGCTGCTAGTGCAGTTTTACTGTCTAGTCACTGGTGACATGCTGGTTGGTGCTAAACCTCAGTCTGTAGCCTCGGTAAGCTTGGGCACAACTTAGTATTTCAAATATTATTTCAAATCAAATCAAACTTTGGAATTTGATCGAAGTTAACGTCCAATCAGAAGTTATTTTTTCTTATTTGTCTTTCTGAACTCGAAAATAACAGCAACGGAGAAAAACAAAACAAAAAAAAACCAACCTCCCAACTGAGAAGACAGATGATCAAGCGAACATCTACTCGTTTGTTTTCTGTGCTGCTTTAAAGTTGTGGGGTTGTTTTAGCCGCTCACAGCTTAGGTTGGTTCAAAGTAAACCGCGGACAGGTCACAGGTCGCCTCGACATCGCATGGAGAGACGATCAAATGCACACAACCTGTTTTTCTTGTTATATTTTTTAAAGAATGTATGTGATATGCGTATAAAAAGGGGACAGTTTCAAAATATTCATGCACTTCTGTACAGCGAAGCAAAGAAACAGTTTTGTCAATGTCTTGGAGATCACAGATTAATTGGCTCTCATTTACATGGTCCATCCTGATTTGGTTTGAAATTGGTTAGAAATTGAACCTTTCATAGGTCCTTCTAATTACAGTCATGAATTAAAGTCACCTAAAGTTCATATTCTTTTTGTTGGATGGTTGGAGTGAATCGGACTTTAGAACAAACATGACTGCGCAGGCTGAACATCCACAGAGAAGCTCCACCAGGGCACGAAGCCAGGAACTCCTCACTGTGAGGCTGCCGAGCTCACCACTGTACAGCTGTACAGGAGCACAATCACTGAACGGAGTTCCCATCAGATCCCAAACTTCCTCCCTCATCCAATCAGCTTCACATCACGGCTCTGAGTTGTTTTGTTTTGGGCCTTTTTTGCCTTTTTCTCTATTTTGACTCAGTGTGCTTAAAATAAATGTTGTTGCTAAGCAGCGGAAGGGTTCCCATGACTATAGTCATCCTCCTGTTAGAAATTGACAGATGTTGCATCACAGTTTGATGTTGCACCCCATTGTGCTGTAAGTGGCTCAGTTGACCCTGAAGTTAGTAAAGTACACAGTTTCTGCAGCGAGTCAAAGTAACTTCATCAATTTTGCTTGCTGAGCGACGCGTCCTCACATCCTGCACGGGGGCCGAGCTGCAAACCTCATTTCATCCGCACTAAGTTGCTGTTAATTTGCCTAATTGTGTGTATTTAACTAATCACCAGTCCCTCATGAAAAGCTAATATAGCTAAATTTCAGAATGTTAATGAACTTATTTGTCTTAGGAAGATGTTCATTAATCTCACAACTTGAAAGGTGCCACAGTACATCTTCCCCCCCCCTTTTTTTTTTCCTCTCCGGTGTTTGAAAAACTTTCTCTATTTTGCAGATGTTAGGAGCGCACGGCGCGGTGTGTTCACAGCCTGGAGCTGGCCGTGTGGGCTGCTTCAAAGCCGTATCCGGCGTGCTGGGCTGTGATTGCGGGAGAGGTTAAACCTGGGTCTGAGCATCTGAGGAGTGCGAGATAGCGGCGCGGGCCGCCGTCGGCCCCGCTCTCAAACCCGCCAGCGAAAGTTTCCCTCCTGCTCTCCGTCCCACGGTTTTATGCAAACTTACGACGATGTCACTGACATCAATTTACCCCTAAAAGCTGCGCCGCGCCGGGCCATTACGGAGCGCGCGCTATCGCACCGCGTCCTCGGGGGAAGTGAGAGCGGCGAGAAAATGAAGAATCAGCATATAGATGTAGCTTTGTTTTCTTCCCACTTTGCAGCGCACATGTGCGGCGGTTTTGTCATTATGTGCACCGGGAACGATTTAGAATACATTACAATAATATGGCTTTACTCCGAAAGCATAGAAAAAAATAAATAAAATAAAACGCCGCCTGCGTTTTCACATCGGGATCCGTTCTGCTGCCGCGTTTTCCTTCGCTCTCCTTCTCTTTACATACATTTCCTGATGTGACTTTATAACAGTGCTGCTCTCCAAGGCAGGGGAAATTAACAGCACGTGAATAATGAATGAGGACTTAATTGATCAGGCTTCCGCCTGAACAGATTGTATAGCTGCGCCCTTGATATTAATACTTTTGAGTCAACGAAATCAATACACGGCAACTATGAGAAACCAACAACGGGGGGGGGGTCACACACATTCTGCTGTGTTTAGTTTGTGTCTGTTGGAAACATGCTCCCCAGGTTCCCTCACCTTGCTCCAAAAAATCTGTGCATTCGGTCAATTGGCGGCTTTAAACCGGACGTGTCACACCTTTTAAATTTGCCTTCAAATGATCTGTTTGGTGACATTTTTTAGGGAGTTTACATTATTTAGTTGCGTTTCACAAGAACCCTATTTTTTACAACATCCCTCATGAAGCCACTGAGGAGGTTCCCCAGAGCTACTGGTTACCAGCAGGAATCTTCTTAGCTACCTTTGAGTTTTTCTGCTCAACTTTCACTTCCATAAGAACTTTTTTTTTTAGCTCACAATAAACTGAACGGAAAAACCACAATTGAAAACACAAGACAGTTGATTATGACCCCTCGTGGAGATTGCAGTCTTTGACCTTTTTGCTGCTGCTGTTGGTTTTTTTTTTGTTTTGTTTTTCCTCTGCTCTACTTTGTGTCAGGCCAATTTCTCTGTTTGTTTTCTAGTGCTTTGCTGTTTTTCTGTGACTAAAAGCTCTGCAGCGTTACAGCTGCTTTCAAACATGTTCATCCATCACCGAGAGGGAGATGGAGGGACACAACGAGGGGAAACAGAGAGAGAGAGAAAGAGAGAGAGAGAGAGAGAGAGAGAGAGAGAGAATGAACAAATGTGGTGACTGCTAATGGCTTTATTGGAATGATACCAGTTATTAATTATGCCGGCCCCTCTTAAAAAAAGACGAAGTGAAAAAAAGGGAGGTTGAGTTAAGGCAGGAGAGCAGCCGCAATCTGTAACGCGCTGTCTCCACTAATAGCCAGAAGTCAGCTTTTACTGATCACTGGATGGCTCGCTCCTAATTGATGTGTGCGTGTGTGTGTGTGCGCGCGCGTGTGTGTGTCTGTGTGTGTGTGTGTGTGTGTGTGACCACGCGCTGCAAATGTAATCACTCTGTTTGTGGTTGCGTGAGTGGAAAACTAATATTATCCGTGTCACCAGTCTCACCCCGGCATGTCAGAGGATGACCCGTCCTTGTCCTTCCCTCCTCTTAGCCTCCATCTGTCCGTCTGTTCTTGATGTCCCTCCAGGAGACGCCTCCTCTGCTCCTCTTTTCTTCCTCAACCAAACTGTTCTTGACAGCCATAAATCTAAGCGGCACATGATTTGCCTTCTTTCCGCAGATGTTCCTTTTATTTCACTTCATCACGGAACCTTGAGGGTTTTCATGGAGAAAAAATGGCAGTACATCAGCGTTCCCCACCTCTGTTTCACACTATAGCTTTAAGTACATACCAACACCTGCCAACACTCACAAAAAGTACAGATGTAATCTCCACCAAACTGACTTAATCATCTGCGACTGAACACCGCAGGTTACTAAACCAGACAATTGTAATTCAAAGCGGACATCTCTTTCTCCTTTTCTGTGTTGGATTTGCTTTATGACCCATGCGTGCTGCCAAACCGCAGTAAAGAGGGAAGAAGCGTATATATACAGCGCAGCCGGCGGAGGCACGGCACTCCGGAATCCCCCTCAGCTTCTGTTAAAGCACTGTGGGCCTTTTGCACCGGCGCTCCGACAGGACGGTGGGAATGTCCGGAGGGAGTGAAACGATGATCACGTCTCTGGCTGGAGCGACTCTCTGTCTGTGATTAACCTCTCCTGGTGTGCGCGCATGTGTGTCTGCGTGCGGGCGTATGCGCAGGTGATGAGTTCGCGCTGTAGATCTAATGGAGCCAAAGGGGATGATTACACTGAAAAGGTCAGATTTGTCTCCGGCTCCTGCAATTAACACAGCAGAGTAAGACGGTCACATTTAGAGAGGTACTGCAGACGAGACGCTGAAGGGACGTGTGTATGTGTGTGCGTGTGTGTGTGTATGTGCGTGCGTGCGTGCGGGTGGGTCTGTGGGTCTCTCTGTGTGGGGGGGCGAGATACCAAGCAATATGTTGCATAAATACTGATACTACTACATCTACTTCAATTCCTCCATATAAAACTATTCCTGATACTACTTCTACTTTTACTTCATCGAGTGTTGTTACTGATAAGAAAGTAAGTAATGATAAAAGTCTTTGTAGGCAGTAATTGTAGTGTTTTTAATATGCGTGTTTTTTTAATATGATAAATATAATGTATATAATTATAATGAATTATATTGAGGACTGTTACATAAAAGAAAAAAAAGTATATATTTTTTAAATTTGACAAAATTGTAGAAATTAGACCAAACAAACTTTTTTTTTTTTTACCAGAGTGACAAAACAGTTCTTTCATCACCACAGTCTGTTCTTGGCACACAGCAAATAGAAAGGCAGAAAGACTCAGACATTTTCTGTGTCTGTATGGGAATCGTGTCAACTTATGTGACTTGTAAACAAGCAAACTGCATGTATGTGTTTTTTTGTTGACCGGCTCTGCCTGGACCGGGCATCCGGTGGCTCGTGTGCTTAATCACACGTGAGCCTAAAGAAAGATTGCTCGGTACTCGTGTGCCCCTTCAGCGGGTCGTGACAGACTGCGTTCGGGGTGACACCACTCCACTGAAGATTACAGCGGCTCTGACAGCCGCCGTGTTTGGAGTCAGGATCCTGATGCCTCAGTGACTGAGACGGGAATAAATTGGACTGGATGGGGGAGAGTGTCCGACTTCAAACCACTGAGTCGCACTTCAAAAGCCCCCCCCCCTTCCCCCTTCACATCCTCCTGCACAAAGTCATCGTTGACATTGTGTTTAGTCTGTGTATGAAGGATGTCCGATGTCGGTTTTTCTCTTCGCTGTGGATTGTTCTCGACTGGAAGGCCGTTTAATATCAACTCGGGTCTCTCTTTTTTTTTTTTCTGCCCGCTTTTGGCGCCTCGACCCTGCAGAGCAATCATGAAAGTGCAATGTGAAGGTGAGCCAGTTCGATGGAGGCTACAACAGCCAGACAGAAATGGATCGCATGGCTTACCCCCCTTGAGGGCGGGGATGGAGGGGGGGGGTCCCTGTTGTCCTCTGCATTTATGCACTGATCATGTACTGCACAACCAAAGTCGACACGCGTCTTTAGTCAACTTTTTACACCCGACCCTAACAGTTAATGTTTAGGTCCCTGAAGAGGCCGCGTTGTGGATTCAATGCAGGCAGCGATATCATACACCGGGCCCTTCGATCCATCTGCTTGCCCCTGAATGTGGTGGACGCGCTCTCCCTCTGTAGCGCAGCAAAGCCCCCCCCCCCAATTGATTGCAGGGCTAAAACAAAAAGGGCCGACAACTCGCACAAACTCCACCCCAGCAAAAGTCCAGACACTCTTTGCTCCGAAGAAACACCGCCAACGACTTCACTGCCCGGCAACACCGACAGGAATACGAATCGCTAAATCGCCACGAAGGCATTTTGTGATTCGCTCTTTTGTTTCTTGAATGTCCGGCCTCTGTCCGGTAGGGAATTTTTAATATTCAAAAGACGCCGTGAAAAAACAACATCAAACAAACCTCTTTATTTCATGCCCCACACGCACGAGCGGGTAAACACAAAGGTAGGACTACGCACTGCGCTTTGCCAGTGTTTTACAGCGAGGTGGTTGGCGAGCTCGTCCGGAACAAAGAGCACCCCCGCAAACATCGTAAAAAATGATTACACTTATGATAAATAAAGTGGAATAAAACTTTAACTGCTGTGCTGCTTTTTCACGTGGTGTGATATCTTTTTAATGAGCGCGAAAGTTGTTTGCTTGTATCGTTTTCCGAGATCGTTGAGGATACGAGTGGAGCGCCGCCTTTGCCAAACGACCTAACGGGCGGGGGGCAGAAACCCTGCGTCATTCCCTGTTATCTCGGATCCATTGGTGCCATAATGTGAATTGACAGACGATACCGGGAATCGAGCATGTGAAACTCGTAATTAGAGACTTAAATTAAAGCCAGAAGCTGTTCAACATGTGCTCCGGTTTAATTGAAGTTTCCTGAAGTGTCGTGATGGACTCCGCGTGTGGATTGTTGTCAGTCAGACACAGGTGGCGCCGTGTGGCACAGCGGAGGGATTCCTGTTATCTCCCTCCTCCATCCTGAAAGCGACGAGCTCATTATTTCCTCCCGGTCCTTCTGGGAGCGCGCTACGATTCCTTCCCCGCGCGCGCGCATGCACGCCCGCGAAAGCCCAGCACGCGCACAGCTTTGGACCACTTGACCTTGGTTGCCATGACAGCAGCAGTAAAGGCTCGCACCGAGGTGTCAGTGTGTCTCTTTGACGAGTCCCGCAGGCGCGCCAGCCCCCCGGCCCACCAGTGTTTTGCTGCTTGTGTGTATGTATGTAATGATGATTAATACCTTTGTTTTGAAAGCCGACTGAGAGTTGTTGTGCGCTCGCGCCGGCAGTTGTGCACGCGCGCTCGCTCGCTTGCTTGTGTCAGTGATCAGGCTCTTACCTTCAGTGTGGCTGAGCGAGTGGGTGTGTTCAGTCTCTTTGTGCGTGTGCATCGGTGGTTTCAACCCCCCCCCGCCTGTCACAGACATGATTGTTGTTTATAGTTTTGACATCTTGCACCTTGTCCCTGTTGTTCATCAACCTCTTTCTGTGGTTGTGGGAAGTTTTTGATTTAGTCTCGTTCCTGGCTCTGCCTCGTCATTTCTTTTTTTTTTTTCTTCTTCCTCTTCTTCTTTTTCTGTCCCTGCCACGGCCTTGCGGTGCGGGTCATGCCGGCACGGAAACATGTCCTGGTTTTAATCTGTTTTGAAAAGTAGGGAGGTGGTGGCTTCATCCTCAACCAAACAGCAATTAGGGTGACACTCGGAAACCTCTTCTAATTAGTTGTTTATCTTCCAACCTTTCAGCTCACCGTACCTGTTGGAGGTTCCTCATTAACAGTCTCTGCTCAAATTGGCCATCATGATGCATTCAAAGTATTAACCCCCGAAAAACACCATTTCACAGAGGTGGCTCAGCGGATGCGTGGGATTTATTCTACTTATTTTACAGTTTTTTACGTCCACCAACATTGCCAACTCCTGTACCATAGTTTTTCACTTTCAAAGTAAAAGCTTACAGGCTTACAAAATGACACATTTTATTTTGAAGTTACCAGAAAGTCTGGAAATCAGGCCAAATCAACGAACTGACATGAAGCGTGTCTACAAGTCATTGGGTGACTTTTGCTCTAATGTGTGCTGAACATACTTTCTGAAACACATTGGTTGTTTTTTCGTCTAATTTAACGTTAACGTAGCTTAAATCACCATGTGTGGAGGACTAATCTGATCCTCCTCCAGTGACAAAAGTAATCCAGTAGAGGGGTCGATGTGGAGACTGGACCGGGGGGGCATGTCTCCCCTCCTAATCACCTCGCTTAATATTTGCCTAAACTTTAAATCTTTGACGCTCCGATAAACTAAATCTGTAATTCTGGGATTTACCACTTCACAAGCACATCTATAGAAAAAAGGGGCTTCAGCTTCAGAACTGATACATGTAACTTACTTTTTGTAATACATCTTAGATGGTTTTGACTTTGTAAAAAACTTGCTTTCTTATTGTTATAACCTTTTTTTTCCTGCATTGATCAGGATGCTTTTGATCAGTGTTTTCTGTTTGTCCGCGCTCCAAACTAAATTGCCTTTCTGCAGTTTAAATGGACTTCATATTGAAATCAACAAACACGAGCAGCTACCAGTGGAAGTTCAATTTGTTATTTTCTGATGATAATATGTGAGGCACAATAAAGCTAATTTCTCTCCTTCACAGCCACGGCGCTCGTTCTGAAACTTGTGTTTTATGCTTCAAATTAAGAACTTGTGAAGTCAGCCAGGTGGTGCAACCAAAACAATACAACAGCCAAGCATGTGCAGGGTGGCTCTGTCAAATGTGGATCTTAGTGATGTTTTAATTCAATCACTATTTAACCCTTTCTTTCTCTTTTTCTCTTCCATGTTGCTGCTTGATGGTGCTGCTTTAATCCAGGTAAAAACAATTGTTTCACTCTATTCCTGTCACCACTGTACTTTACGTGTGTGATCTTTTAGGGATCCTTTCCTGCTCCAAAGTAAGCATCGCGAGTTTCAGAAAGTTTTGCCTGGACAATGACAGAGAAATATTTACATGTTGCCATGGAAACAACTTGGTTCACATTCACCTTTTCTTTCTTTGTTCACGTCCTCCTTTTCTTTCTTTCTTTCACCGTGACTCGTTCCTCCCTCTCTGGCCCTAATCTGCCCGGGTTCATATTTAATGCCTCACTTATGTTTGTTGGCTCCACATGAAGAACAGTTTTAATAGCTTTTGGACACGACACTCTCGTCTCTCTCTCAGCCCTGGCTTGATATCTCACCCGCCTCCCTCTCTCCCCCCTCTCTCTCTCTCTCTCTTTCTCTCTCTCCTTTGGTGCTTTCATCTTCTCATCCCTCGCTTTTCATGGCCGTGGGGGTTTTCAGAGCAGCACCGCAGACAGAGAGATCAGTGTTCCTGGTTGTGGCCCCGGCCCTGTTGGCGCTGGTGGAACCAGTGATGTCACACACCACTGTGGTCAGGTGTATCGCTGCGCCAGTTGCCAGCTCGCAGCCCGGATTGTTCCGTCATTAGTCACTCGTTCCCGGGACGACGGGGAATTTGGCACTCTGGTGCAGACGCATGTGGCTTTAGTTGTTTTGCACATGTCATGCAGGGACAAATAAATGCACGATTATGTGCGTGTTTGATTTACTGGCGGCTCGTACTGTCCGCGGACCTCGGCGATGTCATCGGCGGGGTCCGGCTGCCCCTCGGTGCTCTTCCACCTCCTGAGGTAATGCGACTGGGGGGGCAGGGACAGAGGATTTGTTCAAAGAGCAGAGAGAGGAACATCAAACACAAAAAAAGATGGGATTATCAAAGATGAAGGGGAAAAAGAGCCGGCGTCCCGGCCTGTCTTTTAGCCTCGAGAAGAGATGGGCGCAGGGATGATGACACAGGAGGCTGGGCATATGCTCTCTTTCGCGGTTTTCCCCTCGCTCATGAATCTGCTTCTGCCGCTTCACACCGCTCCTCCGGGCCGGGATCACGTCCTGCTAATTTCAGCCTCATCAGTCCTCAGGGAATCCCCCCCCCCCCCGTCATAGTTCAGCATCCCCCCATCATGACGTCGATGCCGGCCTATAAAACATGCAGGTCAGGCACCGCGCTGTGTACTCTCAGTGGAGAGTGAAGTCGAACCCAAATAACAGCAGACGCGCGAGACAACATGGAGCGAGTCCCGTCTGTTTTGACCTTTCATGTTTGTGTGCGCGCAGGCGACGAGCGAGCAAAGATGGGATGTAAACATCGCGGGGGTTTTAGCTCCTTACTGTGATGCTCGGCAAATGCCCCCCCCCCCCAAAAAAAAAGGTGCCAATAAAAAATGCAGGTTTGGAAGAAGCCATAACTTCTTGCTTTATTTGGTGTCTCTCAGAAGCAGATCAGGCGGCGTAAGTCTCGTATGCAGGCTCAGCCTCTCTGCTCCTTCACACTAAGTGATCCTCGAAAAGATTATCAGGAGCTGATTTGATCCGAGGGCCTGAGCTCAGATGGTTTGAATGGCGTCTAATGAGAGGTGGTGGATGCAGTGTCGTGCTGTTTGCGGGGGGCGGTGTTGGTGGTGGTGGGGTTTCAAAGGTAAGATTAGGGCTTGTCCGTCTCTGCTTCTGTTTGTTAGTGTTCCTCTTTGTCCCTTTCCACTTGTGTGGCCCGCGCCAGCTATGACTTCGGATTAGCAACACCGCTAACGGCGTGGCCGTCCAGATCGTTAATCAAACTTGAGCGGAGACCTTTCGCCTGCTCGCTGCACACCACCCCCACGTGTCACTGTGATAGTCTCCTTTCTCACCTTTCTGTATTTCATGATGAAACTGGAGTGGAGGTGCTTTTTGAAGCTTGTGAAAGTCGAGGGTCTCCTCGCAGTGTTTGCAGCCATACAGGGGAAGATCGACGGTCACAGACGCAAACCTTCATTCAGGTATTGAGGTGACAAAATGAAGAATCCGGTGCAATGCTGAACCAAAGACCAATTAACAGAGGTCATGAGAAATGCCTCCTTTTTCATCTACAAGATACTTTTAGCTGGGATCTCCCAAATAAATCTTTATCACTGCTGTGTTTGTCGAGTGGGCAGGTTAGGTTGCATCTCTTAAAGCTCATGGTCACTTTTTTATGACCGTTTTTTTTTTTTTATGTCAAACATTTATTCATGAGAAAAGCAAACTGAAGCAATCGTCTCTAAACTGGCTGCAGATTCAGGTCGGGAGATTTAGAGCATTATTGTAAAGCCAGTTGTTTTGTCACTTGTTTCTCACCTCAAAACATGCAGTTGGAGAGGTTGAGTTTTATTGCCTTGGAGGCTTAAATTAGTGAACTGCGGTGCGATGTTGTGGTTCGTGTTGTGCGCGTTGGGTGGAGCTCTTCTGTTCACGTTGGCACAATCTTCCTGTTTATTAGTGGGGCTTTGCCAGGTGCTCCTGTTTCCTCTCACAGTCCAAAAACATGCAGCCAATTGTTGAAGCGATATAAGAAGAATGTGTCGACAATATATCATTATTAAATCATATATTTTTGTGTTATTTTCCTCACTGCCTCTTTTCTCTGTGAACACTTTGGTGTCTTTTCCATCCCCCCTTTTTTCTAGACAGCTTTTACAGTTATTGTCTAATACTCACAAACAATACAACCAAGCTAACAAACAGACAGATGCTCGGTGGAGCTTGTATCTTTGTCTGCTGAGCCTCTGTTTCAACCGAAGGCTCCGTACATACCTTTTTTGTTCTCGCCCACATTATATTTTTTCTCGTCTCTCTCTGTACATGAGTCGGGCGACGCAGCGCGAGCACAAATCCTCGCCCCAAACGCGTTTGACTCAAACGAACGCACAATAAGCCTGTTAATTGCCCCTAAAAAGTCCATCACCAGTCCGAGCACACCTTCAGTCTCTCCTTGGTCTTTTCGCTCCTGTCTGTATTTATCTGCCTTTTGATTGACCCTCTCCTGCTGCTGTAATCTGATGAGGTTTTATGAGTTTATGAGCAGAAAGAAAAAAAACGGAAAAAAAAGAGAAAAAGGCACAGTGGGCGAGAGCCTAATGCTCTCTGTGATGTGTGCTTGCTCTCTGTTCACAATCCAACTATAACAATCTGAATCATCAGTTAAAGGTCCGCTTTGGTGTGTGTTTCCAAAAAAGATCTTGCGTTTTTACCCAGAACTGTGGCGAGGAGGAGAAGCTCGACTTGTAAAACTCAGTAACTCCTCCATCAGCAAGGAAAAGTATGTGCGGTCAGGACCTGAGCGGTTCCATCGTTTTTACTGTGTGTGTATGTGTGTGTGTGTGTGTGTGTGTGTGTGTGTGTGTGTGCGTGTGTGTGTGTGTGTGTGTGTGTGCGTGCGTGCATGTGCGTGCGCGTGCGTGTGTGTGTGTTTATTTTTGGGGAAATCAAAATATTTTTTGTTTGTGAGAAATTTAGGAAGACTACATTAGGAGAA
>JASSRZ010000011.1:13619178-13632284 GCA_032164315.1 Malacoctenus gilli
TGTGTGTGTGTGTGTGTGTGTGTGTGTGTGTGTGTGTGTGTGTGTGTGTGTGTGTGTGTGTGTGTGTGTGCGCACCTTTTAGTGGCGGTTGCCAAGTTTGAAAAAAAAAGGCAGAGGATGGAGCAATCAGGTGGATGGAAATGATGGAAATTTGGTTGGAAAAAATGGACTGAAGAACGGTGCAAAAAGCAGAGTGATGCGTTGGGTGTTTTTTTTTTTTTCTTTTTTGCGACAAGAGAGCCAAGTTGCTAATCAATCCAACTGTTAGCAACGCAGGCCAATCTCTTCCCACTCTTCCCCTGCCTCTCACTTCAACCGGGTGAGTGACTGGAGTGATTTTGAGCGTCACCCCTCCTTTCACTCACGAGCCTACATCTGACAAAAAAAAACCCCAAAAAAGATTGACTCGAAAAGCAGCTGCTATAAGATCGGAGGACGTGTGGGCAGCATCCATTTCATGCATATTCTCCCAAACCCAACATGAAGGAGCACAACGGTGCGCTGGTCCACTCCTCCCACAGGCTGCGCGACTCTGAATCATCGCCGGGTGAATATGCAAAGGTTGCAGAAGAACAAAAGGAAAGCAGATAGTGATGGAGGGAAGGGGAAATGAGAAAGAAGGAGCTGGGAAGGAAAAAAGGGTGGGGTGGGGTGGGGTCGGGTGGGGGTGGGGGGGCTGGGGGGATTGATAAAGAAGGGAAAAGAGTGTGTGGTGGGTAATAATAAGAGGATGGAAAGATAGTGAGAGAGAAGGCATCTTTATTCTAATGTGGCCCTGCCTGTGCCTCCGTACAGCATCCTGAAAAGATGAATTTGCTGCTGTTATTTATATTTATGAATTCATGCCATTTGGCCCAGTGTGAAATGATGGGTCATTCCCGCGCAACAAGAAGAGCTGGTGCTGAATTTACAATCAACCACGCCAAACCACCCCCACCCCCCGCCCGTCTCCACCTTCCTCCTCCATCCCTCCTCCTCCTCCTCCTCTTCCTCTCTCTTCCCATTCCTCATGCCTCGATCTGCTGAATATGGATGGTGGTGAAGGGAAGGAGAGAGAAAAAAAGAGAAAGAGAGAGAAAAAGAACTTTTTTTCCCCTCTTCTTCTTCTCCCTGACTGAGGTGGCTTCTGTCACCAGTTTCTCACCTAAGGAGATGTGGCACAGGAATTAATGGCATTCCGGGGGTATGGTGAAATAGCTGCTGGCAGTGTGTGTCTGTGCGTGTGCCGGGCTGCACGTGTGCAGCAGGTGAGGCTCGGCGCGCGGTCCCCTGAGGGGCCCGGCCGGCTAGCGCGCACATAAATGCTCTCGAAGATGATGTGCTGCGGCTGACGGAGCCTCCAAAGGTTCCTTCAAACGGGAGGGAGGAATAATGCTGGAGGGAGGTGTCGAAATGGCTCTAATGACACCTGGGCTCGGCTAACTTTTGGAGTTATCAACGTCGGTTTGCCAAACATCCACTTAAATGGGCTTACTTTACTCCGTCACAGCCAAAACAAACAGGATGGAGGACAATGAAAAGAAAGGGATACTTTCTGGGGTGCAATTTGCTGAGAGGTGGGGTCAACACCACCCTGTGGTCCTTGCTTACTTCTCCTGAGTTGTCTGTTCTGCCGGGGAGTGTGAAGTGCGTCCTTTTCCTCTGTCTGCGCAGCTCCTTCAGCTGCAGATCCGACGAAACACCCGAAATAGACGGAGCGCGATCGCCAGCTAAAGCAGGACCGCAACGTCCCAGGCGTCGAGAGTTGAACTGGAGCGCTTCGCTGTAAACTCGCCGCGAACCGAATGCAGCAAGAAGTAAAAATAGACAAAGCACAAACTTTATCGTCTGTTCGAACAAAGTGACTGAAATTCTGGAAAAGCGGAGGCAAACGTATCTCAAGCCAACATGCAACAAAAATGCGTTCGATACATTCAGAGCAGTTACACAAAACACACAAAATGCACTATAAAAATATCAGATATGCTTTTTGGGTCTTTATTTTTAGTTTGGCAGTAAATGATCGTTGAATGCCAGTTTTGAAGTTATTTCCTCATTGGAAGTACTGCAGTAAATTACTGAGCCATAGTTAATAACTGGCATTCGTTGACAGTTGCTCGTTTGATAAAATCGTTATTCAGGGCTGGGTTTTTTTGTGATGTGTCAACTTCTCATAATTCATAAAACAATGGTATTTTCAGAAAACTTGCTGGCTCTTTGAAGCTGTTTCAGTGTTTTAAATGACTTCCTGTTTGACATTTTTGTTGCTTCAATAGGTGAATTTGTTGACTTTTGTTTTAGATTGAACAGCTCAATTTGGTTTACACTTTCACAATGATCATGAATACTTGTTTTTGTTGTCTTTGGTGGATGCCCTGAGTTTGAGTTTCAGGGGGCTCTGCTGAGGTATTCGGTGCAGTTCCTCATTTCCACATAGTTTCTGTTACTGTAAAGGAGGAAAAACTTAACGAGGCATTAAGGCCTCATTAAAAAGAAAAGGCGCAGAGCCGGGGAAAGCCGCTCGGTCGCGAGGCAAATGCGCTCGTGCAACTTTCGGGGTCCTGTTTCGCAGCAGCCAGTTGGAAGCGTGTCAACGGCCTGGGTTTTGCTGCACATCGTGTTACCTCAGCGTCTGGCTAGTTCGGCCGGCTCTATCATGCCAGCGCCCGGCGAGGGGCGATATTTATAGGTATGACTCGGTTCTACCCGACTGACCGCGTGCTGACTGCTGGGGAAAAAAAAACAACAAAAATAAACCCTGTTTAATTGCCGACTGTTGCTACTGCAAAGAAATGGCAAGAAAGGCCAATTTTACTGTTGTGTTCATCTGAGAAGAGAAAATGAGATGGGGCTTTCTTTTTTTTGCATTCGGACAGTAAGACACAGATGTCCGACTCAAGTAGATAAACGAGATGTCTCGTGATTGTTTTTGCCAAATTTTACACCACGATTCGCAACTGTTCGAACACAAAGTGACAATATTTTGTTGGAAAGAGGTCAAACGTCACCGTTATCGTGTGTTTCGTGCATTCTTCTCATCATTGTACGTTCGATCATTTTGACTTTGAGGCAAGCTTTCTTTTAGCCTCCGACGTGCACACTAAATCCACAATAGATGAGTTGCATTTTTGTTGAAGGCGGTCAAGGCCACTCTGCTCCTACTGCTTTCACACTTTTGGCAATGAAACCTCAGAAACCCATGTACATTTCACCTTTTCTTTTGTCAACTTTTTCAATTGCAATCGTGCTTTCAAAAAAGTAATAACAAAACCTTATTTGTCTCTTGGTAACGGAAAGAGTTGTGGGTGCCGTTCTCCTTTCTACTTCATTCACAATAAAACCCTCGTATTTGTCAGTGACGGGGGAAAAAAAATCTCATCATGTGAATTGGCGGTAAACTTCAATTTGCATCCACGATGTTTTGAGCTTCATTTTTGATGCTGTGGGATATACAGCTAGAAAGAAAAACCCGAGTCGGATACAGTTAAACAGTTTGGCTTCTTATCAGAAAACACAGGCTCAGTTACGCCACAATTGGACTTTCTTCTATTCTTACAGCTTGGAGCAGTCCAATGCCTAAAACGGGGGTCTTCAACTCCTTTTAACTCAGGGGGCAAAGTGCAGCTCTGTTTGATCTCAGTCTGACCTGAACAAGCAAAGTAATAGTGTCAGTGTGATAACCCACCAATACAGTCAAGTCCACAATTCTCCCTTGTTTAGTGTAATTACACACACGCATGCACGCCCCGACTGTTTGTGTCGGAATCATGTATTTTTGTGTCCCTTTATATGTGTTTGATGAAGGAAATATTTATGCATAGATATTCTGCAAACTTTCTCCACTGAGACAGGCTGAGCAGCAACAGTTGAAATTGCTACTGTCCTTAATTGGCTCAAACACGTGCAATTAACAATGATTGCAATCAGGAGATGCAGCCCAGAGTTGAGCGGCCCAGCGTTAAGGTATGTTATTATAGTCATTAGTGGCTGCAATTACTATTATACCGCTCTGCACCCTGTATGCCGCAGTTTTGCACTTACTGCTTTCCCTCAGGAGGCTTTTGTTGTGCCTGCAACTTCTGCTCATTCGCCTCCTCCGCGCCGTTGTTTTCATGTGAGGGAACCCATCTCCGTAGCTGTTATTGTCAACTCACAACAAACAGACAGGGATAAACTTTCCCCACTCTCACTCCGCATGTGTGTGTGTGTTTGTGTGTTTGTTTGTTTGTTTGTTGGGGACTTACAACAGTTGGTACCAGGCTGCCTGGCTTATACAGGCCAACTGGAAAATAGTGGGAATAATCATCGGGTTTTTGCAGAGATTTACTTTGCTGTAATGCGCTGCGAAAAAATATTACTTTATGGAAAGACAGTCTTACAGTGGTGCGTAAATACATGGGCGTCTCTCCTGCAGTGTGGGTTGGCTTTGCTGAAAGCATGATTTAAAACAAAACAAAACAAAAAAAACAAACCAATATGAATATACTGAACTTTTGTCGAGAAGAAGAGTCCCTCTGCATTATCGGTATTGGAGATCAACCAAAACGGAAAGATGGAAAGTAAAGAATATGTTTCTAAATATAATTTTTCAGTTTTTTCTTGATTCATTTTTTATATTTTCATGGAACTCAAACAAAAAAAACAAAACACCTGAATACATAAAAAAAAAAATAGATGAAACGCTGCGCCAGCGAGCAGCCCGCCTCCTCTCCCGGCCCACCAGCATCATAATGTAAAACAAATTCGAACAAAGCCTCGTGAAATTGAAATAAGCCTCTCTCGGCATCGGCCTCGGAATTAGTTTATTAGAATCTAAAAGGAGGCTCGAAAGACTTAAAACCCCATTTTCACAGGGAAATTAGTTTTCAGGGAAAGATACATTGTTCACATTTGTGGATGATGAGTTGGTTTTGCACAAAGGGGGGAATTTTTTTTTTTTTTTTGCAGTGGGGACTTTTATCAGATCAAGTCGCCACAGGTAGTGGGATGTTAGACGCTTTTTTGTTTGTCCGGATTAGTTTGCAGATAAAGCGGAGGATAAACAGCCCTTTGTCTGTTTAGACTAATTCGCCACACATTATGCAGACTTGAGAGCATGTGTGTGTGTGTGTGTGTGTGTGTGTGTGTGTGTGTGGGTGTGGGTGTGGGTGTGGGTGTGTGTGAGAGAGAGAGAGAGAGAGAGGGGAATAGAAGTAAACTCATATCAGCCCTAAAAATTTGACCACCTCCGTGAGTTTGTAGGCCCATTGATCTAATTTTGTTTGTACTAATCAATCAAAAATATGAAGCACTTTGTTGTGTTCTGTCATGCTCCTGATTTCATCATCTGGCATCACAGTGTCGCCCTCCCCTCATCCGTCTGTCAGTCACTGCTCATGACTTTTTTTATTTATTTTTTACTTCCAACATGTCAGCTTTAAAGACAAATTTAAAAGGACTTTGTTGTTGACATGAGCGCTGCTGTTTGTCTCTTTATTGTGGCACACTGGTTGTTATGTTGTGGCTGGCCATTTGACAGTATTATACATCACTACCTTGTATTAAATCCACATGAATTCTGATGCGTCTGCTTGTGCGGCTTCCTAACTTTACATTCAGTCAATAAGACTCACCCTGAGCTCTCATATAAAAAGGCTTCTGACTTATTCATTGGGACTGACTTCCCCCTGTTCATTGCGTCCCTGTTGCCAGGCCAGTTCAAAGAAACTTCCACCTTCAGTAACTGAAGGAACTGTGACGAGCTGTGGAAACAGTATTGGATTGCTTCTTTCTTTGCATTTTTCCCCTTTCCAAGACCCTGAACACGAAGCCTTAATGACTCCTCAGCGGTTGATGTACGTCAATAAGCTGCGAGCGCTTTCTCAAGGAAACTCATATTTTCTTACATCCTGCAGCCTCTGTTGTGTTTATTGAGGAAGATGGATGGATGGTCACAAATATGACAGAGGAAGCAAGAGAAAATTGGGGAGAGTAATGAGCAGTGATGGACAGATGGAGCGATAGGAACGGAGGGAGAGGCTCAGTTGGGTTTTTTTTTCCTTCTTTCTGGTGGATAGACGGATGAACGAATGGACGGCATGGAAGAAGAATGCAAATGATGGTGTTGCTGCAGAAGTGTGGCGAGGTGCGGCACACACTCGGCTGCGAGGGAGGGAAGACTTTCTGGAAGAACGAGGGCTGCCGAGAGCAAAAGCACTTTATGAGGACCTCAGTTGGGGCCTGTTGGGTTCTTCTCTCCTCCGTCTAATGAGTCTTTTCCTCACAGGTGTACAACGAAAAAGCCTTTGGTGGTCATGCATTAATATGGTTTTGCTTCCAGCCCTCCCTTTGTATGCAATTATATTTAAATACAGACTGTGGGATAAATAATAAAGGTCCTAATAAAGAAGGGATTCCTCAATGTGTTCCAAAAACTATGTCAGAACAATTTCTTTTGCTGTAATTCCTCTGGATATTCCTACTCGTGTTTCTAATCGCCCACAATCGGTCGTGAACAAGGATTGCTCGATTTCTTTTCTCTCCTCGTGCGCTTGTCAATTAAAGTGTCTCACATAGTCTGATGGGTGGTCCTGACGAGGCCTGTGTGAGAGTGAGCGTCGGGTACACATGGATGAGTCACTGATGGGCAGATTGTTGGAGTGATTGGAGAGACGGGGTGAGGTAAATTACCGCAGCAGCAGTTGGCAACGGGATCATGTCCTTGAAGGCGAGACGCCGCAGTGTGGCCCGCAAGACGCTCCAAATGTGTGACAATGATTTGTGCATTAGCATACCTGCACATGCACCGGGGGGAGGGGGGGGGCTGTCCAACCTTGATGCATAAGGTAAAAAGTATGTAGCAGTGTCCATAGTTATCCATTACTTGAGGACCACAGTGGTGTCACTATATTGTCTGTTGCAATATCGCGACTTTGACGCGAAAAAGCTTCCTCACACGGCTTCTTTTTAAAAGGAGCTAGCAATTTCAGCCAAGTTGGATGATGATTTCACCACTTGCCAGCATAGAATGAAACTTTTGGTGGTTTCAAGCAATGACTCTTTGCTGATGAGGTATCACACCACAAGTTGTGATCACAGTTCAGCCGTCTTGAAAATCAGCAAACAAACAGCTAAACAAGTAATAAACGCTGTTTCGCTCCCTGACTCTACGAGTTATGTTTAAATATAGTTCTTTTTTAACACTTTAATTTGACATTTAGGAAGGGAAACAAAGCTTTATGTCAACACGACAAACATTTTGACGATATTGTCATGAAAGTACAGCCCGATTAGCTGCTTTGAGGGACACCAGTTCAGATCTTGCTGGCGTTGGCTTTTGGTTCCAAACCGTTGTGCGATGTTAAAACACTTCCTTGTAAGCGTGGATCTCGACCTGCACCATTTTTTCTAATCTTTCCCATTTCTTCCTACACGTCAACTGCGACCGCAAAACGTTTGCTTGTTACACAACATTTCACACTCAGAGGTTTTTCATGACGATCAACAGATGTCTTTCCTTCCGTCTTGTGTATTGTCGATGACTGTCAGAGCACACGAGTAGAGAAGCAGCGGCAGTGTGTGTCTGTGTGTAGCTTCTGTCCAGTGTAGAGGAAAAAAAGAGGGTGTATCTGCCAGTGATAGAGGCCACACTCCCAGTTGTCATTTCTCTAACAGCTTGTAGACAAACTCATTATATCCAGCACCTGCTCCCATCACGTACGCGGAGGGTGTGGAAATCTGCGTGGGAGGGCCGCAAGTCGGGCGCGTGAAATCTTTTTTCCCCCCGTAATTTTACCTGCGGTCGTCAACGTGTGGCTCTTCTTCTGCAGTGACTCGAAGTGACAGGCGTTGCGCGCTGGCGGCGGATTGATGTTAAAACCCGTCTCCTCTCCATCTTTTTTCCTCTTCACTTTTGTCCGTGCCCCAGCCACAAATGAGTCGCAGTGACTGCATGACCATTTTTCTCCCAAGGGAAGGGACCTACGAGACCCCTTGAATTTGCTGTCAGTTTGTGCAGACGACAGCCAGGCTGCCAAACCCTGACAGCCCGCAGGCTTTAAACCTGTCGCAAAGGTGACACCTAACTCCGAGCCGCAGCTCTCAGACCAGCGTTGGTGCTCAGGAGCCCTTGGATTTCTGTTTTTTGTTTGTGTGTGTTTTTTGTTTAGGAGAAGACTGGTTTCAGGAATTATGCGCAGATTGTGTCTGATTATTTTTCCTCTGAGCTCCTGAAGCCAATAAACTGTCTGGGTTAGAAGTCACAACATTAGTGCCACTTCATTCTGACTTGGAAAGACTGTCCTTCAATGTATTCAACATCTGAGTTGACAGTGATATCAAACAGAGTCAGAGTCAGATTGCACCATCAGTTGGTAGCTTTGGCGACTGCAGCAGAAACAACCTTTGAGACTTTTCCGTATGTTCACCACACACAGTGGGCTCGAGTTATGAGCACTCGTGGGCAAGTAAAACATTTGTTTTGCTATATGAGAAAACCAGCAAAAGCCAGCACATGTTTACATGCAGGTGCCACATGGCAGATTTGTGCTTTCTGAGCAATTTGCATGTTTTACGCGTGCATGTGTTAATTTTCCCCGGGCGACCGTGAACGTGTGCGTGTGCGCGTGTACACGCATGTGATGTAAGTATGGAAACGGAAAGTGATGTGAACACATGAAGGAAGTTCAGCAGAAAACTTGTGCATTTCTTCACGTTGTAGTTTCATTTACTTGATTTTGTTGCGTTTGTACTTGCTGCCTTCCTTTATTTTTCTTCTGTTGGGGATCGAAGGAGCAGACGGCAGCGTTTATTTCAAGACTCATACGAACATGTTGTAAAGGTCTTTTTGGAATGTGAAAAGAAACACTAAGATGAAATATGGCATCTCCAAAACAACAACCAGATAATGTCCTCATCAATAGACCTTGAATGTCTGTCTATGTGACATTTGCAGTGACTATGAAGAAAACTTCCTCCAGGCTTTATTGAACTTATCTGCTCGAAGAAAAACAAAAGAAAGGTCATTGTGGTTTCGACAGAAGGTCATCAACTCCAAATCGGATCAGGACCGGCCACGTGGCAAGTTTGGAGAGATCCGACGTGCCATTTTTGGAAGTATTTAGTCAGGAATACTGTACGCTGAACACTATCCTTTTTTTTCCCTTTAACCTTTCACCTTTGGACAGGAAATCTGTTCATTCTCGGTGACTGTCACAGAAATTGTTTTATAGCTCCAAAAAGTCCGAGGAGGTTTAAAAAGGCAAATGGGGAGGGAGAGGGAGAGAGGGAGCGTGAGAGAGAGAGAGAGAGAGAGAGAGAGAGAGAGAGAGAGAGAGAGAGAGAGAGAGAGAGAGAGAGAGAACAGCTTCCTACTGTACTGTTAATGTATTAGAAGCTAAGCCGCTGCTATAATTTGACGGGGGGATTAGGAGGATAATCCTTCATGTCTTTTCTTTCCGTCCCGTCCTCACTCCTTTTACCTTTCTTCTCATTTTCTCCCTCTCACTGTTCTGCCGCCACGAGACGCAGACAAGACAGCGCTAAGGAGAGAATCAGCACAACAATTAGTGTGAGCGCGTGTGAGGGTGTGCGCTCGCCCGTGTGCTCGCCTGTGCGTATGTGAGATGAAGCCTAATGGGAGAATCTGAGAGGCTGAGAATAATTAGCTGCAGCCTAATGCCAGGTCAGCCGTTTTCTGGCAGCAGCCTGGATAGCGAGCTCTGTGTAGCCAGCGAGCGCGTGTGGGAGTGTCCGTGCATTGGGTTTATGAAATTCTACATCGCACCACTCGCCGCCGCGGTCGCGCCCTCCTCTAAGCTGTTTACGTTGAGGTGAACGCTGGCAGACAACATTGTGGTTGGAGTTTATTCTTTCCCACTGCCCTTGACCAGTCTCTTAACACAGAGAACAGGAAGATAAGAGAGGATTTACACACAATACTGAAGCCATTAGCGTCTGGCTCCCCCACACCCCCACTCCTCCCCTCCCCCTCCTCCCCCCTCTCTCTCTGGGGTTTGTTTAGTGTTATCAGATCCACTGGGATGTGTGGATGGCAGATTGAATGTCCACAGCCATGGAAAAGGCCAAGGATGTCTAACCTCCTATTCACACACTGCTCGCCTCATCAACAGAAGGCCCTTTGTCCCACAGCAGTCAACGAGATGGACAGTACAAGATAATTGCGTTCGGACAATAAGCGTCTCCTCTGTTTGTTTGAATGCGTACAGTCTCTTTGGGATGAAATGCTAGATGAGTGTGTCTCCGCCAGAGCAAGGGAGGGTGAGTGATTCTGTTTGTGCGTCTTTGTGCGTCCCCGAATTTCTCTATCTGTATGCAAGCGCGAGTGAATGGACGCGATAAAAGATATTTTGAGCCCCGTCCAATGCCGCGCCGTAATCGCCCATCTCAGTGGCTGAATGGCGACTGGCAAGGACGAGACAGTGAAGTCATAACTGCACTGATAAGATTCTTCGGGATCCGCCGTTGGGCCCGAGAAAGCCCAGCTGGACGGACAGAAGGGGGGAGGCTGAATGGAGGTGAATGACTGGCGCTGAATGGCAGCATTCTGAACTATTAGCTCCCAAAGTACAAATTCACTCCCATGATGTCATCCCCCTGTAATCCAGGTGCTGCCTGCAGGGAGCCAAGGCCGCATTTCGGTTCCTCAGAGTTATGGGTTGCATATGTGTGCATATGTTCATTAATGTCCTCCATACCGGCTCAGCGTTTTACAGTTTTTCAGTGATCTGCTTCACAAAATTATGTCGCCTGTATTTTCACCTTTTGGTTGGTTCCTGAGGGAACCAGAGAGGTTTTATAGCTCTGCAAGTCAAGGAAGGCAGTGAAACATTGCTGCAAGCTTTTCCTGAGTACGTTAGTGAGGGAAACAATGGACGCCACTTTTGTTTACCAAAGTCAGACGACTTCATTTGCATCAAATAGTGAGAACTGTCCCAACAGCACTCTGAAATACCCAGCAAAAGAAAAAAAAAGTCAGTGTGAGTTTCCTCGTTTTCTGAGTGGCAGTGAACTTTCTTTTTTTCTCTGCGGCGTATCCGAGGTAATGACGCCTGCAAGATATTATGTTGACAGAAAAATAGCACGTACAGATGTGAAGAGACGTCCAGTCTCTGTTTGGAGCGTGTCCAGTGTCCACAGGCACAATAATAACCATATGCTTTCTTCAGTCCAGGACAGCTAAATGAGTATTATTTTAAACGCAGTTCAAATAAACACCATGGTGCACATCAAATCACACCCAAAGTTTAAAAAAAAAAAGGACAATCGGTGCTTGGCGAGTATATTGCAGCTGAGCCTTTGTTGTTGTGACCAGCTGTACGGTATCGATCTGATGAACGGCATGAGGAAAATTTCTGTCCTTCCACTAAGAAAGTGTGAAAATCTTTCAACGGCCGCTCAGGAACCAAAAGAGTTTCCCAACCGAGTCCTCCGGTTTCTCTGCTTCAGCTTTTAGTTAATGTTGAAATTTGTAATTTGAAGGTTCTCAGTGAACCTTTTTATGGCTTTGTTTGTGGGGCTGAATGTCTGTATTTTAACGTTACCATATTCCTGCTTTCAGTTTTCACCATCTGTTTGCAGGAGTCCTGTGAGCATCAGAAGGATCGTATTGTATATTTGACGGTTGCAATCTTTCACCCTAAGCACCACGTACATTGTTTGCATTGTGTTAATATATAATATACAATATGTGACATTCTCTATTAGATATGCTGTGCTGCATGGTGTTCTTAATGTACTTCTTAAGGCACAATGAGGGGTGAGGGGGGGGGTGAGGTTCTGTGATGAATAGAGTGGTCCGAGGAGGAACGTCAGCCCCTGTTGTCAATCACGGCCGTTCTGCGGGAGCCGCGCAGGAGGGAGGAAAGGAGGGGCATCGCAACCGGCGCCTGGGTTTCTCCCCCCACCCGCTCCGCCTTTCCTTCCCCCCCTCGGTCTCGCCGCCGTTCATCTCGGCGGCGCCTCTGCTCATCCAGGCTGCGTCCTCCCGCCTTTGGCTCTGCCTTCTCCCTCATACGTTTCGCCGGCCTCCCCCCTTTAAATCTTGTTTATTTTTCGGCCGCACCTCTTTTAGTTACATTGCCGGGATATAAATGTATTTTTTTTTTTTTTTTGCCGTCCCCCCGTATTCCCCTCCCCTCCTCTCCTCCGCGTAGGGTGTAGTGGGGTTGACAGGCGGTGAGCTCACAGTTGTAACCTCCCTGCCACCATGCCAGGCGAGGCACCACTTGAGGGTTTGGCTGCAGATTGAATAGCTCCCAGAGATGTCATATCCAGACAGCCTCCCTGAATTACATTTCCTGGTCTTCCCTGCCTGGCTGCCTGCATGCCTCCACCGCTCAAATAGCCCGAGGTTGCCGTCCCGCTGCCCACTCCACTTTCTCCTGCATTCCCGCTCTCGTGCCCCCCCCCCCCCCCAAATCACCCTGTCACCCCCTGCTACCATCTCCGGGGGTGTGTCCCTCACCGAAATTATTCCCTCATCACTTGTCGAGCAGTCCAACCACTGCGAGGCACAGCGGCAGATGGGCGATCTGATTGGCTGTCAGCTTATGTTTATTTTCTTGTTGTCGGGATGTCAGAAGAGATAAAACATCGTTCTGCTGCATTTGTCGTGTTCTCTCTGCGGGGCTGTTAAGAAATGAGAAAAGTGTAGGTTACAGGACATGTGGCTGAACAGATTGGCCCACGGTTGTCAGAGGTGTTCCATTGTATGAATCTCAAAATGTGCTTTTTTGTTTTGTTTTGTTCTTTCAGGACCATCTGTCATTGTTACACAAACCCTATTGTACCTTATCCAGCGCTCGAAAAAATTTCAATCACCCAGAGATTTTTGGGAATAAGTGTTTGAAACTATGATAATTTCTTCTCTCCCTGCAGTCATTAGATCACTGCCGGTTCACACTGAAAAGTTTATTTGTCTACTCATTTATCTTCTTAAAATGACATTGGCATTTGAGTAAAAAGCCCACAACTTTTACTTCGGAGTTCAGGTGAGAAGAGTTGAGCTGAATAAGAGAGAGAGTGTGTGTGTGTGTGTGTGTGTGTGTGTGTGTGTGTGTGTGTGTGTGTGTGTGTGTGTGTGTGAGACACACTAAAAAAAAAAAATAAAAATAGATAAAAAACAAAAA
>JASSRZ010000011.1:13640171-13654917 GCA_032164315.1 Malacoctenus gilli
TGTCAACTCAGACCCGAGGCTGTAAGCGTTATCGCCATCTGCCACGGGGCAATGCTCATCTTCTCCTGAGTTATTTATTGTGTTATGGCTGCAGTGGGCTGACCGTGGAGGCAGATAGTGGGATGGCATTGCATTACTGAACTCAGTTGTTCATTTGCAGGTGAGTATCTCACTTGCATGCCTTCAGGGAAACTGCCTGGGCGCTGTGGAGGCAGCAGCCAAGAGGAGATGTCGTGTGCGAGGGATGCCGGGCCTTGCTTGGTTTGTGCTGGCAGCCGAAAGGCTGCCTTCAAAAACGCCGCTCTCATATGTAGATCACGGAGAACCGTCGATGTTGGCAAGGCAACCGGCCATCCATTTGGATAAACTTCAAGTGAATAAATGCTACTTAACCTCGCAAAGTGCTCTGTTGGCTTTTTTTTAATCTCTGGGTTTTGATAGCTGAATCGACTGTTTTCTGACACTTGTTTTTAGGGACGTTGAGATTGTTCATGGCATCAAAACTCACGACTTTACAGTTGCCTTTTTTTTTTTAACCAAACATGTATGAAAGTTTTTATGCAGCCTATTTTTAGGTATTATTTCTTTTTTGCACATTTACTCCAGAACGGCCTCAGCTGAGAGTGAGACTCCCGCTGTCTTCTCGGCCACTTGCTGGAGTTTAAAACAGTTTTAACCTGCAATTACAGCAGCAAAAGTCCCCTTTATTTAAAGAGCATTTAAAGAGCAAATTTCCCCGTGGATACGGTGGCACTCATAACAACCCCGCCGTCTCTGCTCGAACCTGCACAGTGTGCTCGTTTGCCTCTTTCAGAGACAAAACAACGACCAAGATAAAAAAGAGAAAGGCCAGTTTGAAGCGCCGGAAAGCTGAGGATGATGTACATTTATGGCTTCAGTTATGACCCCATCGGCACATTTTTGAGCCGGCCTCGATGACAAGCTGCTGGAATGCGTCCGCCGCTTTGCAGAGTCGTTTGAAAACATGATTAACGGCAGCGGCGCACAATAGGAATGTGATTCTCATTCGAGCGGCGGGTACGGCCGGCTAGCCTGGGAAATCATCCAGGCCCTAATTGCTGGAGCAGACCCTGATTTCAGACGGCTGGAACTTCCACACACACACACACACATCCGCGCATACATAAACACAGTCGCACCAAACGCATACAGAGAGATGCTCACGCCCTGATAGTAACAGAAAGGGCATCTTGGCCATCTGATGAGAAAGTGTTTCGTCTCCCGTCAAACAACAATCGTCACATTTTGCATGTATGAACTTGAACTTCACAGTCAGACTCTGCCCCTTCAAAAATGTGGCAGCGCAGCAGTTTTTTTTTCCAGCTCTTTTCTTTATCGTTTTCCTGATTTGAAACTGTATTTTGGACAGAAATCAGGAAGAAGGACTTGCAAAAAAAAAAAAAAGGCACATTCAGTTAGGTTGAGGGCAAAAACGACCAACTTCTGATTGGAAAGATGATATTGAATTTGTCTTTCTTGGCTTGCTTTTTTATATAAAAAAAAAGGGGGGGGCGGGGGAAACTAGTTTATTTGTATCCTCAATAAGCTGGAGAACAGTCCAGGTCTGCACATATTCAAAGAAGGTCAGCGATTTCAGAAGCAGTGAACATTGTTCCCTCTCGTTCAATAAAAGCGTAACTGCTTTATTTCAAGTGTGTTGCTTCTCCTCAATATCAAGTATTTGCTTACTGAAGAGCTCTTTTGTGGTATTGGATATTTTTATATCCATTTATATTAGCCCAATGAAAAAAAAAAAGTCCTCAATAGTTGTTTTTTTTTCTTTCTTTTTTCTTTTTGCTCAGAGGATTCCCGAGACTCAGTGTTGCACGTCGCCCGAGGAAGCGGAGCCCTCTGCTTCCTTACACTTGCGTATGGATTTATGGGCGATATAAAGAAAATTTACAGCAAGAATCATTTTGCGAGAGCGTTCTCCACAGAAGTATAAACCCCCGTCTTGCCTCGCTCTCTTCCTCCTCCTCCTCCTCCTCCTCGCAGCTCCGCCCTTCCATTTCATTAAGTCTAAAGACGGCCGTGGAAGCCCGAAGTCTTGTCTGTCAGTGCCGACGCCTCCTTCTCCCTCTCCCTCTCCCTCTCCTTCCTCTCCTCCTTTTATGTTTTCAACCTCTCCCCAGACCTTCAACTGCTTTTCTTTTCTACATTTCATGCCTACTTTCTTTCTTTTTCCACAGTCTCCTTTTTTCCCCCCGAAAATCATCCATTTCTATTTCCCTGCTCCTTTTGTGTGGCCAGACAGCCGTGTAATTGTGGGCTGTGTGAGGAGCGGGGATGAGACGAGGGCTTGTGTTGGTCGGCGCTGTGCTAGTGTACCTACCTACAGCCATTCTCCCGGCAGCGGCTTTTGTTCCTGGCCCATTGTGATGGGCGAGCTAAAGAGAAGCGCTACACATGTTGCTTGGCTGCAGGACTGTCTGCAGCCTTTGTGATAAATATGGACCTCTGTTTCTCTTCAAGTATTGTCGCTATTCTTCCGCCCGCTGCCTGTCTGCTTGGATACTTCTGGCTGTGCTGCATGAAAGAAGATTAGCTTCACCTCTGCGAGACACAGGCGCACATTCACACAAACGCACAACAACACTCTCGGGCGTAATGGCACGCAACGCCTTTTTTTTTTCTGTTCCCGGGCGCGCTGCATCCCTCCGTTCGATTCCCTTCCTGCACGTAGCATTTAGACTCAGTGTCGACACTTTACAGTTCAGTGCACGGAAGAAATACGTATGTTCGGAAAAGTCCTCTACTATAGTGGTTACCGATCATTTTTTCCTGGAAGCCCTCCCCCCCCCGCCGCCGCCACACCACCATGTCCCCCGTAGATAGTTCCTCCCCGTCCAACCTCTGATTTGCCATCCAAGTAGATTCATGTGCTGTTGGACACGCCCACTTGCGCCAACATACAAATGCGGGAGCCTGAAAAATAAAAGCGGTGTGCAGTTTTCCAGGTGTGCTCGACATCGTACATCCAGTCAAACATCTCCCCGTCCGATCAGTTTCGCCTGCCTGACTTCCACGTTTTCAACAAAATTTGAAAGGCACACACTAAAAATGGACGAAAAGATTTTGCCCTAATCAAATTTACGGCACACACATGGTGACATGCTCACAGGAGAGATTAGGGTTTGATCAAACAGTGAGCCGGGATTAGCCGCTGATCACTGGGCTTAGTTCAGGTTTAACCTCCGATTGTACGACACAACACACATTCGCCATGTGCGCGTACACACCGACACAGACACAGACCCGCACATGATCCAGTCAGACGCCACTCGTCTGTTCGGAGAGCTTTCAGCGCAGTATATAACGTGTGGATAAAAGCTCAGATAAATGTAGTGTTCTGCTGGCCGGTCAATGATTGTCAAAGCACTAATCCCCCCCGGCCTTTTTTTTCCCTCACTGTAATGTTTCAAACAGTGGTCAAGGCTACAAGATGCCCACTTTTTACAAGATATACTGAGTGACTGCTGAAAGGCCTCACAAGCCCTTTAATACCGTAAATGACTCAGGAAGGCTGAGGAAAGAGCGGCTCTTCACTAGCAAAGCCTTGACTCGAGTGGACACTGTGCCCACCAGCAGTCCACGACCAACAGATCTCAGTTACAATGGAAGTCGAATTCGTTTGTGGCATGAGGGCAACAAGAGGCATCGGAAGAAAATAACCTCATTTTCAAGATATCCATTACTTTAATGAGATTTTAATCTCACAAGTGACCTAATTAATGGGAAGAATTCGTTATTATTGTTTGTATCACCAAATTTCTGGTAATTGAGAGCATTTATTTTCCCCTGTTTGCAGTCGGAGTGTCTTAAAAATGGAAAAAAAGATCTAAAAGCAAAATTTATCTAGAAGCTCATAGAAATAGATGTTGATAAAACACTGAGGCGCTTTGGTCAGTGGCGTTTTCACCTTTATCTTCTCTACTTAACTTGTCAAACCTTTTGGCCTCATTTGCATATAAAAATGCTGTAAAGACTTGCATGCAAAAATCGCTCCCATTAATCATAAGATAAACGGGCCGTTACCATGGTTTCTTTGGAACATAATTGAGTTTTCCGCTTAGAAATGCGAAACAATGTTGTTTTTTTTCTCCCACTGATATGAAATAATAAAGCCACATCTCGTGGTTTAGGATTCTTATGGGGGATTATTAAAGTGTTCCTTATTCCATGAATTATTACACATATTATTGGTTGAGCAAATGGGGATAACAAACATGTGATATCAGTCAAAAGCATCGTTTTTTAGTCATGATTTCGCGAAGTTATTTAAAAAGATATCGTTTATTTTATTTGTTTTGTGATTTCAGGTTGATTATTGTTCCAGAGAGGCAGAAAAAGTTAGAATAACTTTGACAAGTTTTAAAAAATTCTAAGCATTATAATACAGCATCATCTGCTTGCGCAAATGCTATGAATTCATTGTTTCGGGTAAAAAAAAAAACAAACGTGTGACTCTGCATTGTCAACATGAAACTGATTTTCCAGTGATAATTGATTTTTTCGCGAGACAATCTTCCCTAAAGCGAAGTTTTCTCTCTGTTTGTGTGCGACTGTGAGAGCGAATGTGAGGACGCCGTGACAGTTTCACCGTTCACCGCCGGCTGTTTGCGCCGTCTGCGTGCCAGCAGTGTGTCACACGCTGACCTCAGATGACAGTCGCTCCCGTTGGCCCCGCTGCTTTCACCAACCACCGACTCCGGTCGTACTGATTAGTCATGGCGATGGTTCTTGTTTTAGTGCATTTCCAACAAAAATTAGGCATTTGGGAAATAGTCAGTGATGTTCGTAAAAAGGTCATTTTCTCTCCCCGTGGAAGTAACTTGCTCCGCCTTCGTATCTTATTTACTTAATGGCCGTCATCTCCGCCTCATGTCTCCACGCTGTCTGCCGTCATGTTTCTCTCATCCTTTCAATCACTCTCGTTAACTTCCTTTCAGCCTTCCTCTTCATGTTTATCATTTGTCCAACTGCTCTTCTCTCCTTCCCCTTTTTTCTCTCAACAACTTCACATGCCCCCCCCCCACCCTCATTTTCACACACTTTTTCCGGTCGTCATGACATCTGCTTCTACCGCTCTCTGTTTTCCGGCACTTCTTTTCGTAAACTCATCATCTTGATTGTTGTGCCAGTCTTTGTGAGGCCACTTCCTATCCTCCCTGTTTTCTCCATCCTCCACCCACATCCATCCATCCATCCTGCCTTTGTCCCCCTTGATTCACTCCCTCTCTTTATCCTCTCCCCTTTCCTGAGTTTCTTCCTTTGCTTTGTCATTTTTTCCGCCTTTTTCCGGTGTCTCCCTTTGCGATGCATCTGTATAGATGGGTTTTACGTACATCACATCTAACTTTGGCTTTTGTTCCAGCCTCTGTACATTATTGAAGGACATGTGATCACTAATTCATGTCCAGCGAGCCTCGTGGGGTTTGTTTCTTCTCGCAGGCCTTTCATTTCGCCGTGTGATGGCTGAGGCATCACACGCCACACCTTAGCAGCCCTCCCTTTCTTTCTTTTTTTTTGCCTTGCTCGCATCCTGTCACATCACCTCGCTCCGGCCCCTATTACCGGCCTCTCCTTCTCTTCTCCTCCCCCCGTGTTTCTTCCTCTCAGTCCATCCGTCCTGTCCTCCGCTACCGTACAGAGGTTTCCACTTACTCCGTTTCCCGCTGTACTCACTCTCCGTGTCTCGCCGCTCCCTCCCCTCATTCATTGATGTCTAATCTAATTGCTTTTTTGCGGTGACCCCTGGGGACCCGGGCACAGAGTAACAAGCTCCCAGAGGATGCACTTCGCCTCGGACTATTCCTTGCGGCATTTCCCCGAATTGTGACTCTCCCCTTTCATTCGTTCCTTCGCCCACTCTTCCAGCTGCATTCATTCATTAGCAGTTCTAATGTTGAGCCCCCCTCACCAACACTATCACCAAGCCACACAGCATGATATTGGGATCCTTGCAGGCTTAGCTGAAGTCCTTGCTCAAGCAGGGAAGCCACAGCACAAGGTATAGGCAGGACTGACTGATCGCAACAGGTTTTGGTCTTTCTCTCTCGTGTTGTGGTGTGGAGGGTCTCGCTTTCTCGTCAGACACTGTGAAGGGCCACAGACAGTGAAATAAAAGACTGATAGGTAGGGGGAAAAAAAGCCCAGAGCCCAGAATGGTGTTAGAGGAAAATAAATAGTGAGCAGTGGAGGAGGGGGTCAATGAAAAAGTGGGACAAGGACAACGTGATAACATTTGGGGGGGCTCACAGGACCACTGCCAGAAAAATGTAATAGAACAGGGCGAAATATGAAGATGCAGCCCAGTGAACTACAGCAGATGGGCCAGTGTGTATTTTGCCACTGCTGACAAGGATTTTGGGGGGGAATATGACACGAATCCGAAGTTTTTTTCTTTTCTCTTCCTGCTGTGCGATGTTTCACACATCAAGCGACGCCTTTAAATAAGTCCCGCAGCTGAAAACACAAACTCGCATCATCGCATTTCAGTGGAAATTGTTCCTGTGCTGAATTTCCCCGTCGATCTGCAGCCTATTTTCAATCCCGTTTGCTCGATGGCGTGCATGTAGAATTAAAAAGTATGAATGGAACTGGAAATTCCCTCAAGACGCCCTCGTGCTTTACCCTGGCCCGCGCTGGTGATAAGCCAGCCAATAGGTAGCGAGAAACGGGCAGGACGCGTTCGCAATCACCTCACTTGTCAGTCGCGCTGCGTGCGTGAGCACAGGAATGCTGCTTCTTACATACATCACAACAAATACCTCCATATTGTTCTCATGTTTCACGATGACATGAGGCTCATCGACAGCAGGTAGCTCAATATCACCATCTAACACCCCCTCGCCCACACACACTCGCACACACAAGTTCGTACACTGTGAGCGAAGCCATACAGTATGAGGGTGTGCGTGTGTGTGGTTCGAGAAGCTCCCCCCCTTTTTTTTCTTTGTCTCATAAATTTTCATGACGGCACACCAGCACCAAGATCAAAACATTTTCTCCTGAAGGTTAATAGGTCAAATGCGTTGATCAAAATCTAGTTGTTGCACGCACTCCTCTCATTAGAGGCATTTAAAGAGAATCATTTGATACAGATACTCTGATCTTCCCCTTGGCCCTCCCTCGTGGATACTGGCGTGCGCGCACACACGCACACACACACACACACACACGCACGCACACACGCATGCACACACAAAAGTGCGCAAACACTCTGTTGGTCCTTTGGGCTCAGGCAGTGAGCTGCATGCAGATATCGCGCTTTGAAGTGCGCACGCTTGCGATTAATGTGTGCGCCAGTGTATGTGTGCGCAAGCACATGCACACACACACACACACACACACACACACACACACACACACACACACACACACACACACACACTCCTGCTGTGTTGGTGCATGCTTCTTTAATCAGATCAGGTGTTTAATTATTAATGTGTGTGTTAAAAGAAGCAGAGGCAGAATATGTGAGTAGTTATGACCCTGCAGCAATACTGTTTAACCTTTGCTGTGGAATAAATTGTGTATCTGTGCGTGTGCGTGCGTGCTCTCAAATGTGTGTGTGTGTGCGTAAGCGTGGGAGGCTGTTGGAGAGAGAACGAAAGCTGCTCTGTACACACGTTGCTTTGTTGTTTACACTGTCGAAACTTTCTCTAAGCGAATGTGAAACAACGTATACATCACACCGACGCCCCAAGTGACGAACTAAACGTTCAATGTTGTTGTTTTTTTTCTTTGTTTGTGCGTGTCTCTCTGCAGGTGCGTGGAAATCATTGCCAAGGAGGGCCGGAGTCTGAAGGAGCTCTATCTCGTGTCTTGTAAAATCACCGACCACGGTAGGATACTTTCAATCACTGTCCCTTTGTTGCAGTCAACCTCCAACATTATTATCATAACCATTATTGCCCACATTCACCGCTATGATTTAGGACTCATTTGATTTTACGGCGCTCCCCTTATGAGTCTTGCAAACAGTAAAAACGTTATTGAAAAGTTTCACACAGAAGTAAGTCACGTTGCCCCCCCACCCCCCCGACTTCCCCACCACCCGTCCTCTTTGGGGACGCTGGAACTGCAGGTTGGACTTTAAAGAGAAATAACGCAGCAGCATCATTTACAGGACGCGCCGGCGGACTTCCGCGAACCGCGAACACTGGGACTGCCGTGCCGCTGCCGTGCGGCGCGCGTGACGCATGCGACGGCGCCTACTGGCAGCATCCTCTGTGCGTGTCGTGTTTGAGGATTAGCAGTGTTTGCTTTGTCTGACAAGAGACATACATAGTTGTTTTCCTTCCCGGCGCACGGGTAGGCAGCTCGCTGTACATCCCCCTGGCACCGTCTCCGCTTTTTCCCTCTGTTTACACTACCTCGCCGCTCCGCTTGATTCCAGTCGGCCATATGGTTCGCAGGATATGCGAGTTCTTTCATCAGCCACACTACAATGCGCGGTTGGGGTTCTCCAGCACTGACGCATCAGGAGTGCGATGCTGACTAACAACGCCAGCATGAGTTATCGGCTCCTTTGTGCGGCACCGTTGGCCTGAACGGATTGATGCAGCGCTTATGTGCCTAATTGGAACCATCAGTTTATACACAACACTTGCATTTGTGTATCAAATACTTTAATTCTTTTCTTTTGACTTGAGGTCTTTCTTTTCCAAAATAGCGCAGATTTATCATAGCTTTATTTTCTAAAATGAAAATAAAGTTCGATTTTATTTTGAATAGCAGAAAGCGTTTGGATTTCAAATAGCTTCTATTAATTTTCTAATAAATTTCAGTCCATCTCTTACCTTGAATAATCCCATTCGAAGTTTTATCGTGTCCCTTTTCTGCCTCTTCCTTTTGTTTTTAGAATAATGTGGCCATGTCTGAATAGATTATAAATCGTTTAAACGTTCAAACATCTATTTTTCTCCTCTGCTTTGGAAGACGGCGTTGTCACCAGTTCGAGACTTGAAACGAGCTTTTCCTCTCACTTCTGAACTCAAGAAAGCAGGCGGTCTGACAGACGCAGGCTCCTCCACCTGTGGGCCGTTAGACGATATTGTTCTGGTTGTTTGTTTTTCGGCTTGCCGCCGTCTGAATGATTAGTCCATTGGAAATTGCACAAAGGGGACTATTGAGATAAGAAAGGAAAACAAGCCTTGTGCTTGTTAGTCTCGTGGTGTTTTCTCAGAGGCTCAGAGAGCTTAGCTCCAGGTCCGGATCTGATTCTGCGGCGGCCCGGCAGATCTGACGGAGGCATATGTGATCCTGTGATGTACAGATGAACTTGAGCTGTGTGAGCTTTACATACCGATGTACTCGTATAATGTGGGGCCATAAATCAACATATCAGTCTGTTGGCGCATATGTTCATGCCTATTCATTGGGACAGAGAGATGCAGTTGTTTTGGTTGCTCAGTCGCTTCGCTCCCCGTGGATAATCGCTAATTCTTTGTGCTTACACGTTGGTGCCGGACCAAGTCTGAAGGCTCTGACGGGATGTCTGTCCAATCCGTCTCTCTGGTCGCAACAAGATCACAGAATGTATCCAAAGGAAGCACCGAAGTTCACGCCGAAGAAAGAGTTCTGTCACAGCGGCCGGAGGTGAAAGGTCACGGTCTCTATGACCTTCAGTTGAAAAATTCATACGCTTGTTATCACACAGTTTTGTCCGCGTTGTAAAAGAGCATGAATCATAAATTTACGTCAAGCCTGATTGAAGTTGTCCTGGCGTCCTCCCCTAAAACGTGGCCTTGTTGGTCGTCTGCACGAGCAGTTAAATATGACTCGCATTTATTTTTTTATTGTGACATTTAGTGGTTGTTGTAACTTTGACGGGAGCAAAAAGGGTGGTGGTGGTGGGGTTGGGGGGGGGGGGTGTTCAGGTGGAGGAATACGAGATCTGCAAAGTGAGGACACCAATGGCGGACCAGGAGCTGTCTGACCACCGTTTGTCCCCTGTATGTCCACAACTTCTGCTTACTGCTGTGTTTCTTTTCCGTTGTTTTGTTGCAGAACGCTTTCCACTGTTATCCTTCACACATTTAGTTGTCTGAGAGAACCTGAATGGGCCGCCATGATCAGCTGCAGTTGCTAATCACCCGAAAAACCCCCTCTGAACCTGAACCCCAAAAGTGCCCGCTCGAAGCCTTTCTGTGGGGGTGTGTCCGGCCGGCGTTTGATTAATGACCCCCAGATCGCGATAGTACATTAAACCAGGAATGTACACATCCGCCCCCTCAAACGTCCCCCTCTGACTGCGTGTCTCTCTAATCATTCTGACCAAGATGAATTGGTGATATCTGAGCTTCTTCCTTCTCTAATGACCCCTCCGGACCTCTCGGGCTGATGATTGGCTCTGTGCGTGTGTGTTTGTGTTTGCGTGCGCGTTTATGTCTTTCCAGGATGGAGATGGCCGTGGTTGGAGCTTTGGGCTCTTAACACGATGATTGGTGGGTTTCCTGCTCCAGCCTCGGATAAATTAAATAACAGAAATGAGATTTTACATCTGCCAAAGCCGGCCCCTGTGTTAGGGCTGGGGTTTTTTTGTTTTTTGTTTTTTTCCCCGCCCATCTTCCTGTGCTAATTATTTTTATTGATGGCTTCTCGGAGTGCATTTGAGATGTCCACAAGCCTCTTACGTTTGAGTGTTTTGTTTTTTTTTCCCCCTCGTGTTTGCTTCCTGAGTGGATTTATAGGAGCTCGGAGGGCAGATAGAGTGAGAGGGAGACGCATAAAGACAGGTTTAGATGACAGAAAAAAGGGGGGGGGGACTGGTTATATGTAATTTCACTCCCAGTGCAGATGGTTTTTAGAGATTACTTTATGAGGAGGAGGAAACAAATGGAGAAAAAAAGTGAGGATGGAGCATTTTTGGGCGTAATGATCTCACTGAAAGACCTATTAGTGTTGTGAAGGGAGAAGGAGTCTTCCTCGACTTCTGCCTCATTCATCACCGAGCGTCAGACTAATTGGCTTAAATAACATTATGGTTGCAATCAAGGCAGCATAGAGACTTGTTGAACACCTGGAAATTCTGCGATTAACATATTTTATGACATTTTAAAAAAACGACTGGGTCTTCACACCTGTAACCTTTGAATGCGGATAAATCACGGGCTCACCGGCGAGAGGTTTCGCTGAGCATCTAAAAGCTCTCTGTCCAGGTTTTCGCTGTCTTGAGTTACACATGGTTTGTCAGTGTGACACCTAATCTCAACACTACGGTCTTTTTTTCCCTACACTATTCACTATGTGATTTCAGAAGCTATTAGCACACACGTGCATAACCGCTGTGCGACTGCAGCAGACTGTTTTTCAGTTGAGATCAGGGGTGCCGAACATGCAGCCTGGGGGCTACAACAAGCCTGCAAACGGCCAGATTAATAACATTTATTTGACTTTGTTTCATGAGCAGGCGCGAAACACCATTACAATAGTAAAAAAAAGGTTGTTTTTTTTCTTTTTGCATTCAATGTCTGACAAGCAGTTGCTTAACATGCATTTTCCCCTCCCTAACCTATGAAAGTGATATTGTAAAAACACGTATAAATGGAAAAAGACCCCCGGAATCAAGCCTCCCAATACCGAACGCACATCACGGCTGCTCCGTTCTCTCTGGGCTCTAAAAACAAGGAAGCCATTTGGAACCCAAGGTCACCCCAATAATTTGAGTCATCTTTTTGTGCGGGGACCCTCCAGCTGTGGGCCTTTGAGCAATTCTGAGTCTTGACCCTTTGTTTAACAACCCCCTAATCTACAAAGTGCCTGTTCATAAGTGACTTCAATGACTCCCAGGGCCGTAAAGACACTTTGCAGCACATTTAGTAATTATACATTGAAATGTCAGGTTACAGTAGTTAGTCGAAATTGGAGACGGAGAGGCGGAGGAGCAAATTTCTGGCTGTTTCTTTCAAAAAACGGCAGAAGGGAATTCTTTCTTTGACATACACCAGTGTGTAAACGTTTCAGGCAGGAATCTCACACGCCAATGGGTGCGTCTGCCATGCAAAGGGGTTCGTGCGACACTCGGAGTCTCACCACACTACATGGGCAGGGTGAACACGAGCATCCGTAGGCCGACCTCGGTGATTTGGAGGAACCCCTCCTCCCCTTCTCCAACAACTGCCACGCAGCAGCAGCTGCTCCGGAGGAGTAATCACTTTTTAATGTGACCACCTTCAGCCATTTGAACAGCAACAGTTTGTCCTTGCAAACACTTTTTGAATAAACTCTGCAGAAAGGTCGTTTTTTGTAAAAAAGGTTCCCAGTCCTGTTGGAAGACTGAGGTGGTGAGTCCCTGTGGATTCAAAGCTGACTCCCCTCCTTCTGTCTCCTCCTGTAATCCCACACAGACTCCCTGATAGAGAATTGGAGGCTCTGTCGGGGTCACGAGATTCTTTCCACGACTGCTTTTTTCTCCTGTAATAGCGAATAACGACTCTGCCTATATGTTTGGGCTTGTTTTCCTGCAGCGGAGAGAATTTAAAACTATTAAGATGTTGGGAAATGACAGATAAGCTGCATTTCTTTCCATGGCTGCGCAAAACCTCGTGCGCTTCACTGTACAGGATGGGATGGAAAAAAACAACTGCAGGACTCAATTTCTCCTCTTACTTTGTTGAGTCGAAGTTTTTCTGAGTCCTTCATGGAGGCAAACGTACCTACGGCCTGAGTTTGAAAGCCGATCCTGATGAGAAACGCTCCTCAGCCCCTCTCCCAGTGCTGATCAGATCTCTTCAGGACCACCACTCTCCTCCCCAATTGACTGACCCACATACAGGCAGCGGCCCACGCTCCTCCACACACCTGGACGCACAGTGGTCCCTCCTTGTCTGGCACTCGCAGCCTGTGTCCTCTTTTCTGTCTTGGTACGTGTGTGCGTTTGTGCATTCCCGCCCATCCGTTTGTGTCTGCGCCGTGCGTGCGTGTCTGTCTGTGTACACATCTACCAGCGCTTATCTTGTCCCCTTGTAGCCCACCTGCTTTATCCAGAGACCTTGGCACCTCCGCTCCTTACATATGGTAATTTCTCTCCTCCTTTTACCCGCACGCCTCGCCGCGATCCTTTACCTTGTCAGTCACGGCCTCCTGTGTACATCCGCGCGAATACGAGACCGAGTAAGACACCTGTGGGAGACTGCGCGCAAGCGAGAGCGGGAGGAAAAAGGAGACGCTTCGGTCGGCTTTTAGAGGACTTCAAGTGGAGCTGGTATAGAGTTGCAAAGTGGGAGGAATTATTTCAGGGCTTTCAGGCTGACGGAAGTCAAAGTCCTTCCCGGCGTTTGCATATACAATGTTAGGTGACTGACATATTCAACGCCAGGGTTTAAAGCTTGAAATTCACCAAGTGGGGGGAATTAGCACATCAAACCAGGGCAAATTCTGTCACTCGCGTCGCCAACAGTGAGTGGAACGCTAAAAATAAAGCTTTGTGGAAAGCTGGCTTTTTTTGAATTAGCTTAGCACGGCAGTCTGAGGGAAGGTTTTCTTGATAAATTATGCCTTTATTTGATTGATTTCTAAACCGATGCCGGCTGAAACTTTGAAAAAAAAAAATTCCCCCCAAATGGAGAAAAATCATTGCGCATTCTTGAAGCGGGACTTAAAAGTAGTAGGAATTTTTCATGGAAAAAGCCACTGCCTTGCAACTATATTGGCCCTAATAAGAAATCCTGAAAAAGACAGCCCATCAGCCAGACTGTTGTGATTGTGTTGTGTTGTCGAATAAGACGGATTGAGCTGCTCAGATTCGCCGTTTCATTGTTATGTCCATCTGTATTTACCCATCTGTCAGCTTGCGAGATTATTGTTGTCATTCAATTTTTCCCGTCTTATTCTCTTATTTGATCACCCCCTTCGCGGCTCTCCTCCTCCTCCTCCTCGCACTTTTCCCGGCTTTTCCCTCCCCCGCTCCGTGAACCGAACTCCTTCTCTTCTGCGTTTCCCATCTCGTTCCCCTTTCCATTCATCTCTCGAGCCCGCACTTTTATCTGAGGTGCTTTACTCTAAATGCACTGAACGGTGATAGATGGGTGGGGTGGGTTGGGGGTGTGGGTAGAGGGGGGCCCTGGGCCCCTCCCCTTACACAGTATCTGGAGAATGAAGTATGGCTACATGCCTCTCTTTACTGCTGTGTGCGTGCATGCGTGCGCGCGTGTGTGTGTGTGGAATTTTTATACAACTGGTAGCGTTTTGTGGGCTTTACCAGACTTTGGGTGCCACTAGGGACATTATGATATACTTTCTCTTGGGAGTACTACAGTGTTTTTTTTCTTTTTATTCCCAAAGTGAGATTACTCAGCATAGAAGCAGCTGAAACAGCACAGTAACTACCTCACGCACAATAAAGATGACGTGATTGTAGCGCTCCCATATACAATAAGGTGAGTCCGTTAGGGGACATTGGACTCAGTTGTTCTTGTGTTATCTTTTAACCTCAAGCCTTTATTCACCTTTCATCAGCCCGTACTGTATGATGCATGTTGCAGAAAGAAACTCCGCTTCTCTCTGCCTACAAACCTCTCGTCTTTCCCGGCATGGAGCCACTTTTAAGTGTCGCACAATTCCGCGACCACGGCTTTAAGAAAAAGTTGATCATCTTCTGTCACCGTCGCTTTTTCTCTTTTTCGCGTCTCTGTCTCACTTAGAACACTGTGTGTGTGTGTGTGTGTGTGTGTGTGTGTGTGTGTGTGTGTGTGTGTGTGTGTGTGTGTGTGTGTGTGTG
>JASSRZ010000011.1:13670470-13683166 GCA_032164315.1 Malacoctenus gilli
GTGTGTGTGTGTGTGTGTGTGTGTGTGTGTGTGTGTGTGTGTGTGTGTGTGTGTGTGTGTGTGTGTGCGTGTGTGGTAGGAACTCATCATGTTGTTACATGAACGTGTTGCATGTTGCAACCATCACATGGTAAACAATCCCATAATGAGTCAGCCCCTGTGGATGTGGAGTGGGATGATCCATGCCCTTTAATAAGGGCAGGCTGTGCGGGGTTGGATTAGGCCTGTTCTGTTCGCCGGGGCTGAATGTAAAACCAAATTACTGTGTAAAAGATTAATTTCACTCCTGTGAAACCCAATTTTTTCAAATTGCGAAATATAAATGACCCCCTCACATGCTTTTAAATGAGCTGTGTTCCTGCAATCCCACTGGAAAATTTATGGTGACTTTTTTTTAAGGAAAACACTACTTTTTTGTGTTTTCCGTCACAAGTGTGGCGATACGATCGAAAATGTGGCCAAAATGAGAAATAATGAGCTTCAAGTAATTTCTCATGGATGTACGCTCAGGACTCGGTTTGCAATGAGCTCGTATCAGCTCATCACGTGGAGATCAAAATAAGGGCGGAAAACTCTGCAGATGGTAAAGGTGGTTCATACACCTAAAAGTACTCCTTTCTGTATCGTCAACACGTGACATCATCTTCATAGGTATATCTAATTAAGGGTTTTGAATATATGGAGCGGCCTTGGCGAGCACATTAGTCTGCATTGAACGGTGCGCAAGGGCAAAGATGTGAGGTTTTTATCTCACATGTTGTAACCCTGACAAACAGTTGAGATAATGGATCTTTCAATTAGCAGGATGCTAAAAGGAAGCTGTTGGACATTTTTTTTTCTTTTTTTTGCCAAGCACCCTCTCTCTCTCTCTCTCTCTCTCTCCCCCTCTCTCCCTCTCACACACACGGACAGGTGGTGTAGCTGCAGCAGACGGAGGACATGGTGGATGGTGACTGACAGCTCAGGGACATGGTGACAAACAAGCTCCATGCACAGGCCTGGCTATTGATTTCAGCTCAGAGGTCTTCGCCTGATATGGCAGCAGTCAGGGTCGAGCAGGCACCTGAGCTGCAGCTAGCAGGCTATTAGCCCGGAAAGGGAGATGCGGCACAATTTTATCGTCATGGTCACAATCGGGGATATGATACGTGCGCCCCGAGTTTATCATATGGTGGACACAGGAGAAGGCGGTGCGGGAGACACGGAAGGGGGTCTCACCGCGTATGCGTCCATAATTTGTCCTGCCGGGGTGTTTTGTGTCCTCGGCCAAGTTGGGTTTTTTTTGCAGTCGTTGAACTTTGTCTCGTCACGTTTCTCGACCCCAAATTGGGAAAAACGTAATTGTACCCCCCCGAATTCAGCTCCAGCTGCTTGAGAATCGCGATCATAAATCATTTATAGGTTCGCATTAATATTTGGGGAATACGGCTCACAATCATGCTATTTGACATAGAGAGCTTGTCTGGCTGGGGTTCGGTCCCAAACTACCTCTCTCATTTTCAAGCATGATTACCTTCACATGTTGGCAACAAGAAGAGAAAACTGTTTGTGGTTACCCTGGATGGCAGCAGTTCCTCAGTGTAATTGCCTTTTTTTTTGTACGTCACTCTTGTTTGCATTTTTAATAGTTTCTATTTTTTTTATTGAAGTCTGATTGCCGCCAGGACTCGGACCGAGGCAGATTGTTAAAACCAGAGGGGGTTAGCTGGTCCTTTGTACGATAAGGCTTCTTTCCTCTTTTTTTCGCCTGGCCGGCCAGGTGCCTTATTTGGCTGACGTTGCTGCCTCAGCATGGTGGTGAAACGCTGCCATACCTAGGATGTGGGGGGAAAAAACAGCACCGTGGTCTGTTTAAAAAAAATAGGTGGCTGTCTGACAGAATCTTTTTTTTCTTAAGCGTTTTCCTTGTCAGGAATGAGATTTTGACAACAAATGAAATAATATATATACACAGACGTATATTATGTTTGCACGGATCCATGGCGATGCCGTCTCGCGCGATTGGGTCCTTCCTTGTGCTCGCGGTGACTAATGGCGAGTAAGTTCCAGTGTAAACATCAGCAGGCCGGCTGATGGAGACACACCAATCGGGCCTGTTATGTCAATTAGCCTGAAGTCTGAGTCAGGCTCAGGCACGATAGATGGCTGAGGCCAGTAGTCGGCGCAGCTTCAGGGCTTCTGGTCCTCTGCATGGACCACTTTTTTGGGGGAAGGATCGACTTTCTAGAAAATGCTTTTTCGAGAAGAGGAGTGAAGGTGCAAAAACCAACATTTCTGAAGACTTCATGTCTTTTATCTGAAGAGACAAAATTCAAGGCCAGTCTCATGTCTGTGTAGGTGTGAAACAATCCATCAAAATATGTTGATTAGTATTGTTTGTATGTAGATTTCTACCTGTGAGTACGAGTAATGCAGTCGTTTGATAGAACTATTATCATGCTGCATTTTACTTGTTATTTTCTTCAATTCACTTTTGGTATATAGTTTCTCTTTCTCTTAGTATAAATGTAGATCTGACTGCAAAACAACAAATTTTTCAAGACTTCATAAAAGGAATCCAAGGATTGTTTTTTTGTTTTTGTTCTTTTTTTATACCCCCATTTAAATCTTATGAGACCCGTTCATTGGTCTCTATGCAGGCTTTGGGGAACTGTGCTCTGCCCGATGGCGCAGCTCCACATCACTGACGCTCTCACTGCATCTCATCAGTTTCGTGGAAGTTACCAAATTGCATTGTGCTTTCTTGCCACGCCGCCTGTTTATTTACCACTTCACCCCTGTTTAGTTGGCCGCTGTTTATGTGTTCGGTGACGGTGCAGCGCTGCGGCTGCTGCAGAATATCTCCCCCCCACTTTTTTTTTATATCTTTGCACTGGAGCCGAAACTACATCTGTGGTTGTGATTGTAGGTGGATCTGCTCGAAACGTCCTCGAGTCAAAACCCCGGCCGACCCTATGCTCACCTTGTTAGTGGATGAACGTTGGGAGCCCGGCGTCTGATGGATTTTCCGATGAGGGGCCGGTTGATTTGTGTGTGTGTCCTGAAACCCCTTAAGAAACCCTCCCTAAGAGTCACTGCTGAATAAAATCCTGAACTTGGGCTGGAGTGCAGACAGCACTCTTTTTATGGAAGTGACCGGTGTGCTGATGAGATGCAATTGGATTGCATATCAGAAACACTGATGGTAGCGTTATTTTATGGAAGCTGCTTTAACTGAGCCTTGGAGCTCCGCCAGGTCGGTGCCTCGGTGTGGGAAGTTACAGTCCTCTGGACTCCGGTTCGACGTCCTTGCCCAAAGGGGGAGGGAGGAAGGGGGGGTCAGCTTTTTTATGTACTTTAATGATGAACAGATGAAATAAAGTGAATTCCTATACTTTTTGATATACGAGGTTGTTTGTGATGCACAAAGTCCATTTTAATCAAAAGCGGTTGTATTTCACATTAAAAGCTGACATGGATCGGATGGTTTTTAAACAAATTAGATGCCGAGCTCATCTGAAATGTGTGCCGGACAGTCTCGGAAATGTACTTTACGCTGGTATAAGCATCCGCCGCATAAATTAATGGGCCTTGACTGTTTTTCCCCTCCACAAGTTAGATGAATTAGCACTCAGGCATAGCTCACCGTCCACACGAGCTCCATGAGAGGAATGGATTTAAAACTTTTGCCCATCAGTAGATTCCAATTTTAACACTCACTTAGTAAGTTATAGAACTGGAAAACCTGTTAGGATCTTGACTGATGTTCGCGAGAACTGTCTGGAATACACATAATGTCTCAGACACACTGTAACAACACTCTGCTGTCTGCCGGATTTTTTGGTAGATACTTTTCAAAGTGAGGATCTCAGTCCTCTGGGAGTCGATTTCAGCTGAATACTGGAACGGGTTAGAATAGAAGTTCGTTTGTTGTGTCGGAGTTCAAATGAGGTCTGATGACATTCTCCTGAATCAGAGGGTCTCAACCTGTGGTCCGCGGGTGGGGCCTGGGGTCAAAAATTTTTCCTTCACCTTCCAAAGAAACAGAACGAAACATAACAAGACGCTTTCTACAATTCTGAACAGATTCTCGGAAACCAGCTTCATTTTGGCTTTAAATTTGCCTTAATTGTGAAAGTGCTTGTTTTTGTATGATGGGGAGAGTGTGTGTTTTCACCGGTGTTTGGCTTCACTGTGATGTTTTGGCCAATCAGAGACTGAAGAGGGGCTCCACAGCCTTTGTTAGACACATTTCAAGGCGTTCAGCCCAGAGATCATAAATCTTACTTTTTCGATTGCGAGCTCAAAATTTTTCTTATCTTTTGTTTCTTTGCCAGTTTAAGAAATCTGCATCTCTAATTTCAATATCAAACAAGTGTTTCACACCTATCGCACAGACAAATGTGCTCACACACAGCTACAGACCAGATAGATTGTCCGTCACCTGACCTTGACTCCAAACCAGCTCTTGGAGGTCTTCACTAATCCCCCTCCGTCTTGGCCTAAGAATTTGTCAGGTTAATTAAATTAGCCCGGTGGATATTAGTCATCTGAAAAGAAACTGTGTCTCTTTGTGGGTTTCACACATGGCGACGCCTTGCAGAGAATTCGAGGAAAGCAGCGCAAAGTGAGGAAGAGCCGGAAAAAAGACGCGGGCGACACCTGAGGATGTTTTTTTTTTCTGAGGAAAAACGCCAGAATGACAACCTGTGATGTCGGGAAAAATAGGGGCTAAAACTCCTGACATCAAGACAATGGCTTTCGATCGCCACGCCGTGGGGACAGAAATAACCCAAGTCGGCTCGGGTGCGCAGCGGAGGGCTCCGATTGGCTGGCCTGGGTTGATATTTTTTCATATGTGGAGTTACAGTCGGAGCCCGTCGCCGGGGCCTCGTGCTTCCACGATGGAGTCACAGTTTTCAATGAGCCGCTCCATTTTTCACGGGGACGAATTGCTCCTGACAGTCCAACAGCCGGGCCAACATTTCACAAAATGTAAAAGGTCTGGCGCAAATGAGGTCTGACCTTATCAATAGCTGGGACCCATCCATCTAAAAGCAGACCCCCTGTCGCCTCTCGCAACAAGCCCGTGCCTGCCTCCCCCCCCACCCCCGCGTTCGCGGCTGCCCCCTCCATCTTGGGATTGCTCGCACTCAGCTGCGGTGCTCGCCGAGCCCGCGCACGTTTCTCCTCTGGCTCTCACCGCCTTGGACTGTAAATCGGTCCCCATCTGCTTGCTTGTTTATCCACCTGTCGCTTGGACCGTCTCAGACACTATTCATTGGATTTTGATTAAACCTGATAGAATGATGCATCTCCACTTTGGTGTGATGCTTTCCTAATTGAGTAGATTGCAGAGAGGAATGGCGGGTGCACTGCCGCCGCCGTCATGTCACACAGTGGCAACGAGCAACTTATGGTGCTCTTATTTAACCTGGTTCGAAATCGTGCTGCTGAGCAAATCTAATCAGTGACGTGAGGTCAAATGTGTAAAAAGGGCCTCTGAAGAACATTGTACTAGTTCTCGATTCAAAAATACTTTTATTTTTACATCGTTCTACCTCTGGTTACAACATATTCAAGACTCTATTCATTGTGTCCTGGTATCCGTCCTGCCTTTTGTCCCTCATCAGTTCCCAGTTTACTTAGTTTTCATTTCTCCGATTTCTGTTCTGTTTTATTTCCTCAAAACTCGTTCTCCCACCAGCGCTTTCTTTCCCAACCCGTTTCAGCCAATTTAACGTCGCATTCATCATTCATATTCCGGCCCGGCTCCTGCGTCACATACAAAGTACATGCGTTGCGTGTGCACTGTTTCGCGTATCTCTATAATAGGTACTCGGCATTCCCCATGAATTATGCAGGGCCGTCCAGGGGCCGTACAACAATGGTCTCTGGAACTTTTTTTGTGGCGTGAGTCGAGTGAAGTTCGGACGCTGCCCCGACTCCGGATGGCCTTGAATGCGGCGTGCTGAAAGACGGTAATGAAGCAGGTCATTAAAGACTATTGTTCCAGTCGGAGGGATGAAAACCAGGAAAGCCCAGTGAAAGGGTCAGATTTAGAGACTCCCATTCAGCTCATGCTTGTCTACTCTTTGTGGCACATTATTTATTGAGTCAAAAATTTTCCAAATAAGCACAATGACCTTAAAACTCCGACAGTCATTTTTGGGGTTTTTTTTTTGCGAAGAACTGAATGTGTTCCTGAAGGCGAATAGTAAAAAGTTGCTTTCACAGTCAAAGTAATAGAGTGGTTGTAATATTTTTATTGTAATTTAATCCTTTTTGTTCGTAACTTCTCCTGCATTGGTCTCACATCCATGTTCAGCCTTGATTTAGTGAAAAATTGGATGTTGTTAAAGTACAACTATAAACCTATTGGCTCTACTCGCACTAATAAAATGAAATATCATGTCGTTAAATTAATTGCAATCATGCACAAGAAAAACTGCTGTTGCTCAATACTAAAAAACCACATATGAACCTAGAGGCTTCTCATCTGTTATGTCTTTATAATCGTGCTAATGGGTAGTTTGAAATAGTTGCAATATGCTAGTTGTTTATTCTCCAGCTCATTCTCGCTACTTTCCCATCTCACATTTGGATAAATCTGTCGACGACATAAATATGGTGCGTCTGAGGCAAAAATTTCAGAGTGTGCACGTTGTTGGTTTTACTGTGCATATCTGTTATGAGCTGTACTTTAACACTGGTCCTTAAATCCTTGTTTGTATTCGGGGGTCTGGCCACGAAATGTAACGTACGAACGTGCCAGGAATCTGACCTTCAAACACGTCGACAACAGTAAACGATCCTCCGTGAGCTCAGCTCACAGCGTTTCAGTGTTGAAGTGAATGTTCGTGGTATGTTGCATCGCGGCCGCGCGCTAAACTATGCTGAGCAGAACAGAACTCGGCCCGAGCCCGGCTGGGACCCGGGGGGGGCCCTCCCCGAGGAAAGCCGACCGGCTCACACAGTCAGATCTGCACCAACTAGAGGAGACACTTTGGACAAGTTAAACAGTGATAAATCTGCATGCCAGTATGATTTAAACCAAGGTCGCCGCTTTCTGTCGGCGTTGTGTCATAACGCCGCCCCCACAGGGCTCATATTGTCTGCCACGTGGCTCTTTAAGGAGCGAGGGATGATGAAAAGAGTGAGAGGTAAGCGTGACAGCTCTAACTGGTGGAGGAAAAAGAACAAGCTTTGATTAATTGCCGTGGAGGTGATTGTGAAGGGAGATGCTGCGAGTGAGGTGAGCGGCTTCCACACGAGGTGCGTTCGAGTGGGCGCCGCTGGCAAGCGCCTGTGTTTACACGTGAACGGTCACCTGCTGTGAGGAAACGTAGAAACAAAATGTGTGAGCATTGTAGATTCATTCAGACCTTTGTAAGCATCCTCAACACAAGTACATATATGATCGTTTTGAATCACTGGAGGTCAAATATTATATTCACGTCAAAGAAATTTACCTAACACTTTGTGATTCGTTGACTCCTGAACAGGATGATTAACCAGGCAGCTGACAATCATTTTGCGAAGACTTTTTTGGCAACAGTCAGCATCAGAACGAACCGTCATTCACTATTTCCAATCATCCAGATGCATTCCTATCATGTCGCTATGGTTACAGCCCAGAAAGGGTGTTTATTCTTGACAGAGTTAAATTCTTGACAATCTATTTTATATGTGTCAAAAATTAATTCCTGCAAATATTTGTTGGAAATTCAAAGCAAAAACTTAACTTGTCTTGTCACTTATAGTCTCTGTTGATCACACTGTGTCTGTGACTGTTTATCTGCCGCAGGAGGCTTTCATCAGATGTGTAGAGGATCTGCCATGAAGTAGCACAGCAGACAGTTTTCATTCAGTACCAAGAAAAGCCACCAAAAGGTTGGCACGGTCAGAAAGACCACGTCCCCATACGACAGCATTTCTGGACGACCAAGTGTTTTTTCTCCACTGGGACCCCGGGATATTAAAGGTGCAGTAAATCTTTAGCCAGAGAGAGGGGAAAAAAAAGAGGATTTAAGGTGCTTTTGGGACGTAATATCACCTGTGGAAGATGAAGCTCGGCAGAGCTCTCGCATTATGTTCTCTTTCGACTCGAGACGAACTCACTGCAGCCTGCATCACGCCGTAATGCAGGATCAGTCCACCCGGTCGGTTGCAACAGGCAATATAGCAAAGGCGTATTTTGGTCCAGATAAGGGCCAGCAAATGAGAGGGGGTTGGTTGGAGCTGCCGCGGCTCAGGTGGTGGAGCGGGCGGATGGCCGTCGATTCTCCAGCTCCCACCGGCCACATGCTAAACGTCCTTGGCAGCTGAGCACCTTGAGCGGCTGCACCATCACCGAGGGTGCGTGTTGTTTGAGGCGTAGTGGAGGTGAGCTGTTTCATAACGAGCCAGGTTCATAAAGGCGCTTTATTATCGCTGCTCTTGATGAGAGAGGTAATAATAATAATAATAATAATGGCAACCTGCACACGTGATGTCACTAGATGCACCTCTGAGGTGGAAAAAGAAAAACATGCCGAGATGTATTTAATAAGCGTCTTTAAGATCTTCTTGCGTAGTGGTCGGTCGCTACAGTATTTCGCTCATTAAAAGTGTAACTCTCATTTTTATGCATTTCTGAAGGTGCAAAGATTTCAGCATGTTGCAGAACGATGCGGCGATTTTTTTTTTTCTCTCCTGTGTTTTGCGGTTCGGAGGCAAGCAAGAGCAAGCAGACAGCAGTCTTTTTTTTTCTATTTTTTTCAGAAAAAACGTAGCTTGCTGTAGTTTGATGAATGATTCAACCCCACCTGAGCGGGGCTGCAGCGTAACAATCCCTGGGCCGGCGTGCGTCAGCGCAGCGCGGCGCCCGATGAGTAGAAAACATTGTTTTACTAAGTAATCCGCCTTGCCACAGCCCGTTAATGCGAGACATTAGTAAACATGCAGGATAATTGGCCATTATGTTCTATTGGAAAGCAGTCCATCCAGCATTGCTGACTGGTTGAGTGTGCACATTACATTAGCTAATCTTTTGTGTGAGCATCAGGACTCGCAAGAGTTACAATTTGCTAATTGGGAGTTGTGAGGGATTTATGGGGGCTTAAGCACAGCGAAGAAGGTTGGATTAATTAGATTCAAGATTTTCCTCTTTTTTTTAATCTTTTTGTCCAAAGTTTAGAGGTTAAACGGTCAAATCCAGGCAGTCCGACTAATTCTCTTTTTTGGCTCTTGCTTGATGTATTGCATGTGAGAGACGCTTTGGAAACTTAGTTTGATTGAAGAGTCAGAACTTTTTTAAAAAACAAAACAAAATTAAAAACAAGAGAAAAACAAACTCAAAGATCCTCATTTGGTTTCAGTCTTGTTCTGGTTGGTTTTTGTCCCTTTCGGTGAGATTTTCCTTTGTTTCCTCCTTCCTGCTGGCGCCCGTACTGTACTCAAGGGTGGTCTCTAAATCATTCATGTGCACGTGGTCCTCGCCCTCCCTCCCGTTCTCCATAATGAATGAACGGTTTGATCAGCTGACTGGATCAATACTGCTCACACTCTCGACAGTTTGTACCAGCTTGACATCTGACCTCCGGATGCTTTCAAACGTCCAATATAAGGCTGCTCGTTGACATTTTCAAAAGGGGGGTTAAACGGGCGAGCTCCCGCGGCTTTGTGAACTTCAGTGTCTGTGGACTTGATCAGCATGTTTGTGCGAATAAAAAAAAAAGAAGATAAACTTGATGATAAATGTTGCTTTGTAAGAATCATGCATTTCTGGGGAGCAGAAGAGAAATAAAGTAAACACCAATGTGTTGCAGAACATTTTGAAAAAAACGAGCTTTGTGCTGTTGTCCAGCACGGACAACTTTGTCTCCGCCCTTTGTCTGAAGGAGCTATAAAACACAGTAATTGCCTCTGGCCTCACTGTCTGTTTTTCCCCACCTTATTTCCCCCTTTTGGTGAATCAGGGGTTAATTGCTTTTTTTTTTTTCCCGAACAAAATAACACGTTTGGATGACAAGTGTTCTGGTGTGTGGACTCACTGCTGTTGTTTGGACCGGCGTCACTTCACATGCTCGCAGTGGGGAACATGTCATTTCTGGTGGGATAATGAATCACCGACTAATGAGAAAAGAGTGATTGGTGATTGGGGGAGGGCGTGAGGAAGTGTGTGGACAAATCGGCCAACCTTCTGATGATGTAGGTAAAAAAAAATAGAGATAAAAATTGTTTTTCTGAAGCAGAACCTGGAAGCTGCCCGTTGCTTTTCTTTTCACTGATCCTGCTTCTTGGCTGTTTGGCTTCACTGGGTTGCAGAGCAGAGGTCGATGGAGGGGCTTTCACATCCCCCCCCATAGGAACAACTTGATAGGGGGGGCCCTCTCAAGTCAGGCCTGCTGAACAAGCCTTATTCTGGAAGAACAGAGTCCAGCACATTTACCATCAGATGTGTGTGTTTCACATCAACCACGGGACATTGAACGCCTCGGCACTAGTTTGAAACACAAGCCCATGACGACTTGTTTGGATGCAGCGACGCTTCTGAGACGTATCATAGTGTGAGGCAAAGCCATTAGGAGCTTGTGATTGATAAGAAGAGACAGAGGTGCAGGAAAGGGGAAGGAAACTTTTTTTTCCCTTCCCACAGTGAATTCTTTGTGGCAGAGATCGGAGAGGTCCGCGCTCTCGCTTTCTGTCTTTCTCATTCTGCGTCTCTCACCACAGTTTCTCTGCCCCCCCCTCCGCTTTCCCACTCCCCCTCCCCAGCACTGGAATTTCAAGGGCATGGCTTACTAGGCAGAATTGGCACAATTTTCTCCAAAAGTGCGACGCAGGCAAATGTCCTAACGGCCTGCCCACCTTTGGGAGCGCAGATAAGGCAGGAGCGAGTAACCCGGTGCTGAACCGAGGAGCCGGGGCTCCGTGCGCTCGGATCGCTGCCTGAGATTCTCTGGCCCAGAGGCAGCAGGGAAGCGGTGTGAGACGCAAGCTGTTGCTAATTGAAGGCAGGGCCTGACTCGCTAACTTGAAGGATTGTTTCACACCCCTGCTATAAATCCTTCTGCGATGCTCCTGAGGTGCAAATGGAACCAGTCTTCCAACCCCACCCCCATCCCACCCATCTTCCCCCCCCCCTTGGCCGTCTTCACTCTCATCTACATGATTGCGCGCTGCTTCTTCTGCACTATTTTCTTAATTAATATGGGTAAAAAAACAAGCTGAAGTTACATCAAAATAACACATATGGGCTTTCTGAACACTGTGATTCTATCGCAAATTGCAGCATGAAAATATTTGTAATCATAAAGGGCAGCACAGGACATCATCATGCGGCACTGAGAGATTTAAGGGTGCTGATGTGGTTGTTAATTTGACTCACAAGAAACAAGTTTGACACTGTTACTCAAACAAGTGAAACATTTAGAGTTTTATGTTATGATAACCACCCATTTTCAAGTGTATACTCATAAGGTGCAACAATTTAAGAAGCTCTTCTCCCCTCGAAACTCTCATCTGCAGGATTCCTCGCTGCTCCTTGTGCACTTTTCTCCTAAATAGTATGTGGAAAAACCAAGACAAAATTAGGGCAGAATTATAATTGGTTTTAACAGAACAACTTGTTCCCAAATACAGAGTTATGGCTGTAATCATTTCGAGGGAAGACAAGACAAGACCGTGAATAAATGTGTAAAAGGCAGTGACACTCTAAGAAAACACTGAAACATGACACAAAACAGGCAAACATCCCCTGATCGAGGCGGGGTAAAAGAAACAACAAGCACTAGAGGGCACTCTCCATCTCCTTACCCCTCTGATCTGCTCTTTGCCACACACACACACACACACACACACACACACACACACACACACACACACACACACACACACACACACACACACACGGAACATGCTGAACAGTCAAATATGAGAGTCAGAATGAGATGTTCTCACAGCTACTAGGAGACAATCAATTTGAATTGTATTAATCAGTGCTTGCACTCAGGCCCTCTCTAGTTCACTATTCAATTACAACTGTTACATCTCATCCTATTCTTCCTCTCTCTCGCTGTTCGTCTCTTTCACTTTCTCTCACCCTCCTTCACTCTGTCTCTCTCTCTGTCTGGGTCTATATCTCGTCTCCCTCTGTAGGCACTATCTATATTAATATTTCCCCATTGTTTTTTTCCTCCTGCTGCAGCATAGATGATGGATTTTAACCTAATGAAAAGCACTTCTGTTGAGATTGAAAAGTTCCTTAAACACAGCATGGCGTGCGTCCCTCCTCTGCTCACCCCCCCCCCATGCTCCTCTCTCCTCCCCCTTCTCCCTTCCCTCATTTCCTGCCGCGTCTCCCCCCTTCTTCCTCTCCATGTCCTCGCCCCATTTTCTTGTCTTGACATTTATGCTTCATCTGCTACACCCCTTATGTGCCATGCTGCCTCTAAACACTTTTTCCTGCTACTTTTGTATATCTGCCCCCCCCAGCCCCCCACCCCCACTTTCTATGCTAAATGGGCTGCATTACTGTAATGAGCTGGTAATTTATGGAGGGAGGAGTGCAGGACTTGTATCATTTGCCCACCGAATGTTTGGCCTCCCCGAGCTCACCCACTCCCTCTGGAAACACTGGCATGCACTCTGAGAGCCAAGTCCAAACACACACACACACACACACACACACACACACACACACACACACACACACACACACACACACACACACAC
>JASSRZ010000011.1:13718548-13731686 GCA_032164315.1 Malacoctenus gilli
CTCTTTTTCTCTCTCTCTCTCTCCCTCTCTCTCTCTCTCTCTCTCTCTCTCTCTCTCTCTCTCTCTCTCTCTCTCTCGCTCTCATTCCTGTGTGTGTGAAAATTGAGGCCTTGGATGAATATTCGGATCGACGGTGGAATACTTTTCAGCTCATGTTGCATCATTTGTGGACTCTTTCGACCTTTTTTTTTTCTTTCTTTCCTTGCAGGACTTTTGCACTTTTTATGACACTGATTGTGAGCTGAAACCTAGAAGTCTGCATACGCTGTTTGAAGGACTTTCACTCACTCACGAGGACGCAGGTCCTGTCCACACGGATACAGTTTTCAGCTGTACCTCGATTTTGATTCAACAGGTTTTTTGGCTGCATAGAGAGAAAGATCCAAGAGCCCCAAAACGTGAGATTCAGGAAACGGCTCCTAAAGTGGATAAATTCTTCTCCGTCTCTGTCTGGACACTGACGCTGGAGACGCCTACAGCACGTTGGGCCCGGATCTCCCTCACGCATCAAAATTCACATTTCTTCGTTTTTAGTCATTATTGAACCAATGTGACTGATCGAGACATTCCTTTCAGTCTCGTTTTGCGCTGCCTCTCATATCTACCCGCTCTCCTCGACCATATTTTGACTCCGATTCTTCCTTTTCCTCTGTGTCTCCATCGTCTTCAGCTGCGTTTGTGCGTCTGCTTTATGTCCCACAGCGTTTCCAGCGCGGACGAACCTTTTGATACTGCGCCGTCTTCGTGGGAAACTTTTTGGAAACAGATGTTTTTGTCTCTTTGCAGATGCAGCCACAGAAGGTAGCAGTGCGCTCGAGGTGCGCCTTTGATAAATCAAACGTTGGCAATGAACCTATCAAAAGCTTCCAATGCCATGATATCGTCACCTGGGCTTTGCCAAACCATGTTAGCTTTGTGATTTTTGCTGGTTGTAAAACTTAACTAAAAGTAATCTAAACAAAAGTTTTGTTTGTTTTTTTGCAAAGCTTCTTTCGAACGTCTCCTTTGTCAATTTGCTGGCAAGAGAAATAGTTTTGGTAATTCTCACTGAAAGAAAACAGGAAGAGTTAACTTTGATTTCGTTTCAGATCAGGAGGAAAACAAGTTTTTGTGTTTTCAGGAATGTAAACTCTTGGTTTTGACTCTATCAGTGCTGAGTCAGTAATAACGGCGATGGTAGGCATGCTGGATTTTCGAGTTAATGCAGAGCACATTTTGAGGTAAAAAGTGCAAGACATGGACCAGCACGTTCCCTCGGCAGAACCACCCATCCTCAAAAGCGAGGTGATGTATCAAAGTCTCCATTTTAAGAAATGAAAAGGTTGGGGTTTTTTTTTCGCCGATTCACTTCTCATTGATAACCTCTTCAATGAACAGCAAGGCAACAATCGACTGGTGCCACCATCGCAGTTGCACGCTCAAGGTCAGAACTATTTCCAGCGAGAGGAGTTCCACATCTGAGACCAAGCGGGGAGACATCAGCTCGCTGCCCAGCGAGACGGCAAAGGACTCAAAGAGCTAAAAAAGCTGTCACTCAATATGTCCCCCCCGCTCTTTGACAATATTGTCCCTTTCAAGTGCCTGTTTTACTCTTCAATGTGTTTGTGTTGTTTCATGTTGGCCGATCAAACGCAGGAGGTGCCATCAAACGGCACCCGAAGGTTGGTTCTTCCCAGATGTTTTTTCTTTGTGTTGTCAACACAGTTCGTGTCAGTGCCGGGGCTCGCTTTAGCTCAGGCTCCACTTTTCTTTCTTTTTTTTTTTTTTTAAACGTTCATCAAAGTGTGATCTCCTCTCAGATCGGGCCTCACTTACGTTCCCGCTCCGCACCGGCGAGGAGACATGCAGCATGCCTCCGACACGTGTTGAAATCAAATACTGGAGGAACAAAAAAAAAACATCAGGAGATTTTCTGAGGATGGTTGTTTTGTTTCCGTCTGATTCTGAATCAGTTCCTTCACCCGTGTCGTTTGTAGAAGGAGTATGTGAGTGGCTGTTGACTAGATCGCTCTGAGGTGTGAACCACTGTACAAGGTTGCCTGTCAGCACTGCGTTGACCCCTAACCACTGTAAACTCTACATTCGTCACCCAAAGTTGTTGTTTTGTTTGTCCCCCAGAGCCCTCCGAATAACCTTTAAGAAAGGTTTAATTGTCCAAAGTAATACAGTGAAGCCAAACACTGGTGGAAACAACCAGAGTTAAGCAGGAGCCTTCACAATAAGGGCAATAGCTGGCCCAGGTTGGGAAATCCTCGCCTATATTTCATGCTGTTTCTTCTTGTTCCTGTTGCTCATTTGAGATTGGTCTTTTTAGTATGCAGTTTTTGCATCAGTATGGGTGGATTTGAATGGATTTGCCATCAGTTTATATGTTCCACCTGGAAGTGAGGTGACAAGTTGTGAGGAGAGTCTACAACTGAAGTGCTCTGAGACGGCTGATATTTTCTGCCTCTTTGGCAGATGTAATTGGCGTCATGTATTAGATCTTTTTACCTCAGCCCTTTTATACAATATATAAGATCAAATTGCTTGTCAGCACAGCCGACGTAAGGAGGAAAGAGAGTCAGGTACTGCCAGCAGCGTAACGGGGAAAGAAAAAAAAAAACCCGTTCCTCAGTGAAAAGGTTTTCAGTGTTTCTTCTCCAGTAAGCCTCCTTCGGTAGCGTGTAGCTCATTGGCGCTGACAAGCAGAAACATTAATAATTTGGCTTGGTCTCCTCTGCATCTGTTACAGACCTTCTGATTTTTCGAAGGACAGGTTTTTTTTTCTTTTTTTCTTCTTCTTTCTAATACGTCTGCTACAAATGAGCTGATCTTCCTGCACTCGGCTCCCATTTCTCTCTTGGGTAAATTATGCAGCTTGCTGAATTTTACTGCCGCCAATTAGTGCCTTTGCAAATGTGAGTGTATGCCATCGATTCTCTTGCTGATTGAGGTGGATTCCATCAGTGGTTCACACTCCTCGGACTTCTGCAATATTCATCAAGGTGGAAGGACGCGTTGGGCCGACACTTAGATGAGAGGCTGCCCTCTGGAAAAGGGAGAGAGAGTGCAGGGCATGCCAGAATAACCATAGAGAGCAGTAATTAAACTTGGTAAATATTCATGTGGTCATTCCATTTTTAATGAGGCGCTGATAAGAATTGACGCTGGCCATACAGGACATTTGTCATGTCGGACCCGCAAGGACGTTAGTCTCAGTCATCCCAAGAAAACGGCTAGTTCTCAAGACCTAATCACGGCCGACATTGAAGGATGTCCTCCATGGAGAAGAAAAGGTGCCGCCTCAGATCTCAGCGAGATTTGATGCAACGCATGTTGTAACGATGGCGGCACGGCCTCTGCGTTCACGCGGGCTGCAGGCTTTGGTGGCTCAAAGTCGGACTGGTTTAAGGGCACGACTTGTCGGTGGCACGTATGACTTCCCCATGCAGCGGGGAAGAGTGAGGGCTTGTGAGTTGAAATTTTTCCTGTTTCCTGTGCTGGGAGCATTGGGACACCTGTACGCGAGCGAGTAACGTGATAATCATTCATTGCTTGCGAATGACAAAGCCAATATCACTTCTTGCCACTGCTCAAGCTTCATGTAAACAGTTTGAAATTAACAGAGGATGGAGGAAGTCTAACAGACTGCATGAAAACACAGAAAGGAAACGGGATAAACACAAAGGCTTGACAGCAAAAGACAGCAAAAGGGGACTTATCAGACACGGGGACGGAATCAAGGTGAATAAGCAGGTGAGTCACATTGAGGTAGGTGGAGAAAAACACACACTGGAGTTCAAGGAAGTAGTGTCCACGAAGACGGACAAGGGATCATAAACTATGATTGACCTTAAAAATACAGGATGAGCACAGAAAAACTGCTGAAAACCAACCGAAAATGCAAACCGCGGCTCACACAAACAGCCAGTATTGTGGTGCCTGCGTTGCATTACTGAACATTTGAACAATGACAGGTCATGATTGAGGCACTGCTACAAAAAAAAAAAAGCCGAGGCTGTATGAATGTGCACTGGAGCGAGATGTAGTCGCACACGCCAGTGAATTGCATATGCAGCAACTAGTCATAACTTGTAGCAAGATTGACAGGACTTGATTGTTTCTACTGCGGCACATTGGATATGTTACAGCTCCTATCGCTTGCTCGTAATCTTAATGTCATGCCAGAAAAATCTATAGCGGGAAGCCAGCTTGATTCTCATTGCAGCCTTGAAAAGTCATATCTTGTCTTTGGATGTTTTGCGTAACCTCGGTTTGCCGTCAGTGCCCGCTAAAAGCGTCTCCTCTTACCAGCCAAGGAGGATTTCCCTCTCCTAAAGCTTCCGTCGTCCCATCCACCCTACACTGAGTCAACTTTATTCTGGCACCTCCCAGCATTCCCTCTGCTTCACCCCTGCCCTCTCCAAACCCAGATTCTTCCCTTCTGCTGGAAATTATGTCAATCATTTGTCTGCGACTGCCCCGAGTGCTCCGACAGCTTCAATATTTATCAACATTTGAAAGAAAAAAAAAATTTCCTGTCCATCACGGGGTGTTCTCACCCCATTCCTTTGGGGGGGGGGGGGGGGGCGTGAAACAGGGAGGTACTTTGCCTGCCTCGGCTACCTGTGGCATTCTGCCTGCTTATTGACTCGTGTTGATTCTGCAGTTGAGAAAGAGTGCGAGTGTTGAATAGTGAAGATGTTAATGGGTTGACTTTGTAACCGACACTGGCTTTGAGCAGCGGGAGCGAGCGCAGTGATGGTATTCATGACTCCGGAGGAGCCCAAGCAGCTCGGGCCCCACAGAGACCCGCAGAGAACACCAGAGGAGCGTATTTGAATTACACTGGCTCGTTTACTTGTTTTGGACGGCTGGAGTCCGTCGGAGGGAGGAGGACAAATTTTTCCTCCCAGTCACTGCATCTGGAAATTGAACCTGAACGTGAGGGACCCGGGCAGTCCGCGGCGTGATGTATGAAGATTTATGAGTATGAATTCCCCAATAATGCGTTGCCTCTCACCAGGGGCTACAAGGAAACCAGCTTTCCTGTCCAATATCATTTTGATAAAGAAAAAAAAAGAAATGAGATTTGTTAATCCACCCAAAAATTCTGACAACCTCCCAATAGGCTCATTCCTGCTGCCGGGGAAAATATCCACCAATAGAAGCACCCTTTCGAAAAAAGAAGAAAAAAAAACCTAGTGAGGTGTGTGTATCAGCGGGGATAATGAAGTCAGTTTGATTCCCTTCGTCACATGGCTCCGTGTAGATGTTGTCTCTGTGCCTTTCAAGCTGGAGTTAATTGCGGTGTTTAGGCAGAGCTCAGTCTAGCTTCTAAACGGCAAAGGTTAATTAGCAACAGAAGGATCTCCACACAAGATATGTTGACATTTACATTTCCTTCCCGGCTTAAAAAAAAGGAGAAAGAAGCCCATTTGGTGGCACTGGGAACGGGACAGGGGAGAAAAATGATTCCCCCACAAACATCCTCATCGCTATGCAAGGCTTGGCGTTGATATGCAGATTTGGCAGTTGGATGACATTTAAAAGTAGTTAATTGTGCAAATCTTTGTTTTAGACTGGAAAGGTCGTGGATAGTGAGAGTCTTTCATCATGAACTAACCACCCCCCTCCCCTCCCCGCTCCCTCCCAGCACAGCTGCAGAGAAAGAAGGAGTGGGGGGGGGGGGGTTGTTGGTTTCTCCGCTGACCGCCTTATAGTTGCCCATCGCTTTTCAAGGTGGTTCATGAATATTTATATGCACAAACTGTTTGGAAAATGAAAATTAATCTCCAGCCCGACGGGAGATGACTCTGCTATCTATTTTTGCCAAAAAAAGAAGGAGAGAGAGAGAGAGAGAGAGAGAGAGAGAGAGAAGCACACTTCCCCTCATCCAGGAAGAGAATGCTCGATTGTTTTGTTTCTCATATTCTTAAATGTCTGGATATCAAATCAAGCATGCTTCTTCTTGATGAGGAACAATTTTTGCTTTATTACAGCGCATTCTTTTTCCTATTACAGCGCAACCTCGCGATTCAGACAGGTTTCCTCTCGGAGATTTTTTTGCGCTGCACTGTGATCACTCAGCAATTTGCAATTTTTGGGCTTAACTACCACAGGAAAAAGCAAGCCTCCCCTTCTGAAAACAATATGATAATGGTAAATAGATTTATTGCGCATAACACTTTGTCCATATTTTGGATATTACCCTCTAACAGGCGACGCTGGTGAGGAAGCACAATGAATTGAAGATACAGCAGGTGCACAGATTGGAAATTTTACACCTGGTTTCACCTGAATAGCACAAATGGATACATAATTGCTCCATTTCATCACTTCCCTTCGCTGGGTGACATTAAAGGCAGCGCTTTGAGGGAACGGAGCCGGGATGAATCCAACCAACAGGCGACCTGAGTGAAGCGCTAATCTGATCACGCATACTTCTGTTTGTCTTTCTCTTCACAAAAAAAAAAGAAAAACAAAAAAGCTCACATTAGGTCTCCAGCACAGTTCCGCTCATCGTATTTGCTTGCCAAAATAGCTCGGCGCACATTTAATCATCGCCCGATTCACCGCCCGCTTCCTGTTTTCTCCTTGAGGCACCGTCCTACAAGCTCCTCTGGGCAGCTTTGATCAATTAAAACCAGTCCAGTGACGCCGTAAAGCTACAGATGGCCGGCGTCACTGGACCTGACCAGATTCGGGGGGTCTCCAAGCCAACTGTTCCGACTTTTCAGACGTGCTGGAATGCCGTGTCACTCCCCACTCCTTCAATGTAACAAAGGTTGGGTCGGCTCCCCCTCTTGAACACCGGGGATCACAGAGACGTGAGGCGTGACGGAGCCTCGAGTCTCAAGGCCAAGAGTGTACCCCCAGACCTCCTTTCATAACCCCCCCCCCAACTCCATTCTTCCCGTCCTGCTCCCGAAACCTTGTGTCCATTTAATCCTGCTTCAATTCCATCTCTCAGCACCTAAACCCTCTAATCAACACCCTGTCTGCTCCCTGCAGATCAGTCAAACACACATCCCCCTCCCACCCCCCACCCCCGCCCGCCGCATTTCCCTCCCTGAAATTCCCTTTCCCACTTTTCATCTCCGAAGCCGAGCTCGCTCATAGTGGCTTCTCAGTGCACCCCACCACCCCACCCCTTCCCTCACCTCCTCGACCGCCCGGTCCCTCCACCCACCTCAGTTGCTTTCCAGGGGTGTGTATTTCACGCCCTGGTGGCTGGACAGGCACCGGGTGATTTCCCTAGGTGGGGGCTGGAGGTTGGGCAGGAACCAGTGGTGTGGAGTGATGTCAGAGCGGGGTCTAGGAGTTGTGTGTGTGTGTGTGTGTGTGTGTGTGTGTGTGTGTGTGTGTGTGTGTGTAGGCGCAGTGTCACTCTATATATATGTATCCGCGTATGTGGGAGTATATAGTTTGAACTCCCTTCAAAAGGCCAGCTGTACAAATGCAGCTCCGAATGAGAGAGGTGTTGAATTAACAAGCCATACGAGGCAGCCTATTCTCCTGTGCTGCTCCGTACGCTGACCTGGTAATAATGAGGCAGAGACACATTACAATGGTTCTTTATGGGTTATGTTCTGAACATTACTGGACCAAAGGGGCTAATGTGCTGGTGTGCGGAAAGCCAGATGAAATGACAGTGCAGCAGGCCAACTGACTGTAATGAGAATATTGTGTTTGGGATAAACCCCGAAATGGGGCGAAATTGCAAAGGATGTGGGCCAAGGCGACGCCCCCCTGCTGTGCTCTTTAGACAGCGTTTGGGGATGTTTTTCCAAATCTACATGACAGCGTTTCCTCCCCCCCAAAAAAACAAAAAAGGCCTCTTTTTTCGAAAGTTATTTACCTCTATTCACTCCAAGGAGTTTGGCCAAGCACGCTGGTTGGCTTTTCAAAAAAAACAACCTGTTTCACCCACATTCATTTACGCACATTTACACCTCTGGGAGCCAAGGTTTCCCCCTACGCTGCGCGCCGAGCGTTTCTACTTGACCAGCCGGGTGTTAATTGCCTCGCTCAGAGTCACTTCCACAGAAGTTACTTCGCAATGTGCTGGCTTGTTCTTTTGCTCTGCCCTCGTGCTCCCAGCTCAGGGATTTTGAAAAAAAAAAGAAGAAAAAAAGTCCAGCGTGCAGTCAAGAAGCCCGAATCTGTGAGCTTCCCTCATGATTGGTGCAGAAACAGGTAAACAAAGAAAGGCTTTTATGAGTAAGCTTGAGTTTTCTTGCTCGCTGAATGGCCAGCTCACCGAGCTCAAAGGCAATATCGAGACCCTGCAATCTAAGAAGTATTTGGTGAAGGATGAGTGTGGTTCATGGGAAAAGTTAGGACAGATAACTCAAGGTGTGACTGAAACAGCAGAATAGTGATGAGCACTTGCACCTCACCAATGCAGGAATCCTGAGTTAAAACTCAGCTGGGGCCTTTTTTTGCAGTTTGCATGTTCTTCCTGTGGTTTCTGACAGGAACTCGAGTTCCCCCATCAGTCCAAAAACTGTGTATCAGGTCAATTGGTGTCTTTCTATTGCCCATAGACTTGTATCTGTCTGTGTGTGTGTGATTGAGTCTCTGTCTGTGTACCCTGCCTTTGGTCATTGTCATCCAGGGTCAGCATAATGTGACACTTGGACAGGACAGCATTTCAAGATTTCAGGAATAATCAGAAAGCGACCACCCAGGTAATTCATGTCCATTCAGCTTTTAATAAGCTTTTTGCAGCATGGAGTCACATGGTGGTGGGCTGACCTTGACTGACCTTGGAGGCAACCTATGCCTGGAACAGGCCGCCATTCTACCACAGGGCAAAAGCAGACAGACATAGAGTTACATTCCCACGCATCAACACCTACAGACAAACGAGTGTTGCTGAAATTTCACGGGTCTGATGAAGAAAGAAAATCAGAGAAAAACTGTGTCGTACGGATAATGCAGAGCTTGAGTCATTCAAAGAAATACAAAGTTGCTTTGTGTTTTGGGGGGAGGAATACCATCATGTTGTTGCTGCTATCACAATTAGGGACAATCTGAAGCAGACACTTAGTCGCATCATGGAGAACAAGTTAATCAAAGCCAGACAGGGAGTGATCGCGGTCAGAACGAAAGATTGGAGGCACAGCATCCTGTTCTACTGCCTGAGATGCCTTAAACAGCTGACAAGGGGAAGACATGAAAACACCAAGATGTGGTCGATGTCTGAGAGTCATCTCACGTGTGTGTTTGGAACGAAGGAGGAAACTGGATTCTAAAAACAACGAAAAACATGCTACAATACACGTAGAGGGAGAACCTACAAACCTTCTCATCGCTTCCCGAAAGAAAAGCCTCAAACAACCCAAAAATGCCGCAGGAAACTGCTATATCACAAAAAAACTTCACTACAATTTGTAACAATATGAAGTTGTTGCACAGTGTGGGCGAGCTGAGGTTTGAACAGGGCGTGTCTCTTAACGGCAGCACTCCTCCAATCACACCCAAGTGAGCAATCATCCAACCATGCAAAGACGTCACTGTTGAATCTGCAGGGCAAAACAAAGGAAGAGCGTCGCAGCCCTCGGCGCGTACAATGCTCATTGTGTCAGGTCCTATTTTATCACATGTTAACATGCTGTACGAGAGTAATTAATAAACTCTACTTGTCAACACTGTGGCTACATTCTGTCTGACGTGCCGACCGAGCACGTCGCTGGAACTTTTCGTTTGTTGTTCGCCTGTAACCAGATATGACTTCATCGCGCCAAGGAGGGGTTTCTATCCCAAAGCTAAACATGCTGAACAATATGCTGGCACCAGTACCAGTGCCAAACTGGGAGTGTATGGGTCTATCTGTGTGTGTGTGTGTGTGTGTGTGTGTGTGTGTGTGTGTGTGTGTGTGTGTGTGTGTGTGTGTGCGCGCGCCAATGTAGGTGTCTTTGTCAGAGCGTACGTGACCAGCTTCCACAAGCTCGTCCTCCTGTCAAACTTACACAATTCCTACATACTAAAGAAAAAAAACGCAATGTGATTAACTGGGTAAATAACTTAAATTTAAAACAAACAAAAAAAAATCAACCTGACAACTTATCTCTGCACCGGAAATGTCAGACAGCTTTTTTCTTAATTGTCCTGTTTATAGTGAGAGATTAAAGGACAAAAAAACCAAGGAAAAACTTAGTAAATGGTCTTCATATTTACCTTTGTTCTCTCTGATTGTTTTTTGTTTAATTTAAACCTTTTTTTATTTTGGCTTTCTTATTTTGAGGGACAATTTTATTTCCAATTACCTGTTTCAATCTTTTAAAACAAAAACAAATGTCTGCTCAAGTTGAAACGGTTCTCACTTCTGAAAGTACGATTCGATGTACAATTACAGTCCAAGAAAGAGTGAGAAAACTTAGTTAATTATGCTTTCTTTTGGAAACGGTTGCAAACTTCAATTTTGTGGTGGCAATAGCAAGAAAATCATTGTTTCTTTAATGTAGTTTGTGAGTTTTGAGCTCCAACAAACAGTTAAGTTTGTCAAGTTGTTTTTTGGCAGTTTTTTCAGTCCTTTGGGTTAATTATTCCTGAACCTGTGGCTGTGCAACTTCTAATCTTGTCACTTTTATTAGAGTAAATGTTAACATAAAAGTCAATAAAAGTGTAAGAGGGGTGCTAAAACCGTAAATCTAACAAAAGATGCGTCTCTTCCAAGCCCATCCTGGTCAGCCGGAGATAAGATCCTGCACGTTGGGTCACGACAAGTTAAAGATGAAATAAGAGCTGAGGCAGCAGTCGGTGAAATATGAGTGCTATCTGATTGGCCTGACGCGCTTGTTTGGGAGCCAAGTTAATGTTTCCCTGGAATGTTTATTCTCTGCTTCTTTGAGCAAGGCTGTTTTCACGGAACGAGGGGTTGAACTTTTAATACTTTGGTTCACCCGATTATGCTCTTCCAGCGCAGAATATTTCCTCTATCTGTCATCTCTTTCTCTGTGTTTCCAGCATTGGTATTTGGCTTTTAATGTTTTTCTTTCAGCCAGTATATCAAAGGAGGAGAGGCAGGTGTGGTCTGTTAAGTCCGCGTCATGCAGACGACCAGGATTTGCTCTCGGCAACCGGGAGGGTGCAGGTCGGCGGTGGTCACAGCGGCTGCTCGTCTGAACGAGGGGAAGATTTGTGAGTCACTGGACGAGTCCAGCTGGCTGAGTGTGGCCCCTCTGTTCATCAGGCAGTGAGGAGGAGTGGGAGACAATAATGAGTAATACCCCCCCACCCCACCCCCTCGACCTTATTGTCCGATTAACCCAATACATAAAATGAAACAGTGCCAGACAAATATTAGAAAATGAAAAATGAAATGCAGAACTTATTCGTGGGAGGGAGGTTATGTTTGCACCTGTGCACATGTATGTGTGTGTTTGTGGGGGAACGTGAGTGCACACGAGTGCAGCACAGCAGACGTAGACGGTCTAGAAAAAACTAAATAGTGTAAAGGTCACAAAAAAGAGATTGCAGTACGGAAACGCAGCCCAGGCGTCAGTTATATGAGTGGAAAGTACAATCGAAAGAGAAACACTGCGGGGCTGTCGTACTGCAAAGTGAAACAGATCAGCGGCCTCCTCCATTAGTAAGCAAGGTTGCCCCTGACATGATTGTCTGTCTAGATTTTTATACATGAAGTGGAAAGTTATTTGAAGACTCATCAAAAATGTATTAGCTGTGTTTGTTCGTCAATTTTTCCACACTGCGTTATGAAAACTGGAGACCAATAAAGGCTCGCCGACGCTCGCATCTTACCACCAGTGATGCCGCCGTGCCCTCTGCCCTTCTACGCTGGCAGGACATCCTGACAAGATGCTCGAGGAGAACTTGTGGAAACGTGGCAACCTTGACCTTTGACCTCTCGCTCCAAAATATATACAGCGAGACTTTAAGTGCGTTTGCTGTATTTTTAATTCCCTCCAGGCTTCCTGAAGTTTGTAAGAGAGCAACAGATGGCCATGCCCATGTGTCCAGCTGTGAGTCATCCATCATACCTGTGTTAGAGAGGGGTGACCGGGGGGCTACGGCTTACATTAGATTTGGTGTAATTTACATACAGGACAGGATGTCCCTTCATTGCAAGGGTACGTAGCAAGAAACATGATGACACACACACACACATAGAAGTTCAAGACAAGTACCAATTTAGGAGACAGCACTTCAGTGAACAAGCAGGTAAAAGAAAATCAACAAAGAAAATACACCAGCTTGCTGTGGAGTCAAACCTGAGTCTGTTTCCTGAGAGGCAACCACGCAAACCACTGCTCCATTTTACTGGTTACACTTCTATTTGTACTGTGGTTGTCGAAATCGCTGGGGTCCGTCCATCTGCCCATTTCCACCTGCCCTCCCCAATGTTGAAACATATGCAAATCATCCGGTGTGTCCCAGAACTTAACATGCACTTTTGTTACAAGACAATCAATTTTATTCGCCTCCCCCTGTAGGCCCTAATGTTTTACCTCACAGGTGTTTGAGTTCTACAGGAAAAACACTAATAACACCACGCGGCCGTAATTACTCTGAGTCACTGTGAAATAATTCCCCGGGCTAATTGAAACACCGCGGCTCCTCCACAGAAACACAGACTCCTTTTAAATACTTTTAATTCACCATAAGCTTCCTCTAAATGGCGACATATTGTGCAAAGAGAACAAAACTTGCCCAGTGCATGAAATTAAAAAAGACACACACAAAAAAAGGAAAAGTAATTGGAGTGAATCTTTGACCGTCTTACCGACTGGGCCGCACAGCGGTGTATTCAAATAAAGCCAATGTATTTCTTTTCCCAAGCTTTGCTCCTCTCTTATTAGTAATGCTGTGAGGAGGGTCTTAAAAAACACAACCAGAGAGACTTTCAGATTATAGTGGAACTATAAGGATCAGCACCTCTATGCCCCCAAACAGTTATAACAGGTAATCATAGATCATAGTCATGCACAGGTTATAAATTGGTTGAAGAATCTGTCTTAGTCAATACTCATCGGAAGGCTTGGATGTGAATGGAGTTCTCCTCATTGTTGTCACTTTTTTCCTTGATCCATTAGTCTGAACGTCAGTGAAAGTCTTTAAAGTCAGAGTAATGTATCCCCACTGGCTCCAAACAGGATGGTTCTTTCTTCCAGGTTGCACCTGAATCTGT
>JASSRZ010000011.1:13762543-13781637 GCA_032164315.1 Malacoctenus gilli
CACACACACACACACACACACACACACACACACACACACACACACACACACACACACACACACACACACACCCTGTTTGCAATGCATAACTCAGTAGTAAGCCTCTTTCTGTGTTCTGTCACAAGAGATGGGGAGCAGAAAGCAGAACAGGGTGACTTTATAATCCCTGCTGTATTTATACTCCACCCTACTGACTTCTGCACTTCCCACCCTCCTCCTTTTTCTTTTTTTCCCCCTTTCCATTTCTTCACGACTTCTCTCTGTCCGTCTCCTATGTACACATATCTGATCTTATCTGGCCTCAAAACCCCAACTCCCTTTCTTATATCATGTTTCACATTCTGCACTTTTTTTCCCTTATTATTCCATCAGGGTACCCTTTCGCCTTTCTCATCTCCCATTTTTCCATCTTATTCTGATATGTGTTTTTTCTTTTTTTTCCCCATTGAGTCCTTCTTCCACTTTTAATGCCCTTTTACATTTTTTCCTCAGTACCAGGGGAAGTGCAGAGAACAGAGCTGCGATGAATTTCCGGTGGTTTTCTCAAGGTGCTTTCACGCCCGGCAGCGTGGCCGAAACTGTAAATGAGCCGCCTCACTTGCTGTGGCCTGCAATGGCGCAGACTTTTGTCTTGACAAAGCCGAACCACAATCTGACGTGGTTACAGCCCGGATTAGAGACGCGCTGAAGAATTACAAGAAGTAAATAATTGAAACAGAAGCATTTGGTTTAGTCTGGTTTTCGTGGCATTTGTCGTTCTATCCTATATTTATTTTGCATTTACCTCATTGCAAACAGGAGAGGCTGACGAGAGAGTTTGGCTGCAGTTGCATTGCAATCCACAACGTTTTGTTAATCAGACTTCAGGAGCCTTTTCAGTTCAAACTTGTATCATACAAGTAGCAGTTGGTTGGCTATCTCGTAGGGCTGCATCAGACACAATGTGAATAGACCCCTGCGAATGAGCCACTCAGGGTGGAGTGGCTGTTTTAGAGCAATGCCCAGAGTGCGAGTGTTGCAAGTGGGCCACAAAATTGACTAAGTTGACCTTAAAGCAGCCTCATTCCCACCTGATACAGGATTTCCCGTCTTCATGACCTGTCCTGCGTTTGACTCTCCTAAGATAGTTTGCTCTTCAACAACTTCCTTTCTCCTCAGTTTCCTGATACCTGCATCACAGTTGTACATGTATTTGACACCGAAATGCACACAAACTCTTGTGCACACACTTTTGTGTGAACAGATGAAGGAGAGGCCTTCTATTGAGCATGTAAGAGGTCCTAGTTTGGGTCTGAAGATGCTGACTGAGAGGGTGAAGAAAGGTCTTTTCTCAGAACAGCCTGTGACAATTATTCTTCGACAGAGAAATCCCAAAGTTTGGGAGCTAAGGAAGAAAATTAAATGACCGGCGAGTCACAATTGAACCGTTTTACATTAAAAGAAAAAGAGAAACACAATACCAGAATAAAGAACGCATGCAGAGACACTGCTGAACAATCGAGCGATTTCCGTTTAAAAGGACATAAAAAAGTCCCTTATATTTATGGACCACTGCAGCAGAAGAGCCCAAAAACGGAAATCGTTGCCTCTAATTTGATGTGCTCTCTTTGCTCAGGTGCACTTTCAGATCATTGACAGTATTATATATTCATTCATCACACTCTGGACGCGAGTATAAAACACCTCACGATCCACCTCCAGAGTCTGAGTCGCACTTTACACCTCACACAAAAGACCCGACTGGAATTCACGACGGGCTGAGGTACTTTTCATGATTACATTGAACACGATGCAATTTGTTTTTATAGCTCACCCCACTGTACTCGGTCAATAAAAAGCAAGTTTAACTAGTTTAACTAATTCCTTCCGGTATGTGCCTAATTACCAGCTTTTAAGATTGTCTATAAAACGCATAAAAACACCTAAGTGCACAGCAGCACTGTGCTGTTGTTAAGACTAGTAGAATATTGGAGCGATATTAAACCGCTGGCTTTGCTGCTGCAGCTCAGGCTTTCTGAGCCACAGTATTGCTGGTTTGTGACTTGGAGCTTTTACTTCCAGTTAAGCAGAGCAAGTCTTTGTTTGGGGTGCAGTGACGTTCCGGTTTTCTGGCAATCAAATGAACGCTTTCATCTATTCAATCGTAAGATATCTTCATTTCCATTCATCAGTATTCATCAACAAGTTGGTCTGCTGCTATGAATGTGAGGCGGCAATATGCATGGACAGGAGGCAAAGGGACACATTGCTCTTTGTCCCTTATCATTTTTTATGATCTAATTTTCTGCCTTATTGATTTTTCTTCTTGCTCGCTCTCTTGCGGCGTGCTCGTTCCCCTACTCCCCAAATCCCACACAGAAGCGCCGACAACTTGGACGACTTGTAAAGCCAGATAAGGAGGCCGAGAGCACATCCAGCTCTGACATATATAGGGTCATTTTTACGACCAGTTAATACAATCTTTGGCCTTTTACTCCTCCTCTTTATTCCGTCTCTTCACACGCTCGCAAATTGGATGGCAACTTTTACATGTCAAGTTTGACAGAAAGAGGTCACGAGAGTCTTTCACAACAACTTTGTGTGTGTGTGTGTGTGTGTGTGTTTGTGTGTGTGTGTGTGTGTGTGCGCGCGCGTGTGTGTGTGTGAAGTCCAAAGTGTTTAAAGCTGCACATGCTGCTGTCATAAACAGAAGAGAAGACACAGATTCCCGAGGGATCCCAGAGCACCCCGCTCTGTACAGGATTTTATTGGGCACTCCTCTGTCCTGCTTACAGTTTCCCATCAGTGTTTGTGGAGGTGGGGTGGGGGGGGGGGACAGGGAGATTTACACATCTGCAGAGTAACGGGGTAACAGCCACTTAAGCCTGGGCATGGCCAGTGGAAGGGGCGCGGCCTTCTCTCATTAACTTTCATAAAACACTCCCCCAGTCAATGGCCCAGGCCGTAAAAACTCAGGCTTCTCTGCTCTCCAGCTCCAGTCCCACTGGGCACCTCCAAACGTTTTTACCCCAAAGAGAGGATAACTTGTATTTTTTACCCTTATTCCACCCTTCATTTTTCTTGAATGTGATCCAATACATTCACCTTTGGGGAGGGAAAAAAGGTTCTATCCCCCCCCCCCCCCAAATGGGCTGGTTCTGATACATGAATGCAATAAACAAGCACTATGATGTAGTGCCAGATACCCCTGCTGGAAAAAAAAAAAAGTAGAGGGGATGCTTCAACAGCCAGAAGAGTGGACAGGGGGTAAAAATGAGAGGAAATGGGATTAAAAAGCAATAAGTAGCGAGTAAAAAAAGAAATGTTGTTTTTAATAAACTGTCAACTGGAACTTAATGTTTTGTGAAGAGCACACAGAGTCAGACCCAGTGGACAATTAACATTTCAAGATGGTGCATAAATGCCCTGAGCTGTGCCTGGTAGGCTAAACAAGAGAAAGGAGAAACGAATTGGTCTGATCTGAAATTTCCTCTGACATATATCTTCTGAATATATTACACACACTCTGTTGGGAGCATTTGCATTCATAAACACGATGCAAAACACTGGGAACTTCTGTCAGATCACTAATGTAAGACTTGGGTTTCATTCACATTTGCCAATGTGTTTGCAAAAGAGGCTGATTTGAGCTCAACCTTTACCAGAGATACTGCTGCTGATTTGACTATGCAGTGGCTACTCTGCACCTCTGCTTTGCTCTCATCCTTTCCTTCTCTTATTCTGTCTCTGGCATTGCCTCTGTCACAGACCACCTCCCATATTTCTTTCTATTCCCCGAATGACCTTTCTGTCTCACACCCCCATGTGTTTGAGAACTTTCTCCACCAACACCTCCAACTTCACATTTCCGTTTGCCCTTTTGCTCACTCCTCGCTTCATTGATTCTTTTCAACCTGTAACACCACCAAAAGCTTATTTAAATACTCCTGTTTGCATGCGTTTTTACTCTAAGCAGTCTCTTTGCATGTGACGAAAGTTTAATGTGCATTACAAGGGATCTTAGTAAAACGAGCACATAGTGTGAAAGAGGATAATAAGCTCGAGTAAGGAACCATATAAAAGGGGTAGGACGGTGAAACAAGAGATAAAAGAGTGGATTAAAGCAGAAAAAGGAATAAAACAGAATTATCTGAGATTGTTTTGCAATCCCTCCCAAAAGGGTTTCCCCTAAGAATTATCAAAATGGGTCAGTACACATCCACTTTCCCCAAATGGTTATTTTAACCTTTTGAAATCGTGCATTCATAAACATTTCTAACAATAAAGCCCCGTCTCTTCGCAGATGGCCACTGAGGCATCTATCATGCTTGAGTTAATTGATGAGAATATACAGTGAGAGACTCCAGCGCCTCTCCCACAGTCTGAAATATATCATTCACACGCCCATGAGTCTCCTCCTTCAATTCTGCTGCATGAACACAGAAAAATACGCTTTAATTTAATAAGACTTGGAAAAATGAATCTTCTTTGTGTCTGTGAGGGGGGGCCTCTACCAATTAATATTCACAGGAGAGTTTCAAAGACTGCTGATGTGGACATCAGGAGCTTTTAACTGCTCATTGTTGAAAACATCAATGGCTACTCAGGACCGTGTTTATTCAGTCCGATGAAACGGAAAACTGAGGTACAGCAGAAGTCGGACGTTTGAAGTGTGTCTGGCTGATTTATGGCTTCGTGTCAGTTTACTGTATGTTTTTGTGACCAGATAATAATTCTCAATGAGTCAAGAGTCCCCGCAGAAATGTTGGGGCAGGCCAAACCTGAGCAGCGTCCCCAACATTCCCACTTTAATGAATGTGAACCACCGAAGACTGCTTACTGCTTTAACAGATGTTAATCACTTAATCAGATAAGGCTGGCTGCTTTATGAAGTTTAATATATGGAGATACACACGTTCGCCTGCCGGTGTGCTGAGTGATGCAGTGGGGACGGATGATTAATAAGTCGGGATGCGATGCAATCTCCATCTTTATTAAGACGTTGAAAGACACGAGACTTAACGCCGCACACACGCGCACGCCAGCAGTCACACACCTGACAGAGGGAATTTGCTTTATGACTGACCACACGCAAACATCAGAACGAGGCAAAGTGAAAGGCTGTAAAAACGATGTGGAATGATAATGAGAGCCAGGGATAGACGCTCGCAGTGTAAATATGCAAACATGGCTTTAAATAAATACTAAAAATAACTGTGTAAAGGTGGTGTGTGGGGAGTTTGTGGAGCAAGGGATGGAAAATGGAGGGGAGAACTGTTTTTTGGCTCAAGAATAATGAACAAAATGAGTGCAGATGGAAGAGGCAGATGGTTTCATTTGTGATGGGCAGCCCAGGGCTGCCACGGTGCTTGATGGGTAATGGATATTACTCCGTGGAGCCCATGGCCCTTCCTGACGACGGTGGCACGATGTCAGTCACATGCTGACGGGGGAGCGGTTTAACATGTGATCTTTTAATTACCCAGGTTAGGACTGAATGAGGACAATCTGATCCTTCGTCGGCGTCCGAAAGATCCGGTGACCACACATCTTCTGCCTGCATACTTTTCTCTGTTCTTAAAATACACACATACCTGTGTCTAATTAAAGGTTTTTGAGGGTTTTTTTTAATGACTCATTAATCTTTGCACTTCGTCTGGCAGCATGTGTTTCATTTCTCTCGACGGAGGAAATGTGGAGACTGAGGGGGTCAAAGTGGCCGAACCACTGACTTTCCAGCTTTACATAAAGGCAATCTGAGTATTTTGTGGGATAAATCTGGATAAGAAGGGATGGGAAAACTGCAACAATAACAGGAAACATAAGGAAATGACTGTACATGGCAGCACAGGCCAAGACAAACAAGCAAGATCAGAACTCCACGATCCTTCGATAAATGGGCAAAATTAGCAGACAGATGTGGACAAGATAAGGTCAGGCCGATTTCACTTCCCCGCAAACATCCTGAGATGTCTGTGTGACAAACTTGTTTGGAAGTATCAGCTCACCTGAGTACCTCAACACAAAGTGCAGAAGTATCCCCTCCCCCTCCAGCTGTATCAGTCCTTAGTTCAAAACGAAACTGAAGCCCTTTATCACTCGTGTGAATGGCACAGCCGAGCTGCACAAACCCTCCAAAAGAAGTGTGATTGTGTATTCAAGGCGAGGTCAGAACTATCTCCATCCCCAAATCACAGGATTATCGGGCCACATCTGTTGGCCATTGACTGGCTGCATATGTTCTAATCATGATGTGAAGAGTAATTACCATTATGGAGCTTTGTGAATGTGTGAAGGGAAGACAGCAAGGGCAATTTTTTTCCCCTTTCCTTCTTCCTTGAATAACGCGCCACATTCCAGAGGGGCAGTTGAAAGAGTTCGGAGTGACGGATCTTTGGAAATGTCACCCGAAAAATGCCTCATGATGCCCACATAATGAGAAACAGAAGGACGGCGTGCGTGTGATATTGGCCTTTGTGTGTGCGTGCGTGTGTGTATGTGTGTGTGCACGTTTGTGTGAGGGGGAGAAAACTACTGACTGAGCAGAGACATATTGTAGTTCTGATGTGTCGTTTTGACTGCAGATCTTGTTTGATTTTTGTGCAGGCTTGTTTGCTGTGCCTCCGTGGGTGCAGGTTGCAGCAAACGTACATGGGGGTGTGCAGGTGATAGGATGAGCGGTTAAGTGTGATTGAGTGAGTGCGTTGACGCTTGTTTTACTGTTTTGAGTGCCAGTTTGTATAGTAGCTATGTAACAGAGTGTGATGAGTGTAGATGTGTGTGAATTAAGCTTTCAACTGCTTGTATTTGCTGCATTAGTCCAAATATATGTGTTGGCCTGGGGTCTATTTTCAGGTATTGTGCAAAAAAGGAAAGCTGCAGAAGGAGCTTGTTGATCAGAAAGGAACTCCTATGATACAGAAAATTAATGGAGTCCTCTCCTCTCCTCTCCTCTCCTTTCCTCTCCTCTCCTCTTTTCTCATAGACAACCTAGCAATTTGCCTTAATCCATATTGACTGCTCTTCAATGACCTCATTCCATAGGGTCCAGCTCTGAGGATTTACTCTGAGACAGCCAATCTAAACAACCTGATTTTACTTCTATTCCTTGCCATGACTGTGTATGTGCAAGACCCGGGGTGGGCTTCAGAGAGGTAGGAGTAGTTAGGTAGATGCAGAAAATGTGGCAAAGCGGCCTATTTGCGCGTGAGTAAAGCTTTTCACTATCGGTCTTTGACATGATGAATGAGCCAAAGATGTAAAAGTCAAAGATAAACCAAAGCCCCCAGTGGCCCCTGTGAGCTCCACAGCCAGGCCATTAAAGCTCCCTCTCTTTTCACAAGCACTCATTCGCCCCGTACACTGGGGCCTGTATCTTTGCAACCAAGCGCATATATTTTCACAGCACATTGATTGATTGCGGAAGGAGTCAGGGAGATGGTGATGGTGGTGATGGTGGCAGTGGAGGCTATAAAGTTGGTTACATGCAGCTGAGCCCCCCCCCCCCCCTGCCTAAACACACACACACGATACATCAGGCATGGTTTAGCTGTGATCATGAGGTGAAAAGTGTTTCCTTGCTCCAGCACTAATTGTTTCTTGCCTACTGTCAGAGTTTTGGTGTAGATTTTGCAGATGTACACAAACATACATTTGCTGTCTGCTCATGCTTGCACAAATGCAATTTTAGAAGTCTGTGCATATGCGTCAATATGCGTCTGTGTGGATACTGTACGCATAGACTGCATCTGGCTGTGCGTTCGGAGAATTTCAAGCGTATAAGTTGTACCACCAGCTGGGTCAATTTCTGTCTCTTTGCTTAATTAATGGTTTGCCTGGAGCGCCACTGTGCAGAGAGCTCTGCTCTGTCTGCTCCTGTAGCTTTTGCACTATCTGGCTCTGTGTACACACAAACAGTTTTGCCCTCTGTTGTACACACATACTCCAACAGGTGCACAGACAGGACGCGGCAAGACAAGGCTGCAGTGAATGACAGCAGCATCGCTCGTGTACGACTGTATGCGAACAAAGGGGAGGGAAAGAAGCAGAGTGGCACTCTTGCCTGAAGTATCGATCCATTTTAAACATTTCAAAAATAGAGGAGCTCAAGGACCTGCCACAAAAACACCAACTCATTTTTTTTTTCAAAATATATATTGACAACAAAGAGCAAAATGCCCAACGTTTGAAGGAGTGAGGTTTTATCCTTTATGTTTCTTTTCCTTTAATGGCCTCCCAGGTTTGCCTAACCTTTTCCCCTATTTGTTGATCTGCCCCCAAACAATGGCCTCCCCACCTCTCCTCAATCTGTCCTCTGCTATTCACTCATAGCTCGGTGATGCGGATGCAGCCTTTTATGAGACTATTCTTTCATTCTACCCTTGTAGCAGGCAGCCACCTGAATCACCATGACTGCAGAGAGCACCGGAGATCCCCTTCAGCACTGCGTGGATTTTTTTTTTCCCCCACCACGTTATTAAGATGCATATGTTTAATTTATGATCGGAAACTTTCAAAGGGGATCTGTTGTCTCAGAATCAAGCTCTGTCCATGTCCTCCATATATATTGCCTCATTCTCTGTCTCTCTCCATTTTCTTCTCCCCTTTATCTTGCTTGTGCTGTCATGCCATAGTAGACCCTTGAAGAGAGAATACCCACATGTATGCTTACACACACACACACACACACGCACACACGCACACACGCACGCACGCACGCACGCACGCACGCACGCACGCACGCACATGCACACACGCACACACACTCACATCCCTCTGTAGCAAGCGCTTGCGATCCGAGCAGTCGTGCAAAGATTGCAGGACCCTCAGAGCACCAGGAGGGAAATCCACAGCTGATTCCAGTTAATACCAGAAAAACAACTTTTGACGTGGCGTGTCTGATGTGCCATTGTTTCACAGGCACAGAGAGCCTATCTGAAATATATCCTGTGTCAAGTCTGTAATGGAACAGGCGATAACTCTCTCTTAGGTTTGTCAGCCTGCGATCTGTCTAGGCGGAGCTGGCCAGGAAATAACAAGAGAGGGTCTGAAAACGTATGAAACGATGGCTAACCGATTGAAACAGATTGTGGTAATATTGTAGCAGGGGATTAGCGCTCAGTGATAATGAAAATCTATGTGTTTTAATAAAATCGTCAAAGCAGCTGTAATTCTTAGGAAAAAAAGGGAGTTCAGAAAAGTTTTCCTGTGGCGGCAACTTGCCAAATTAAATACGGTCTTTATCGTCGGTTTTCAAGTGTTTTCCCACCCTCATCACCACAACAGCATTTGTTGGTGCGTTCCAAAACTCGTAGGAGCATTACAAAAAGGTTTCACATGAGGAGGGTGCTGATTCAATGCTTAATCCGAGGCCAACTCATGCCATTTTTCAAGGGGTGTGAGCTCAGCATTAAACAACCGCAACAGTCCCTGTGGGGGTGAAGGTTCACCCACAAGACAGCATGACGTGTTCTGCTAACACTGGAACAAGCTGCAACCACTGAGGCAATCCCTCACTGGTGGAAAACAAAAGTCTGACAACGCTGTAACGTGAGGGGTAAACTGAAAAAATGTGGATGTCTATGTGAAAAACAAAAATGGTAGGCTCCAAGCCAAAGAAATTTGTAATCATAACAGCTGAAGACAGAATCTTTTTGACAACATGTTTCTTGCCCCACCAAAATCTGTTTGAGACAGAGAGAGCGGTTCAGGACAGCTTGTCTTCAGATGGAAATGAATCTTTCCCATTAGGCCTGTTGGACCTACGATGGGGAAAAACCACACAAATTCTTAGTTTTTTCTCACTACACAAAATTGCAAACTTGGTCCAAAGGAAGAGCATCAAAGGTCTGTTCAGGAGGACACTGGAGGTAAAGGTGACTCATTAATGTGGTTATGTAAGTTAATGGTTTGTTATGGATGGAAATTAAAGGGAATCCGCTTAGTTGTGGAGTGTTGTAGATGACAACAAGCACAATTTGGGTATTTAAAGCCCCAACCATTCATGTGTTTTTAAGTCATTTATCATTAGCAATATAGAGCATATTGACAAAAAGCCTCACAGAAAAGAGGAATGAGTGCATCATAGTTGTAATATTCAAGAAACTATCGTTAAAAACTCTACTGAGTATGTTCACAATGACTTCTCAGTGGTATTACAGAATGAAAGTAATTGGCCCACCAAGAAATAAGTGAAAGGGGCCTTGAATAGTTACAAGGTTGTTGTTTCATAAACAAACACTCATTGCAGAGTTGTCTGTTGTACAGCTTGTTTTTGCCTTTTTGTTCTGCCAGCTCTTTTGATATGCTGACCCTGGTGCTGAGAAACTCTGTAAAAAGTACATTTAGTGAAAATTTACTTTTTTCATTTATAAATTGATAGAATGAAAGTCTAAATTGCATTTGGACGATCTCTCTGGTAGATGCTTTATCCTGGTAAGGGGAAAGCCTTATCTGATCAGGGTTAGCATTTACAGAGGTCACCAGTTCATCATTGGACAGCACAAATAATAAACAAAAATTCACATCAAAATTACATCACCTTATTTGCACAATTGGGTAAAACAACAAAGTCCTGAAAGCAGTTACTTTTCTGACTCACCTTAATACCATAACTTTTATCAGCTAATGGAGTAAACCCACCTTGTCGCCTCTCTTCTTAAAGGTCCTCAAAAGTCATGTGTTTCATTTAAAACACCCTGCAGTTTCCTAAACAGTGGGAGTAAACTAAAACAAATGGTTTTTTTAAACATTTTTATGTCGTTTCAATCATTCAGCCCTCCACTGAAACTTGCTGCGTTGAAAAATGTTGCTTCTTGTCTCGAGCTCTGACATGCAATTAAAATGCGATTAGTTTTAATTAATTGGTGGCAAACCCCCCATTCTCTAATTGAGTCCCACCACCACTTTGAAAGTAACAAGTGACTACATACATGTTACAGAAGTGAACATGTATGCGAAATAAATGGAGAGACCAGTGATCCTTATACTGTATCATATACAGTGTGTTGCTATAAATGACCAATTACTGCAGAGCATCTACTCCTGCCACGGATGTTAAAAAGTCATTGGTAATTTACATAATTAATTGCGTTGCTTCCTGGACTAGGCAGTTGATCCCTCTCTCTTCTCTCTCTCTCTCTCTCTCTCTCTTTCCAACCTCTCTCCTCTTGCTCTCCCACCCTCTTCCCCCTCTCCTTTCCACCGCAGGGCCTGGAGGCCTGCAGTTGTGTGTAAATCCATTGGAGACCTGTCATCGCTGCCTGTGTTCCTGCCTCACCAAATGGCAGGTGGTCCCATGTCCCGCCTGGGGCAAGGAAGGGAGAGAGGTGGAAAAGAAAGGGAGGAGAAGAAAGGAGAAGAGACGGAGAGAAGGAAATGAAAGGGATGCCAGCGAGATACGCTACAGGTGAGAAATTCTGCTTAATAGGAGGCAGATAGTGAACGAATCAAGACACGCTTGTATCTATTATCTCTGAAAACGGTTCATCTGTCCCCTTTCATCGCTGCTTTTCTTTAAGATGTGAGCTTGATTGACAGGTGGGGGGATCTGCTTTGTTTCAGCGCAGCGCAGACATGACACATGCCACTGAAGTGAAGGATGTGAGGCTCTTTTGCTCAACATATATTTAGTGTAAGGCGAGTTACATCCCTCCCTGGAGGCAAACATGATGGGATACAAAAATGTGTGCTGTTCCGTCCTGCGTGAACTTGTAAGCGGTGCGGGGAGGAAACGTATCATCTGGACTGTGACAATGTTGTGTTTCATGTGCCTGAAAATGATCGCTGTCATTTTCTGCGCCGACTCACAAGAGACACGAGTAATACAAGTAATTTAATGAGCCTTTGTCTCAGTCCGAGACATTACCTTGTCGTCTGGACTCTTTGATGGAAATGTTAAATATCCTGCAGCCCCCTGACCTCGACGAAACGTATCTGATGGACACCAGATGTGTTTTCATGAAAGCATGTCCACCTTTGTATGCAGGCATTTCAAAGTGCAAACTATGACGGATTAACAAGGTCAGATCGTCTCGGCACTTGTTTTCACATCGAATTTCAGTGCCTTTAGTCCTTGTGTTGCTTTCTTGACACTTGTGCCACTGGTAACTTTGGCCTCTATACAAAGCAACGAGGCAACGCCGGTGTGTCATCAGTCACACCACTAAGCTTCTCTCACTCCGGTCCACCCGTGGAGATGCTCGTGTTTGATGAGGGAGGGGGAGAGAAGCACGGACACAAAACCGGGAGAAGCAGGGCTGCATTCTCATCCCTGCTCCCATCGGGGTTGATAATTAGCAGGCACCACAACTATTGATAACTGTCTCCGGTGTTGCCAGCTGCAGCAGCACTTGAATCGGTGCTTTTAACTATTGTTAAAGGAGTCAGAGGAGATAAAAGGGAAGGGAAGCACTCTTTTATCTGGGGCTGTGTTTTAAATTAAAAAAAAAAACAACCCCAAAGACAATTAAGTTATTTTTAAACTACAACTGGAAGAAAAAAGATGGTGAAAAGTAGAGAATGTTTGGGAGATTTTTAGCTGGCATTTAAAGATTCCTCTACAAGTCTGTAATTATAACATGACTGTCTCATTGTAATCACATTTGAATCAAACTTTTCTTGATCTTCCACTGTCTGACGGAACAACAAATTAATTCAAAGCACATCATAAGAGACTGTTTATGATGCAAATGATTTGGTTGGAAAGTTGCTGATTGGCACGGTGGCCCCTTAGGCAACAGCATCCATTTCATAGACGGGTAAAAGACCTCTTTCTGTCTGATGGATCTCTCTCTCTCTCTCTCTCTCTCTCTCTCTCTCTCTCTCTCTCTCTCTCTCTCGCCCCCCCTCCCCTCTCTCTCTCTCTCTCTCTCTCGCCCCCCCCTTCTCTTTTTCTCTCTCTCTCTCTCTCTCTTCCCCCCCTCCCTCTCTCTATGCTAAAACATCTCAGCGGAGGCCAGGCCTGCTTGGCCTCTCTGTCAGCAAATGTCACTGCTAATTATGACAGGCTCCTTGTTCCCTAACAAGTCAGCGTTGGTGTAGTTTGGTCTGTTTGACTGGGTCCTACAGATGAATTGGGCTCCGCTGACCCCGGTGCTCCGAGGGGGTGCTGCACCAAGGTAATTGCTCCAATATCCTGAGCTGCGGGGATATGTAGTGCTGACAAGTTGGCATTAGTCAAATACAGCGGTTCAGAGGGCGTCTCTGTGTTCTACTAGCCTCCTGTCTCGCAGGTGTGGGGAGTGTGGTAGGTGGGTGGGGGTCTGACACCGAGGCTTATCACACAGGGATGCTCGGGCTTCGTGAAAAGAGTCCTTTGATCCCTGTGGCTCAAAAATCTTGGAAAGAATGCCGAATAGTAACCATGCCAATAGTTTCCGAATTTACACTTCGGTCAGGCTGAATCAAATTCTTTTTCGTGTGTTTTTTGGAGGCATTTTCAACGTTTCAGGCATCTTGGCTCATCTCCCCACCCGATGACAACAAATGTGTGTTTTTCTGGTAATAATCTCAGTAATTAAAGTGTCTTGACACAGTAATTTAAATCTCACGCTGGGCTTAAATCACCACGCAGTGACTTTACTTTCCTGACCCTTGTGTTGAGGAGGGGCCGATCCACTGCGAGCAGCACAGCCTTGCCTTGGATTGCGCCGTGATTGATGATGAATGTTACATTTGGGAACAACTGGAGTGACCTCACATCTCCCTGGCTTGTATCATTGGACGGTACTCTGAATAATTACAGCATATTTCACCAAGGGCTGTGAAGAAAAATGAATGACATCACAGCGCAGGTGTGATGAGCGCCGCTCCCAAAACAGAGAGTCAGAAGTCAAGAGAGGCGCTGGGGCGTCAGCCTTGAGGTGTACAGGAATCAGTCATATTCTTTGCGTTTGCACTACAAGCACATGTATGGTTATTTTTCCCCACTTCAGATGGATTTGCAGACATTTTCTTCCCTCCCAAAAGGCTTCCACCCCATAATTTCCATTTGTTTTTTTCTTGTCCGAGGTTATTCTCCTGAAAATGTATTGAGATGCAAACACGGACATGTGTAGCATGTCACTGTAATTGGTCTGTATAAGTGTGTGTGTGTGGTGTGTCTGTCTGTGTGCTTTTGAGGGAGATGCATGCGTTTCAACAACTGTTGGCATGTGTAACTGGCAGGGAATCAGATACAACTTTACCTCAAGCTCCTTTGTGTCTGTCATTCCTCTGTTCCTCCCGTTAAAGAAAAAGACAAATTAAGTACAAGAGCAGGAAATGGACTATCTCAGTGACTGAGTGATATCTGGAGAGGGAGGATTACTGTGGCGTCCGGAGGGTGGGGGGTGGGGGGCAGGAAGCGTTTTCACATCCACACAGATAGTCAGGAATGTCTGACTGACACAATGAGGACGAGTCTCACTCATGCATACACATTAAATATCATTATTGTGCTCAAGTTTGATGTTTGCAATAAAAATGTGTCTGGAAATGGAGGGGAACGTATGGGGGGGAACATTCCAGCATGGTGCCGGGCGCATCGCAAGCACCTCCTCGGAAAATACCACGGGGTGAATCTCTTTGTCAATAGCTCGTCAGTGATACTGGCCACGGCAATTGTGTTTCTCATTATCAGGTATTCCTGTTGGGAGAAAATGATCTTAATTTGATCAGCGTCGTAAGCCCCCCCTCCCTCTTGTAAGCTCGGATCGCAGCTTATCCTTTTATGCGCTGAATTACAAACGGCGCGATTACAGAACTTTCCACAATGGCTGTGAGAATTAGCAGGCTAAGCATACACTAATGCCATTGTACCCTCATCAATGATGTATAGCCGAGCTCTTCTGTGGTGGCCTCCTCCACAGAGCGGCACCCGCCGGAGAGCGACGACGAGAGGCGAACAGACCGAAGCGGGGAAAAGTACGGTTTGAAGAGCGAATCAACTGGTATTAATAAGAGATTAATGTTCTTTGGCTTGAACTGACACTCGGCACTATTATTTTGCTCCTTTGCTTTGAACAAGTCTGCCTATTAGCTTTGTCCTGGGCCTATGAATCTATATTTCCTTCCGACAGAAGAGTCATAAAGGGACAGTGAAACATCAATTTCTTCCTGGGACTTCAAAGAGAGACGTGAGGCCCCGTAGAGCCGAGAGACTGCCACGTTTCGCGCTGTAGCCAGGAATATCAAAAGCTTCTCTCTCTCTCTCTCTCTCTCTCTCTCTCTCTCTCTCTCTCTCTCTCTCTCTCTGCTTTTTTTCTACATTCATTGCAGTAATGAAAGAGCAGAGAATGTACAAAAGAGGACTCGATAGTTGCCCACCCTCTCTCCTCCCTGCTTTTTGGTCATGATTGTATGTAAGTATTACTCAGAGTCAAGGATCGGCTCTCCAAATTGAGACTCTTATTGCAGGAACCAGCTGAAGCGCCATTCACATTAGGCAAGGGACAATGTGCTCGTAATATCTATATCAGCGGTGTCCTGTCTTAATTCACTTTTATTACATCCATTCATAATGCTCTCATAATGATGAGATGGATCCCAGCCAGGGGATTTTCACTGTGTCACCTTTATTATCACATACTGTGATTTGTCATTTGCAACTCTACAGGTCCCCGTAATGAGGATAAGTTGGACTTCCCTGAATTCAATCTAAGGATATAATGCCATGATGCCATGTATACTTTATCATTAACCCTCTATTTGCCCACTGGAAGCAATACACTTAAGTATAACAAATGGAAAGACGCCTTGAAACAACCAGAAAGGGAAAACTCGATGCACTGCTGGCTTATATTGCCCTTAAAGCTAAATTAAGACGCGCACACACAGACACGGGAGTTGTACACTTTGTTTCTGGCTGAGCCCAGTACCCTGCTGGAGCTGCTGTCATTAGTGTGTGGTGTGATAAAATATAATGCAACATAATGCGTCACACGTAGACATAAAGAAACAAACCACTTTGTTGATGGGGCCAAGTAAACATTTACACTACAGGGGTAGCGGGGGGGCGGTGGCGGTTTGAGGTTTCCTTTTGTGCGCTGTGTGTTTGTGTGTGCAAAGCTTCCTTCATTTGCTGTGGACAGAAAGGGAGGGGAAGACAGTGGACAGCTTCACTGCTGTAAAAGAATAAGCAAAAAAAAAAAAAAACTGGGTGTAGGTTGGACATAAAACAGCTGTTTTCACACCAGTTTTGGCTGATAGTGTCCAGTGAAAGAATGAGGAATGTTCTTATGAAGTCTTTATCAGCTGATGGCATTTTTCAACCTCCCCTAGGAAGCCAGTCTGCACAGACTTTGTCGGTCATCCGGGAGAGAAAAACTTCCCTGTGGAAAATTTACCCGAGACAATAAACAAACTTTCAAAGTAAAGACTTCTCTGAGACATGTGTGGCTAAAAGAAAGATGTGAAGTGATTTCTCAAAACTATGCACGTACTGCTTTGGAAAAAAATTCAGACAGAACTAAAGAAATGTAATTATCCATCTCCACAAAGATATAAATATTCAGCTTTGCATTGAACAATAAAAAAATCCACACATTTGACATTTGAAGCGCGTACAATTATAGTCTTTCAGATATCCTGACAACATATTGCAGGATCAGGTGACTTTTTCTATCATGTCCACATTATTTTCTTAATAGTTTCTGTGTTTCTGTGTCTCCTGCTTGTGCATATTTATACACCATAAAGTGTTACAGGTGTAGAGAAGGATCTTCAAACCATATTTATGGGAACTTTTATCAGACTTGAGAGTGAATTCAATACTTTCTTTTTCGTTAGAAGAAAATGTTTTTAGGAAAAAATGCACATCTTCACAAAGTTACAGAAATCGGACAACTGCACACTGAAAGGGCAAACGTGGCAGCATCCACTTAGATTAACTTAGTGAAAGGCTGAAGGAGAAAGCATGAGTCTGGCTGGGACTCGGGATCACAGAACCTGCTGACTGAAATCCTTTAGGGCGAGAAAGTCAAACCAAACCATATCCTGTGAAGGTTTTACAAACCTTTGAGAATAAAGATTAAACACACGAGATCTTCGTGGCAACAAATGAACTTTAAAGGTGCTGCGAGGCTTCTTCTGTTACCCCTGGACAGAGTGAGGCCAGCCAGCCGTCTCCCCCTTTTCCAGTCCCAGTGCCAAACTAAGCTCACTGCTGGCTGTAGCTTCATATCTACTGATTGAATTCTCATCTTACTCTTGGCAAGAAGTGAATTTCACACATTTTAGAGCTGCTCGTTCAACCTTTAAAGCTCAAGTCTAATTCCCATCCTTGCATAAATTTAAGTGTATATATTTGAGTTTTATGCGAAAGGAGAGTTGTGGTTCCGAGGATGACATTGACACGAGTATCTGCAGACGGACGGGCGTGACTCCGACGGGCCGTCCTGTCGCTGCCTGAATGTAACCGAATCTTCACGCAAACAAAGGGGTGGGTCAGAAGGCCCTCCCATGAGTCATGGTTGTAGCTGTCAAATGTATTTGTTCTATTTATTGTTTGGATTTGAGGTTTGAAATTAGAATGGATTTGAGTCGTAAAACAATTTCTGTGGACCTGTCCTCCTTATGAGGGAAGCCGTGTGAATGTGCATGCACACACGCGAGCGCATGCTCGTTCCTGTCTTTTCTTTCTTTCCAGTCACATGTTTTTGCAGACACATGCAAGCCGCTGCCTCAGTAGATTCCCGCTTCCTTATGTGAAGGGAGAGACCTTGGCTGTCCCTATTGAAAAGCTGAAAAAAAGCCCCATTGAATAGGAAGCCCTTGTCCTTACATCGCTTCGTCTACTGCGCTGATTGTGTACTAATGGCAACATCAGTCCCCATCTGGTGTCCATCATTTGGATTCAGAGCAGAGGGGAAGCCGTCCCAACAGATACATCCGATTAGTCCATCCCATCGATCTCTGCTGGCTCGTCATGACTTAGTCAACCCAAGGTGTCTCTTCTATGACATGCTGTCTCCTTGTGATTTAGTTTGCCAACACTCTAAGTGCATTGAGTGTGACAATAAAATCTTTAATCTAATATGCATCCCTAAAGAGGGAGGTGGTGGTGAATAAAGAGAGTGCGCGAGGGAGCGGAACGGGCGGGAGGGACCGTTCCCACTTTGCTCCGGTGTAATGAGAAAGCTTTGTGTCAAATTTATGAATTCAGAAGACGCAGACCCTCCAATTTTTCTAATGTGACGCGAGGAGTCGGTGCTGTCGACTTTAGGTCAACATTAACATGCTAGCTCCGTTATCTTTTTGTTACATTTTATAAATGTTGGCAAATTGAAACTATGCAACAAGCTTTTTTTTTCCAAAATGATGAGCCTGACAGTTTCAGGACAAGCAATACATGCACTAATAATAGTTAGCAACGTGATGTGTTTCGATGAAAGCTCCCAGTAACTTTCACAGTGAAACTTCCAGAATAGTTTCTTTTAATAATTTGTCAATATAGTTTTGGATTATAAGTGTTCAGTGTGTGTATTGGGATACCTGGGGACCCTCGATGACGCCAGCAGTCAGCACACCTCTCCAACTGCTGAGTCTTTTACTGCCAAGACGACAAAACCAAACTATAACACCCACCTTCAATTAAGATGATGCCGTGATGTCAGTCCATCACTCACGTGTGTGTGTGTGTGTGCGTGCGTGCGTGCGTGCGTGCGTGCGTGCATGTGCGCGCGCGTCACCAATAATTTTGTAATTTTAGGTGCACATTTCATTCATGCTTTGCCAAAAACTCCTCTGTTATCTGTGTGTGTACGCACTGCTATCAGATGCTTATATTAAGCTCCTTGTGGTACCTATCTTCTCGTGTATAAAGAAGTATTGTGATTATTATCCCACGAAATAGACGTGAAAATGTTTTATCTCCGCTCCAAAGAGTTGAAATCCTATTTTCTCCTCATGTTACCAAACCTAATCTACGTTCGCAGTTCGCAGCATATGATAGCGTGAATGGGGGGGGTTACAGGGCACAATGCGTGCACGGTGCTCTCAGTAATTTTAACTGACAAAGATCCTGTTTCCTGGGCGTGTGTGTGTGTGTGTGTGTGTATCTGTGTGTGTGTGTGTGTGTGTGTGTTAGAGAGAGAGAGAGAGAGAGAGAGAGAGAGAGAGAGAGAGAGAGAGAGAGA
>JASSRZ010000011.1:13781737-13806412 GCA_032164315.1 Malacoctenus gilli
TGTGTGTGTGTGTGTGTGTGTGTGTGAGAGAGAGAGAGAGAGAGAGAGAGAGAGAGAGAGAGAGAGAGAGAGAGAGCGTGCATCGTATTTATGGATGTGTGCACTGTATATCAATGAGACTCGGAGCTACACTGTCTGAATAGATCATTACACAGATCTCCAGTACACTGCCTGGTCTACTGTATCCCAGTGCTGCTCCGTATCTCTGTAAACAGACATAACATTAGGGAAACAGCACATCTTGTGATGCACAGTGATGCAATGTAAAAGTCTGGGGATACTTTATTGAAATTTGATAAGGGAGGAGGATTCTGAAGGTGTCCTGAGAGCATATTGAATGTTTCCTCTTGAAGAAAAGGGAGCCGTCCCAACAGAAAGGAGCCACTTTTGTATCAGTTCAGCCGCTCTGATTTAAACCTCTGATAATGTTGAGACTTCTTCTATAATTTCCAATTGAATTAATGGCATTCAAGCCTAATTGGGGGTGTAACAGATCATAATTTGGAAAATGTGATGTAATTAGACCCAAATTACATTCATGCTTGGTCAAACCTCTAGTTTAGTCGACGTTTTCAAGAGAGCTCGTTCAAAGGATGCTTTGTCCGTGTTGTTTTGTTGACATGCCCGAGAAGAAAGGTTGACACTAAACACACGGCGCTTCGCTCTCACCTCTTTTTAATGGGTCTCTGTTATGATTTGCTCTCTAATTGTCCGGATGGCAAAAGAACTGCCACATTTCTTAAGAGGAAAAAAGAACCCGAATGACCCGCGCAGTCAGTCACTCAGTCAACCTTCCCGTCTCACCCTGCTGTGACCCCGCCTGTGTGAGCGCACAGGGTGCCCGAGAGGAGGGGAATCTCGGGCTCCGAGCCAGACACTTGTCATTTGGGCCGGAATGACTTCTATATATCAAAGAGGAGCTCTTGACGAAACCAGTTATCCTTTGTCAAAAAGGCATTACTGGGGGCAATGACTGAAATTGAATTGGACGATAAAACCTCAAAGTTGAACAGTGTTTTCAGCAGGAAATGCCAATACACTTTGTGTGTGAATAAAATGTGACCATACACAATTTATCGGGGGATTATAACCGAGAAGGTTTAAGAAAAAGGGGAATTTTCATCCTTTCAAACGATCCGTCACTCGGGCGGTGACAGTCTGTGATGGCATTATTCTCCTCCTCGCTAATCGATCAAACTGAACCAAAAATGAAAAGGAAAAAAAAACCCAAAACCTCCAGCTCTCTCAAAATCGAGTTCAAGCCATCTTTGCACCAGATACCGGTAGATGGAAGAGAGGGAGGGAGGAGGGAAAAGGCTGCATGAGAAGTAATCACCGCAGCCCACTATGATGGTGACAGCGGGTTAAGAAGGGAGACGGGGAGGGAAAGCTCTGTTTCTGTGCCAGAGATAATGAAAGCAGCTGGAGGTGTCCGCTGCGCACGCTCGTCAGTCAAACACGCTTGTTGTCGAGTTGGGGTTTTGCTCACGTCCGTGTGTGGGTGTATATGTGTGTGTGCGTGCGTGTGTGTGCGCGCGCGTGCGCATATATGAGAGTGAGACAGAGAGACCGGACACAGCGGGAGAGGAATGCAGTCACGGCTGTAAAGTGGGTGTGAAAACAGCCATGTTCACTGACCTCCAGGCTGACCTCTCCACCCCTCCACCCCTGGCGGTTGATCGGGTCCTCTCTTTGCACGTCCGTGGAAGAAGGCAAAAAAAGTTTGCGTGTGATCACACTTGACCAGGAGAGGGTGCGTGTGTGTGTGTGTGCCAGTGGTGAGTTTGTGTGTGTGTTTGCAGCACATGTGTCCTCCCGTCAGTGCGTGGATGTGTGGTGATAGCTGTAAGTGAGTGGCCCTGAGTTTACGCTGGTCCACAAGAACAGGTCAAGAGGATTATCTTAAAATATTAGCTGCCCTCTCACCCTTCCCTCCCTCTTTCTGTCTTCTCTCACCCCCGCCCCCCCTTCCCCCCCCTGTTTCCAAGGCACGCAGCACCTGTTGCCCTCGCACACAGGCGATTAGCGCAGTCAGGTTTAACTGCTTCCACTGACGTGAGAAGGTACAAAATTTGGATACGACACTCAAGGTCTTGCCTGTGAATGAATCTGAACAAAACTGCTTCATACATTATTCACTGGCCGACGAGCAGGTTACAGAAGAGAGGGAAGCGATGAAGACACTGACTGATGAAGTGAGAGCATTCACTTACCTCCTCAGAAAAAAAGAAAGAAGATTTTCATAGGTTTATTCCAGCACCCACTTATCATGAAGAACCTAAACTACAATTTCTCTTCTTCAACTTCTAATTTTCACCTTTTTTGCATGTCCTATTTAAGTCAAAACTTTGAAATTGTGACAGCCATATCTAGTATATTAGGGTTATAATTCCTCTTGAAGTTCCCACATTTGGGAGGAAAAAAAATGCAATGTCTTCAAAATGTATTTCTTTAATCAAACTGACTTGGCCACATCAATTTACTACAAGGGGGTCCTGCACATTGTACAGGCTATTCACGCTTTGGTTCTTTCCCCTCTGGATTTTTTTTTTTTTTTGCCACGCTGCGTATTGCTCTACAGACTTTCTTAAATCCTCTCTGTGACCGTTTGTCAGAATAAAACCAACGGACGGACGCGGGCGCCGTGACGCAGCGCACTCGAACTTGAATGTGTCCCCCCCACCCTCCTTCCCGGGCTGCTGCGCGCGGCCACTGCGGGGCGTCGGGGCGCTGGAGCTGCGCCTCGAACCCTCCTCTTCAGTCCCCGCAACAGGCAGCCCTGACACAGCTCTCCTGGCCCAGCGTTACGCGCTCTCACACGGATCGAGAGGGATGTCACCCGCCCCCCTCCCCCCTCCGTTCGCTTCCAACTTCATTGGTTTATTTCTATTCACTGATATTAAAAAAAGGAAGACGCCAAACAATGGAAAGAGCCGTAAATTATTACCTAAAGTCTTAAGAAAAAAATTGAAGCGGTAAGGGACAGACAGTGAATAATGTTTTTATACTATTTTTACATTAAGAAATCACATGTCAAATAATTTAACGTCAACAAAGACTTCCTCTTAGTACAAGAAAAAAAAGAAATCAAATTCAATTAATTAAACTGAGAGAGAGAGAGAGAAACTCTAACCCGAGTCTTCCGCGGTCCGCTGCGTCCGTTTGCATGTAATTAAATCGCGCCGTGGCCACTTATCAGTCGGATCTGACAGGGGCGCATCTGAAAGCGGTCCCTGTCCCGAGCACCTCTCTCCCCCGTCCCCATTCACTTCTACCTTTCGGTAATTGAATTAGCTCGCTTTTAGGTGGGGGGAGGGGCTTGGCTTTGTTCGAGCGACGCCCATTCAAATAATTCCAAACCAATGGGACTATCCCCCGCTCCGCCGTAACCAAACCCACTCTCGCATTCTGCGTCTGGAGCTGCCTGCCTGCGCCCTCACCTTCCCGCACGTCCCGGCGTTTCGAAAAACCCAAACAGCGAGCGAGAGGGGGAGACGACACGGCAACGCACATGGGAGAGCGTGGCGTTTTTTCCAGTCCTGCGCGTCGCACCATGGCTTATATATGAGGAGGACACTTTGGGATGCGGACATACACCAGCGTCTCCGCGGACAGAAGCGCATGAGAGCAAACGCAACGCTGCCTGCTGTCCTCTCCGATACCGAGGACTCCTCCCCGGCTCGGCCGTGACACCTCTGGAAACCCGCTGTGGGAAAAAAAAAGGATAACAGGCTCTTTTTTGTTGTTGTTGTTGCTGTCCCCCGACGCCGACTCCATTCATCTCGCCAGTGACTGACTGACTGTTTGGCTTTAAAAAGTTGCCTGGAAAACATGGACATCTGACGTGCGCCTCACAGCGTCATTGGACACACTGAGCGCCCCCCCCCCCCTCTTTTTTTTCTCTTCATCGCATCTTGGGTTGACTAATCCCCCGACGCTTTCAGTTTGGAGTAAGAATAAGTGTTCGCCAGTTGTCATTTGCCCTGGCACAAGCAACACCCACAGTAGCTCCCTGCAGAACGGGGGAGAGAGAGACCGAGAGACCACCGTCACACCAACAAGAAGACCCTTTTCGTCCGCCGTGCTGCGCATCGGTGGCTGCGTGCTACTGAGCTCACCGTGCATCAGAGGGGAGAGATACATATTTTCTTTTTTGGCCATCCCACCTCGGATTTTGTCACAGCTGGCGTCCTGCACGAAATAAAAGCTCATGATTCATCTGGACTGTCGCCCTGCAGCCCGAGAGAAAACACGGTGACGCGTCCGTTTGGTAACTTCACAATTTTCCCGTCAAACCCGAAACAAGTGTCAGCGCGGCCGTCCCCTTGAACGCTCACAGTCCCGCTCATCGTTTCGTCCTTTATGTCGTGCGCATTTGTGTTTGTCTAACATTCACAAATACGAAGGAAAAAAAGACAGAAAGCCAAAAAAAAAAAAAAAAAAAAGGCAAACTGCGCCGGCAACACACGGCCACATGTGAGTGCGGCTCGTCACCTGTCCCGGTGGAAGCGCCCGCGTACAACTCCGACTGACCGACCGACCGACGCTGAAGAGGAATACGTGCCGAAGTTTCGCTGTAGTGATGCTGCAAGTGGAAATGGTCCTCTTCGTCTGCCTGGTGCTGCTGATGTGTGTATTTAGTCAGGAGCCCAGCTCCAAAGTGGTCGCCGACCGCTACGCCGTCTTCTGGAACCGGACCAACACCAAGTAAGTGTCTCGCACCGGGGCAGGCAAGGGTGGCTTTTGTTTTTGTTTTTTATTTATGCCGCGGAGGGTCGCCGCCGTCTTCCTCCTCTCCTCCGCTGCACGAACCGCGGGCTCCGCATCTTTTTTTTTTAAATTAATTTATGTATTTTTACCTTTTCACTGGACCACATCGGTGTTTATTCTCCGCAGTGAGGGCATAATGCCAGAAAGGTGTAGGTACGAGCGTCCAGCCACGGTGGAGGTAAAAGGAGGGACGAGTGTGTGACTCGTTCGCACTACGTTGGCTGCCCCTGAACGCAGCTTCCCTGGAGGAACTGTAGATTTAAAAAAACAACAAAAAAAAACGTGCGTATTAAGGCCTGGGTGACACGCTCTGGGTCTGCTGTTGCGTCGCTGCCTCTGCTGCCGGTGTTTAAACGTGAAAACCCACCTTTAGCGTAGACGTCTTTAACCGTCGGCTCAGAGGTAGGGCTTTAAAAGAGACTGACAAACTGACTTGTCCCGTTTCCCTCTTACGTGGACTCAAACTGGGCATTTCACGCGACCCCGGTGGACCAATTAACACGAGGAACTAACTGCGAAAGTCTCAACAGGCCCGATACGAACATAAATCTTCAAAATCCACCAAGTCTACCAAATGTTAACAGCTTTTCTCTCATTTTCCCTTCACTATCAGACCCGAGCTGTGATTAAATGTAGCGGGCCAAATGTCTCTTACTTGCGTCTGTGTGTCGTTTTGAAGGGTTTGAGACATTCGCCGTGTTACTTAAGCGCTGGAGAGAAACTTGTAGCCTGTGAGAGCATAATGCATCCGTCCGTGCTGAAGAGTCTCTCCACTGGGTTGGTACAGCTGCTATAATGTCATTTAGGCGCATACAGCAACCTGCGCTTTCATAAGTACCTAAAGAAGTCTTTCAGTGGTGCAAAAATTTCATTTGGGACTGAAAGAGACGCAGAGTATCCTGATACTTTATTTTTTCTCTTATCTTGTGAGTTTCTACCACTTAGGATCATTATCTGGCGCTTCGTACTAATAAACCCTAAAATAGTTATTGAATCTCAGTTTCTGAGTGTTGCACTGAAAAATCACACAATTATGACGAAACTGGTTAATTTTATGTTTCCATGTCAAGTAATTATAGTTTTTAAGTTTTCTTCTCTCTGTTTAATTGCGCAGCGTTGAAAGTACTATATTTGGATCCATTACGCTGAGGCACAGCAGTGTGAGGTGAGAAAAAAAAATCCAATGAAATTAGTCAGGGCGTTTTTTCGAGCTTTTCGAGAACAATTAACAGTTTTATCAGCTAAAATTAAACCTAAGACTGCAAATTAAACGTGGGACATAAAATCCAGCGTGGAGCGCTTTACAAGGTCTCTTTCCACTAAGTGTTGTGCAAGCTGCTCGGAGTGGAAACCAGAAAATTACCCTTTCGAAACTCAGGAAAAACTTTCACTTTGTCTATTTTAACAAAAGGAAGCTGAACATTGTTGCACCAACTCCACCAAAGGGGAATTTTGCAGCTTGTGTTTTCTCTTTACATTTTTTCGAAGTGAGATCTTTCCCTTACGCGATATCTCAAAAGTGTTTTTATTGGTACAGTGAGTCATAAATATAGCACAAACGTTGTTAGGAACAGATATTGAAAGTAATCCTGTTTGATTTTTAAGACTGAAGTTCAACAAAGGTGTTTGGAGCGACCCGACAGAGCTCTGCTGGCAGCGACGTGACAATTTTACAAACTCTAGACTCGGCGCGGCCACACCTGCGAACTTCGGGAGAAGTTAAAATAAAAGTTTCTCTCCTGGGCTGCAGCCGCTCGAGTGTGTTTCGCCCTCCCGCCCGGGCAGCCTCGGCTCAGTGTGCTCCTCTACATGTTTGTTGAGACGGCGTCTCCCACTGAAAAGCCCCTCACGGGGTTTGCTCTGTACAGCCTTGTCCCAGCCTTATTAAGTCTGAGCGCTGCCGGTGGAGAGATCTTTCACTTAACTGCCAATGGCACTTAGTATTTGTTGAATTAATTCCTCCGCTTACCCTCCGAGCGCACAGAGCCATTAATAGCACGCGCTGGGTTTGTTGCACAACTATTTACATTCAGTTTGAAGTTTGGGAAAACATGATTTATTGCTTGGAACAATTAGTGGTCAGGGGTACGAGCGGAGAGAGGGCTGACTGTGAGCTCTATCCTGAAGCCCGGGCTGGTGCAGCCCGGCTGTGCAGATCCTCGGCCTGATACACCATCGAGCGTGACTGCTGTGGTCTCGCTCTGCTCTCCGACTCACCCTGGCTGTTTATTTATGCACCGCTTTTTTTTCCTCAACAGAGGCAAACACGACTTTGAGCCGAATCTTGATTCCTCTCGTCGATAGAAATACTTTCATTAGACTGAACTCTTGTTTTGTTTTTTGGGTTTTTTTTTTCCAAAAGCAAAGTTTTGACTTAACTTGCCGCTCAGTTAACTTGATGTCTTCCAGATGTGCTGACACGTTTTCTCATTTTCAGTGAAGGGGGGGGGAGAAAAAAGTCTATTTTGAGGAAAAAAAGAGAGAGGGGGAGAATTTAAGTCAGTCTACTGTTAATCTGAGATCTGACACACTAATACCCGGGGAGAGCGAGGGGGGGAAACCGAGATCGGTGTGATCACAAGCCTCCGCTCGACTTGACTGTTTTTTGAGTTGCCAGTAAAACCGGAGCAATAGATAGTCTCCCCGAGCCTCATCTGTTGCTGGAGCTCCAAACTTGCCTGGGGAAAGGAAACAGGTTTTCGGAGGGGCTGCGGCGCTAACGCCAGTCACTCTGTTCCACTTACTCTAAATGGAGTTTGTTTGACTCTCGCCCCTGTGGGGCTGAGGCGGGGAATCTGCGCGGCGAGAGCACGGCGAGAGAAACGGCGAGAGCCACAGACAGGCGGAAAAAACCGGGCCTATCGATGACTCAGTTGATAAATATCGAGTCCCGTCCGTGATGCGTTACGGCGGGAGGCTGGCGTGGCACTTGGAACGCAACTTGTCTGCGTCTGTCTCTTTGTTCCCGAGGTTTCACAGTCACACCGACAGCGCGTCTGCTTCAAGACTTTACAATGTGAACGCCCCAGCGTACAAAGCAGGCACCTCGCTGCCAAAGTCACAGAACTTTATGATCGCAGTAAATTAGCTTAATGCAATTTGTCAGAAATACTGTTCGATGGAAGTGTAAAGAGTCGTTTTTGAATGTTTTCTTGTCTCGTTTGAGGTTCCCGCTCCGTTTTCGCACTTGTCTTCCCAAGTTCCGCTTTAGTTTTTTTGTAGGGTTTTTTTTCAATACTTTATTTGACTTTTTTGTACCAGAACTGACTGTTTCACATCAGTGTGTGCAATTTGTTATGCTCCGCTCTCAAGCAAGTGAACTGCGCTGAAAGAAATTCCTTCCAAACGGGAAAAACAAACCTCAACAGTTCCACTTATAAACTTTGTCACACTCGTTTGGTGTTTTTGGGTGCTTCCAAACTAAACGTTACTATTTTACCCAAACCTTGTCGGAAATTAAAGTTTAGGCGAGAAAAAAAATCAAGTTGTTTCGTTCTCGTTGACCCTTCAAGACGCTTTCACAGCTCAAATGTAAAATCGTAATAAATGGTTTCTCTCAAGTAGTGTCTTCGGATTGAGATGGAAACTTCTGTCCGCAGAATATCTTCTTTTTAATCCTCCTTTTTGTTCTTTTTGAATTCTTTCAGGTATTTGAGTCACATTTAGCGAGCATTGTAGGGTGCAGGATTAGTTGCGTGCACTGTTGTTTGTCCCCGCAGTGGAACAGTCGCTGGCTATCTGGCTGACGGGACTTTCCTCCCTGTTTTGTTGGCTCGCTTCCGTCTCGCGCGTCTCACAACCGCAGCATGTGAACGGAAACCTGTTCACTGCTTTACCAGTCTGAACAACACCTCTCTCCTATCTTGTCATCTCTGTTTGACACTCCATTTTTTAAAAAATGATACATATTATTTGTGGCTAGGATTTTTCCCTGCTTGCTTAATTAAGAAGTTTACTTCCCAAAATATGACTGCAGGGCTGTTTTTTAGAGGAGAGTAATAAATCTCCGAGTTTCTCCTGTCCTTCGAGTGTTACTCCAGTGCGGGGTAACATTTCTCTCTGCGGATCCTGCCCTCTGCCGTCCCTTTGCTGTCCTTTGCTTGTGAGCGTTCATTCTAATAAGGGGACGGACAGCGACTCTAATGGTGTCTCGTCCATAACGCCGAAAGAGCCGGTCCTTCCTTCCCCTCTGTTCTCCCCCCCCTTCCAGCCCTCTCTCACTCCTCGCCTTCTCCCCCCTCGGTTGTTGCCTCTCAGATCCCTGCCTCTCCCTCAGCTTTCTCCCGCTCTCCCCTTCCCCTCCCTTCCTCCCCCTCTCCCTCCTCTGTTCCTTCTTGCCAGGCACAGAAAATGAATGAATACAATTAGATATTTTCGGAGTCCCTCCACGGTTGATGGTGGGGAAAGACGCGCAGAGGTCAGGCACACTCTGAGAGGAGCTCGGGGAGAGGTCACACACACGCGGCGAGGAATAACGAAGCAGAAAGTTGGCCTGTGAATGACAAACTCGTAACGAGAACTCTCCTTGAAGTGGAAGGTGTCATTAACATAAACAGTTTGATGCGGCTGTGGTCATGCAAATAGCTCAAGGTGATTTGTATTTTTTGCTGCATAATTTGTAGCCCAACAAATGCATCCTTCCACCATGCTGCTTTGGTTTTGTACTCTCCACATTTGTATTCCCCAAAATAAAGTCGAACTGGAGGCTTCTATACTGTAGTTGTGTAGCCGGTGAGCTTTTGTTGCCATGCTGTCTGGCTTATCTCTGTCCGTGCGTGTTGTGTGCGCAAACTACAAATGAACCGTGAGTCAAACGCACGAGAATAATTGCATGTCTTCTTTCCTGTTGAACATGATAACATAAATACAACCATCATTTATTGCATTATTTATGTGTGTTTTCAAAGAACAATGAAGGTAAAAGTGTCATCCGTCTGATTTGGTAATTACATATTACTTTAACATTATGATCATACCATCAATGTGCAGGAAAAATGGTAAAAGCATGTGTTTTTTCGGTTTTTTTAATTCAAGTAGATATTACCTTCAGCTTTTGACCCCGTCCTGGCCTCTCCTGTTGTTGCGACCGTTTTCACGCTGACCAGCTCAGAGCCGTGTTTTACGTCCTCCGCTGCGCCGGCTCTCGCTCTCTGCCTCCATCTGTGTCCGAGGGGCTGATTAGTTCTCGTTAATGACCCCCTCGCTCTGTCATTTTTTTTTTCTTTATGCCTGTGGCACTCGCGAGCGCAGGCACCGATGGGGCCACGGGGGCCAGCGAGTCGAGCGGACGCAAAGAGAAGCGAGCAATAAACGCGGACCTGACGCCAAACCAGCAAACAGTAATGATGGTGTTGTGCGATTTAATACTTTTATTAGGTCTAAATGGCACTTTGTGTTTTCTCACCAGACCTGTAAATGCACTTTCCATTTAAATTAGATTTTTTTGCTTCCTTTTTTTTCTATTAACTCGAAAATAAGCCCAGCAGGCAGTAGTCAATGCTTGGTCAATGTGTTTGGCAGAGCAGCTGTTCTTCAGCGCACAGTGGAAGTGGGGGAGGACTCTTGGCCGTGACCCTTGCGGAGGTGCTATGCGGCGGACAGAAGCAGTCCTGTCGCCGGGGGTGCCTGGTGTTCGGGCAGCGGGCTTGGATATGCTAATCTAGCTGCAGGCAACCTAGAAAGACCACATTTTGGATTTGAGATGTGTGTCTAGATCAATATATCTATCAATGTATATATGCTCATCTATGTGTGTGTGTGTGTGTGTGTGTGTGTGTGTGTTTGTAAGAATAAATAGTGCTTGGTCTCATTAAAGTTGGTGATATTCTTCTTGCTCCGGAAACCTTAACAGTGCCTCTGTGAAATGTTCAAATGACTGGTACGTTTTCTTTGTCTCGCTAAGAACTGGACAATATAGAGCGGCAGCCTTGTTTCAGTTGCACGTGTTTTCCCGCGTTGCCTCGGGAGCCACGTTGGTTCTAATGTTCAGGTTTTTGTTTCCCCGAGTAATCACGCCAAGGTCAGACGGAGGGCTGCAACTCTGCGATCAGCTGAGTGATCTGTCTTTTCGCCCTAATTCAACCCTCGGCGTTCGCCCTGTAGGGGGAAAACGTGGTGTACGGCTGCACTTGGAAACAATAAAGTATTAAGCAGCTTATGCAACATCCTCCACTGCAAACAAGGAAGCAAGTCTGCTGTGAGAAAAATGAAAAAAATACAAACAATTTTTCTGCGCGTGTTTTTTGTCTCAGCAGACGTCTTTGTTCTCTCTTACCTGCGCCCGCCTTCTCAGATTTCCCCTTAAATTCAAATCTGTTCTCCTAAACTCTTTGCTCCAAGGTCAAACTCTTTTCTCATAATATTTGGTTGGGTTTTTAAGTCGAACGAAAACGGTTTACAGAAGCGTGAAGAAAATAAATACTCACAAAAGATTTTTTACCATCGAGGCCCCATAAACAGGAGGCGAGGAGGTTCCGGGCTTTCCTTGTCTGTAAAGGGTTAAAGAGAAATTTCCTCCTCTTTTTTTTTCCTCCTTACATTATCGCTTCTTCTCGTTCCTGAAAATGGCGCTACCATATCATTCTTCAGCTCCTCTGTTCTCTGTAAGATGGAGGCTTATAAGCAGCTGTTACTGTAACAGTGGGCTGATCTTTCCGCCCTGACCAGAAAGGGGCGCTACTGAGAGCGCTCTGGTCGCCTCCTTTGCCCCTTTGCTCACTCAGAGCCCAAAAAGCATTTGAGTAGAGCAGCACGGCTTAGAGCTGCAGATCTTCACTCGATGTGAACCACCTTTTTTTTTTCCCGCTTTGATTGATTTGACCTCAATAAACGTATTCACTCTTGAGGTCATATTACATTTATAAGAGCTACAGCAGCATGTAAAACAGCTGATGGTCCAAAATTTTCGGTTTTTTTCCCGTCTTTTATTTTGTCACTGCTCATTCTTCATCTGGAAAATGTGACGGGAACCTTCGAGACTGTTCGTTTTTTTTTTTTTTTCTTTTGCCAGACACATTTTCCACAGATAATTCCTTTCATGGTAGGCTGGCTTTGGCCCATACGTTGCCGTTTTCCTTATTTAACTTAGGAGGGGGGGGCGGGAGGGGTTAGAGGAGGTGGGGGTGAGAGTGACTGGATGTTTTTCTAGCTGGGCAACCGTGTGGAGAATAGATCCCAGAAGAGAACACATCTCCAGCTTGTGAATAAAGACCTAATTGACGGGTTGTAGCCAGTTGTAAATGACTCATGAGGTAATACGTCTTCTCAGGCAGACGGAGAAGCACACAGTGGGGCTGTGCGACGGTGTGGTCGGCTTCCCCTTTGGAAGCAACACACTGTCAGATGGCTCCTTTCATTTGCGGATTTTGCCGGAAATTTTTTTGCGATTGTTGAGTACCACTTTTAGCCAGAGGTGGCGATATCTGCTGTCTAACGTGCTGGTTCACTGGTTTCCTGCATTTCCATTCTGCCTTTGTTGATGTAGAAGCAAAGTAAAACTCAGATGTAATGACGAACTCGTGACCTTGTTTTCCATGGAGGCAGCCTCTTGTGAAGTTCAAATTATCGTGACATTTTTATTCGCTGTCTTAAATATAAACAAACAAACAAACAATGGTGCTTTCACTTTGTCCTGCCAGTAGCTGTAGTGAAACATGCCAGTAATAAGCTAGCTGCATTAGCCCGCTTGAATTGACAGTCGAAAAAAAAAAAAACCCTACTAGCAGCCAATACCCCCCCAGTGCCGGGGCTGTGAGACTGAAAGGCGGCCATTGTTCTGCTCCCTCTGTCCACTCCACATAGCCGGAGCTGAAAGTAATGCATGCGTTTTGAACGGACGGAGGGAGGAGAGGAAAAAAAGGGAGCGAGGGCAAAGGAGAGGAGTGAGGGAGAATGGAGTGAATGGCAGGGGGAGAGCGAGAGTGCACGGCTGAAGTTGTAGTGTGCTTCTGAACAGCGAAAGGGAGGAGAGGAGGAGTAGAGCAGCAAGTGCCAGACACGAGGGGAGAGGCATGTAGTAGTCAGGGGTGACCCAGTGTGTGGAGGAGAGAGGTGGCATTTTCTTTCATTTTCCAAACTCGCCTCGCTCATCCGCTCTCATCTGCTTCCCTCCACGCTGTCCAGCTCATCAAGCCCCCCTCTCTCATCCTCTATCTGCCTTGCCTTGCCCTTGCCAAGGGTTTAAAGATGCATGTGGCGCGCTGTCTGTCTGTCTGTCTGTCTCCCAGGTGGCGACTGTGGTTGGTGGGTTGGTGGCTCCCCGAGGACGGACCCCGGGTCCTCACCCCGAGGAGATGTTTGTCTTTGCGGTTTTGGGTTTAGCTACACTGGGGCTATTTTCTACAGAGACAGGATTAAGCCCGCTCAGGTTTAGACCCCCGCTTTGTTTCCTCTGACACTGAAGACTACAACCCCCCCCCCCCCCCCACACACACACACACACACACACATTCGTACGCACACAGTCGCACACAGGCTGTGTTTACTTGGGGGTTGGTGCTGTGGCACTAAGTTGCATCTGGGTCTTAACTACTGTGACATATTGCACGCTGTGCCCTTGAAAGTACATTTTCCAGTGAATAACATGTATCACAGTCGGAATGCCAGGGCGTGTGCAGCAGTGGCTTAATGGAGGGTTTCTTTCCGAAATGCTATATATCTGCTGCGGAGACAAATTGGTACAATAAGAAGGAGCTGTTTTTGTCCTCAGAAGTAGAGCTACTTTGTGAGCGAAGGTCGTGTACAGATGGATTCCTTTCACGGTGATGAATAATGTGAATATACTCGCATGATTGTAATTGAAAATGGAAGACATCTCATTTTCAAGCCAATCTCTTCATATTTGTCTGGGACTCAGCCCATCTATAAAGCTGTATTAGTCTGAAGGCTCAGGGTCTGAGAAGACTAAGTGGCATTTTTACAAAAAATGACGTTAAATTAATGAAAATTATTCCACGGACGTATCAAACTGCATTTCAAAATGTGTCCTGTCGTAATTGATGATTTCTGTGCCGAACCTCAGCGAGGGGGCTGCTTTTAAAGGATCACTTTTGGATCTCCTCGCGAAGCCTCGAATCCTTTGTTAAGCAACAGATGTTCGTCCGATCGACGGCAAATCTGTAATCGCGCAGCCAATAAATCACATTTAGGAACGTGTAGCACTGAACCGAGTGTGACGTCACGCAGCGACTCTGGCTCCCGTGTGAAGACGAGCGAGTGTTTCGCGTTTGCAGGCATCCGTGGCTGCGCCTTCGCAGCGCACGTGCGCAGCTATACGTGCGCAGCTATACGTGCGCAGCTATACGCGCACGTAGCCTGCGCGTATATCCCGAGCCGACCTCTGCTCGGAGGCCCACTTTAACGAAGCAGCATGAAACACACACCCGCTCCTGCGAGCGGAGCGCCGCGCTATTTTTGACCCAATTTTCTGAGCCTGCTCCTCCGAGGGTGCGCTTCATTGTTTTTTTTTTTCCCCATCTCGTGAAGTTGTGTGCATGTGCATGTCAGTTGTTTATGCGCGGCGGTCTGTACTCCTGTGAGAATATGTACTGACGGTGCTTTTTTTCCCCTTCCTCCTCCTCCTGAAGAGAGAACGATTGATCCTGGGAATGTGTGATAAATCCCATCTTCACCCCCCCCTCCCCTCGTCTCAACGGAGGCCCGCTTTGACCAGGCCGGCTTTCTTTCCCCTAACGCTTCCCCACACAACCAAATATGACACCCCGAAGAACAGGGACCAACAAATACACCGGCACGCATGCACGCAGATACCACGCTGGTTTGGGAGGGCAGTTCATTATTCCTTTAGCGAGGCTAAAGTTGCAGGAGATGTGGTGTTTATTCTGCTTGTTTATTTTCTTCCTCTAAATCGGCGAGCAGTGAGCCTTGGAGTGCAGCAGCCTTTGAACCGCGGCCTATCCCATGACTGCAGCCCAGGGTATTAACCCAGAGCCACTGAGAGGCTTAAAAAGCCATCAGCTCATTGTCCGGAGACACAAAAACCCCCTTCCTCCAAAATCCCCCCCGCCCCCCCTCCCATCCCTCTCTTCTCTCTTCCTCCTTCCCTCCTTTCTTAAGAATGCCTTGAGCTGGCCTCTGCTGGCATTCATATTAATCAGTTTTAAGGGTCTAATGAGATAAGTGAGACTTAAGGGGAGTCCCCAAAGTGGCCTAAGCCCTCCAGATAAACAGAGGTGAGGAGCGCTGCCTATGGCTACATCCTCAGGAGTGTGTGTGTGTCTTTTCCTCCGGGACGGTCATGCATACAAAAGTTTTTTGATGTCCCCTAATCTCGGCGTGGAGTTTTGAGAGCCAAAACATCACCAAAGTCGAAGTAGAAAATTGCCAACCCGGTCTTCAGGAATGATAGAAAACAGTTTTTTGGACTTTTTTTGGGGGGGGGGAGTCGAGCATTTATCTTCAGTACCTTCCTCCTTTGTCCTTATCCACACACTCGCGCCCTCTGTGCCTGATCCCGCTAAATATCCCTGAAATAGACCACTTGGTATTCTCAGGCTCTTTCGCGCCTTTTGCCAGATCACCCTCTCTTTCCTGTCCTGGCTGCCCTTTTTTTTTTTCTCTAGCCCCCCCCTCTTTGGGATTACCACCTCTCTAACTGTACTCTCCTGTCCTGGTCTCTGAGGGTCCTGCTGGGGTGACCCAGCATGCCCACCGTCAGCTTTAGGCTCCGTGTTGTGGCTGCAGCGTTTGACTGACAGTTGCCTTTACTCTTTTTTTTTTAAATTTGTTGGCTTCCCCTCTTTTTTTCTGGGTCTGTTTTTGTTTTCTTTTAATCTTTTTAACTCCCCCCTCCCCCCAACTCCCCTCATTTGTACGTAAGATTTCAGCTCAAACTTAGAGCGGCAGTGTCTGTGTGTGGCTGTGTGCATGGTTGTATGCGTGTGGTTGCAGGCATGCATGTTTGCGTGAGTGTGTGTGTGCTCATTTAGTTGTATGTGAGCGCTTACAACAGTCCGAAGAACATGGTTGACTCCAGGAATCGTCTGAACTACTTTAATGATTTGTAATTTTCTTGGTTGAAGACATTAAAAAAGTTGCTTTCATGAAGCAGCAGTGATTTGAGTTACTTGGAAAGAAAACCTTCTTAGGCGAATTCAATAATTTGTAAACTATAATCTAGACACTCAAGCCTATAGATGTTTGAAGGAAGACATTAATGAACTGCTTAATTTACCAAGAACTATACGTGAAAGGTCAGTGTAGGCAAAAAGGTTTGATTTTTTTTTCATAAAGTTCAGAACATTAATAATTTTAAACACGACAAAACAACAAGACACTTTTTTTCTTGCTCCTCCTTCCGGTTCTTGTGTAACTCAGCGTGCCGATGACAGTTGTCCCAGTGGCGTGGCTGCGAGACGGGACAAGGCCTCAGAGTTCAGTTTCACCTGCTGTTCTGTTCCGCGGGGCCGCAGGACGCCGCCACCGGAGACATTCCAGCCAGGATTAGAGCGCGCAGCACAACGGAAGCACAAATAGGAGGGCGTAAAGTGGCCTTTTTTTTTTCTTTGGGATAAAACAGCATTTGGCCCGGATGTTTTCTAGTTAATGAGCTTTTGACATTTTTGAAATGCTCCCAACATTTTGTGGCTAAATTGTGTTTTACAATCAAGGTTTTAACGCATTAGCATTTTGGCACTGAAAACATAATTACCAAGTTTAATCGAAAACACAATTAAAAGGGAGAAAAAGAACAAACAAATGTGTATCTTTAAAAAAAAAAAAGCAAACCTATTTCACGACTAACAGCAAAAAAAACAATTAATTGACAGTGTTTAGAAATTTTTAATAATGATAAATTCGTAAAACATGGAGAAATTTGATTAAAATTATGCTTTTGGAGTATATATTTAAATGGCTAATAATAAAGCCATGTCTTTGGCTGAAATGATTTATTTAAAAAATATTTTCAGCTCTATTATTTCTAATTTGAATTAAAAAAAGGATTTACAAATGATTTCTATTGGGTATATTTGAACATAGTCAGTGGTTGTTTTTTTATTTTGTTTTTTTTCCCCAAAAAATTGAATTCTTAAACTTACAAATTTCAACTGTTTTTTTTTTTTTTTTTTTTAATTGTTTTAGTTGTTCTACTCAAAATGTGATTTTTGCTTACGGTCAATTTTTTCGTGTAACTTACAGACTTTGAGTGAACTATTGAGCCTGTGGGAAATGGGACGCATCACATTCCCTGCATTGGATCAGAGTGCCAGGCTGGGTGTTGGGAGTGGGAGCGATGAAATATTCATCATTGTTTGTGATCTGGCAGAAGAGTAGCACTTGCAAACCTTAGCACGCAATTCATGAAAAATCCAGTGGAGCTCGACATGTTTAGAGCATGAAGGTGATCGAAGGTTGTCTGCTCATCTGCTGGTTCGTATGACTTCAGGTGAAAACAGTCCTTTGTGGCTGGCTGGCTGTGGACTTCGACCCCAAAAACAAAACAAATCTTTTTATTATTTTTTTTCTTTATACCTCGTATAATAAGTTTGCAGTACTCTTTCATTGCTTAAATGTCAAAACATGATGGTTTAGCCTGAATCGTGACCCTTGCTTTTCCTTGTTTTCTCGTTATTGAGAAGTGTCAGTCATCAGGCAGGGGAGGGTGTCAGACTTGTCAATCTGTGACTGACACTGGGGCCGCGGCGGCTTCAATAATGCAGCACGGGCACACTTTCCATGTCCTTCCTCCGGGATGTAAAAAGCCGTCCTTACATTAAGCCCAGGTCAGATTGTGTCTGCCGTTGTACATTAGCGGCAAAGCCTTCCTGCCGGTATCACTAGTAGCAGGAACATGGCACGAAGATGGCTGAATTATTCACACTCATAATCGGCCTTTATGTCCTGCGGCCAAGCTGGGCCCCACTGTTATTCTAGTGCATAATTGATAGTGCTCAGAAGTGGAAAAGTTAGAATAGCAGAAGTAATGCGAAGCGAAAGTGTAGTCAGGCAGCACAAGGAGGAAAAGGGGGGGGGGCGCTTTGGTGGAGAAGTGAGGGGGAGCGGAGGGACGGGAGGTGGGCCCCTATAGGAGTTTTTACACTGAGCTTGTGTGAGCCTTTACGGGGCTTAGGCCCGGCCAGCGTGAGGATCGCGTGTATGGGCCAGCCAGACGAGTCTTGGAGGGAGAGGGGAGGGAGGAGGCGGTGGGGGGGATGAAAGGAGGTGGGAGAAGGAGAGGAGATGGGGATCCCGCGTAACGAGGCCCGACGCTGAGCTGGCCCAGAATGTGGTACGTGAAACACCACTGTGGGCAGAAACATTTCTGAAAAATTCAACCAAATATCCCTTCATTTGTGTTATTTCACCCATGGTGGCAGACAGGTTCGGTTTCGGCTTGGCCTCCACCCAGCAGGCTTTGTTTCTTTTTTTCGCCCCCACCACCACCACCACCTTGCTGAGGCAGGTAAGACAGTCATTGACATCACATTACAACCATGTGATACAATGATCAATAAACAGCAAACCCCAGAGAGGAGGAGTGATTGGCTCCCTTCCAGGGGAAGGCAGAGGCCATCTATTGAGAAATTGAGTTGCCTTCTGGAAAATGTCTCGAGACGGAGCTCCACCACAGGCTGGGTTTAATTAGCCTGCTCTCGCTCGCACATCTTCATCTTTAGCTGGAAACCTTCAATCAGTTCATTCCTGCAGTTTTTTTGGGAGCTCATCATCTGAGGTGTTTGCCCAATATATTCCAGCTCTCATAAGTAATCGAGTAAAGGGCGATTCCCTGGAAGTTTGGGTGTCTCAGGTGAAAGGTGTTAACACGACCCCAGGTGTAGTCTATTTAACACCTCTCTGACCCTTCACAAAGCCGCGCTAACTGCTGCCTAGCTCCACCTTTTGTGTTCCATAACAAAGCCCCTTTAGCTCCTAATAACACCGCGGCACTGCCGGTGTCAGGAGAAACCTGAGATAAGGTCCACATCAGAGGGCTGGTGGGAACCGTTTAATCCGCTGCTCGAAACCAAACCAACACACAACAGGCGGGGATCATGTTTGGCAAAGTGGCCCCGCTTTGATGGGAGGGGATCGGATGGTGTGAGCAGGGCAGGACGGCGATGACGGAGAATGAGAGAGAGAGCGAGAGAGAGAGGCGGGCAGCTGAATGGCCGGGAGTCTTTTAAATGGGCCCGTGAAAGGGAACATCTGGAGAATAATGCAGGGTGTTGTACAGGGTGTGCTCGGGCGCTCATCCACACAGACAGGCGTGCACACACACTGTTATTTTCACAGTCATAATACGTACTGTTGTTTTCTTCTTTTCATCATCACTTCTTTATCCTGGGATTTTTTCCCCCCTCTGATGAGAGTTTAATCGACTTTTTTTTTATAATCTGGGAGCAAATTTATGTTCTGCTTATTTTTTTACTGCTAATCTTTCATTTTTTCCTCCCTGAATTTCTTGTCTTATCTACTCCAACTTTATTAACTGGTTTATATGAGACTAATAGTACCTAATTTGTGCCCAACATGTTGTAAACATTTAAATTAAAGCTTTACATCCGAGCTCTATGTATGTGTTTCTTTTTGGTCAGTATCATTTGGCGATACCTTTGAAAGTATCTTTCGGCGGAGTCCCTTCAATGTGGCCGTAAAGCTGTCGAGTGGAAACATTACCAGCGATATGTCTCAGAAACTCATAAAACCAGTTTATGAGTGCACTTAAGGCCGATACACCTACTGGAGCCATTCTATAAAGATGCAGACAGAGATTGCACCAAACTCCCCACGATTACCCACATTTAAAAGTAATAAATGCCGATCGATAAATGATAGGGGGGGGGAGGGGGGTTGATCCTGACTTACCCAGTTATTTCCAATTCAAACACCTCTTTTCAAACTAAAATTGCCACGTTTACAAGCTTACCATTGATTTGTTTTATTGTTCTCTTCCTACAGGCCAAACGCATTGAGCTGTTTTTCCACAGTGGTCCCACAGAATGGATGTTTTTATCTTCTGAGGTGCCTAAATTCCTGAGAGGATTTGCTGGCATCTCAATAAAAAAAATTTGCAATATTTTTTTTTTAACTGCACGTGACTTTTTTTTTGTGCCACAAAAGTCGAGAAAAAACATAATTGACAGAAATGTCAGTCATTAACACTTTGGTTTGAAGCAAACAATGCCTTAAGTCTACTTCAGAAAAGAATAGATGAAGCCCCCCCTCCACAGCTCCCCTTCTCAGTCATCCTGCTGCAGGATATGTGGCAACACCACGATGTCTAATTGACGTCGTATGCTTATTTATTTACATGCCATGTGTGTGCCAGGACTGGAGAGCTGTTGGCACTGGCAGGTATGGATTAGACCCCTTTTCCATCCCACTGTGAAGTTAATTGAGGGAATCCTCCTCCTCCCACGCTGGACTGGGACCGTGGCAGAGCTGCGCGGTGAAGTCGGCTGACGAGGCGCTACGCCCCCGCTCTCAATTCCCGTCGACGATTTCTGACTCCCAACTGATGAGCCTGCACCCGATAAATCATTTCCTTTTGACCTTTTACACACTTTGTCTGAATTGAGGCCCTCTCACCAGGCACCACCCCCCCTTCCCAAACCCCCCAAGGACGCTAATGTATTGTCATTAATATGATATAATGGCTTATTACGGTGTCACTAATTGGATTGTACAGCAGTTAGATGTGTTATCGTCCCACTCTGCCATTAATTGCTCCTCTAATGGTTTGCTTTTGGATATTTACGTGTCACACAAGCGGTTATTCGGCACCGCTTTATGGTTTCATGTAAAGGGAAAGGACCAGTAAAAATTCCCACATGTGGGTCTCTCGTCTTTTTATAGTGCGAAGGACCCCTCTGAATTGGCCAGGCCTAATTAGTGCACCGTCAAGGAAGCACCTCACCAGGAGGTGTGACTGCTAATGCCCCCGGGTGGCGCCTGCTTTAAATTCACATGTGGCTGACGGAGGACGAGCCTCTTTTTTTGATGCATTTGTTTGAACATGTGTTGTTTATGTGTGTGTGTTTTGGTTGGTATACAGCTAATTAGTCAAATGTCACAGCACAGCTCAGATTAGCCATGTGTCTCCCAGAGTATTTTGTTACATTTGAGTTTGTTTGTTTTTTTCTGTTGATTCACGACTGATGCTGTGTTATTGTGTTATCCGCTTGTCACAGCTTATCATATGGATTAATGTTGAAAACACATGGGTTGTTGTTCAACATAAAGCGAACACTTGCCAGCGGGATTTTTATTTTATTTTTTTCTTCTTCATGCCCTTTGAAAACCATACAGAATGCATTACTGACGTCTCCACGGTACCCTGCGTTGTTGTGTGTGTTTTTCACTTGCACATTGCGGGCGTGTACAGTGACTCCAGCCTTTGTTTTTTTCCGGCGTCTCTGCTGGTCTTTTAATTGTGATTTTTTTTTTCTTCCCAGTGTTTTACGGCTCGGTAATGATTTTTTTTTTTTTTTGCAGCGGCCTGTTTTATACCGGTTGTCCAAACCAGCGGCCCGGGGAAGATTTAGTGTGTTGCCGCTGTTGGGTAGTGAGCTCTAATTGGAAGGTCAGGGGGACGTGTTTCAGAGTAGCAGGAGATCACCTGCGCAGTGCAGATTTAAAGGTTATCCAAACCCAGCCACGGGCATAAAGATGTAATGTTCCAGTTATTGTAGGAGCCATCTGGATGAAGAATATCGCATGACTTAAACTGCTTTTAAATGTTCCAGAAATGCAAGCGTGCAAATTTTCTTCCTTGATTTGCATTGAGTTAGGAAGAGAAAAAAAAAGTCCCACTGTCAGGGAGTATTTATTTCAGTCTGAACGGTACATGCTGTGTTACTTAGTAGCCCTCTTGGTTGCTTTGACACTGGGAGGGCTTTTTTTTTCTCTTTCTTTTCTTTCCATCAAGTCATGGTGTCCCTCTGAAGAACAGCTGCCTCTGGTCCCTGCGTGGCATGCCAGGAGTTAACCGCAGCCCCGAGCTTGGCCGAGAGGCCGAGACGTCTGCGCTCTTGACGCTATGTGCGTCTGTGGGGCTCCGTTTCTGCATTTCGTGCCACATTTCGTGTCTATCGCCGGCCCTTCTCTCACGCTTGCCTGGTCCCGTGTCGTTGATGGAGTTTGGGTGGAGGTGGGGGTTGGGGGTTGCTGGTGGCCGGTAGATAAGTGCCTGGGTGTCTGGCTTCCACCGCTGCAGACTGGGTAGGCTGGGCCACGGAAGTGAGCCCACAAAAAAAGGAAAAAAAAAGACATCTCTGGGTGATTCTTGGCACGCGATGTTTTGCGCTGTGCATAAACACACAGCGCTCACAGACAAGACGCCTACTGTACACTCGCAGACATGCACCTTTGACACTGGGTGACACAGAAAACCAGCCTTTTTTTCCCCGTCTGGATGCCGACCCGATTTGGGCGGACATGTGCGAGCCGCCCTCTGCACCTGCATTTTGTTTTTTCGAGCCCAGTGTGCACGCGTGTGCATCCAAGGGTGGCCCACGGTGCTTTCCCAAGCAATACAGTTATTGACGACGGGAGGAGAGGTTGAAGGGGTCTGCAGACAAAGAGGTGGAATGTGCTGACCAGAGCATCTGGCGACAAAAGGAGAGAGGAGAGTGGGCCGAGGCCGGGGGTGCAGAGAAAGTACATATACCATGAACAGCCTGGCTCAAATCAGCCAGCTTGGCTTGCTGACCAACACTCCTTTATTTCTTTCCCTCCTGCTTCCTCTGTTTCTTTTTTCTTCTTTTCCTTTTAGAGAGCTGTCTGGCATTAAAGTGAAAAGAATTGATTCCCCCCCCCTCCTTTCTTTTATTTAATACCCCTCTTGCCATCGCCTACCCCTCAAAGCCTGAATCGATACAGTATCTGCATGTACACTGGGATAAAATACAAGCACGCGATATAATGGTGGCACTCTGCCTCGCCTCTTGTTTGTTCATGCTGCTACCTTTTTCTCTCATTCTCTGCCTCCGTGTTGTTCCTCAACCTTTTCCTGGTGCACCTTTATTTTATTCAGTTTATGTTGCGTGCTCTCTCCCCCCTCTCCCCCTCTCCATCCCCCGCCACCTCGCTCCCATCGCAGGGAGAATGCAATGCGGAAAGGTGAGAAAGTTAAGAGATTGAGAATGCTTTTACAGTGCCCCTCTTGTCCTGCCTGCCTTCTCTTCTTCCTCCTACTCAGGATGGCCTGTAATGAGAGTCTCAGAGCATCCATGTGGGTGTCGTGCATGTGTTAGTAATTACTCATATCGGTTCTTATGGGGTCAGAGAGAAGACACGTGCACAGCTGAGCGCGGCAAGTGCCATTATAAAAACCTGTGTGTGGGTGTGTGTGTGTGTGCGTGTGTGTACGTGTGTGGGTGCATTTCAGGGCTTGCCTCCTTGTGTGAGCGCACTTGATCTGCAGTCCTCTCGGCTCTAACCTTCCCCTCGTCCCCAGCCGAGCTTTGTCCCGAGAGCGACAAAAAAATCAAACCAGGCGAGCGCATGTGGCTCCATGAACACTTAACAGAAGAGCAGCGAGGGAGACAGACTGACACTCAGCCACAAACACACTGAGACCACTTCTCCATCGCTGTCTCCTCGCTTCCCTCTTCCTCCTCCTCCGGCTGCTGGCTCGACTGTTCCGACTGCATTCAGCGGATCCTGTAGTGGAACGGCATCGGGAGCTGTCGTGCCTGGCGTGGAGCTCCCATGCTGGGGTTGGCTGTTTCCTCCAGCTCCCCTCTCTCGATGACAAATGACCTGTGTCTGTAGTTCAGACACTGGGAGCTGCCGTGGGGGGCGGGGTGAGGGAAGGTTTAATAGCGTAAAGTGGCCAGTTATATGGAGTGATTTTAAAAAAGCTACCAGTGGAAGGCTGTAAAGAAGAAAGAGAGCCAGAGAGAGCGACGCGGAGCGGCAGAATGACCCATATCTATGAGAAATGAACCCTTTGAGGCGACAAGGACCCCATTCACCTTCTTCCTCAATGAGTCACCTTTACATTGTGTAATAGAAGGCAGTCTGTGTCTATTTACAACCAATTGAAGTGCTACCGCGATGTTGGTTCAGGAAGTGCTTGGTTAATCCTAGTATGTATCTGAGCCCGGTGTGTATGCACACAAAAATCGTTGTCACGTCTCGAAGCGTTCCCAGCAGCTTGAACGTATTATCGTCGCCTCTGCGGAGACCTTTGGATGTTCACGCACCCCTCGCCGTTTGGCTGGAGAAATAATAACTTTGAGAATTGACAAGGTGGCACCGGCGAGTAATTTAGGACCATTTAGAATGGCCGCTGATTGGAGGCGCTATTATTTCTGTGTATTACTGAGTAAATGGCGTCTGATTCACTGCATGTCACAAGATGGTGCGGCCCGTGGGGGGGGGGGGGGCGGCGCGGCCAGTGTGACTAACAGTTCCTCTTTGTTCACACCAAGGTTTTCATCAGGACTTAAAGAGCTCCATTTTTTAAAACAGAAATGCGTAATTCATCCCACATGGCTCCGCACTTTTTCCCTCCTGCTTTCTCCATTTTTTATTTTTTTTTCATCCACACGTCGGTGCTCGACAATTTTCACCGGACCCCGAGCCGCCACGCGTGCGCACGCAGAGAGAGATGCGCGGTCACGCCGGCACCCGAAGCAGACACCTTCGCTCTTGGCTCCCGTTCGGCTGCGCGCTCCCCCAGTCAGTCATTCAGGGTCGGTTCTTGCTGATTCAGACAGCTGTCACAGCAGCATCAGCACTGTTGACCACGCCAGACAGACACCATGCGAAGCCACGTAGACACTTTGGTGTGTGTGGAGGAGGGCTCGTTGTGTCAGACGTGTACATGAGTCCGAGAAGGCATCAGTGGTTTAGATTATTGCTCTTTGTGCAGGCGAATGGGTTGTTGAAATGGTTTTCTGTGGTATTTCACAGGGACAGGGCAGATAGGGCGAGTCAGAG
>JASSRZ010000011.1:13806512-13819293 GCA_032164315.1 Malacoctenus gilli
TTTGTGCAGGCGAATGGGTTGTTGAAATGGTTTTCTGTGGTATTTCACAGGGACAGGGCAGATAGGGCGAGTCAGAGAGACCAGCGATGCTCCAGAGATGGTCTGGTTTTTTTCTTTCCTCCCTGCTCGTTCACTGTAATTGCCCTGAACAAAAGCCCCAGCCAAAACACCTCGTTCGGTGACAAATGGGATATGACAGCCGCTTTATGACAAAGTGTTTTTCGTCGATTTAATTTTGCTGAGAAGTTCACCTCCGAAATTACCTCACTCGCAAGGCGAATTAACCCCAAAGTTTTTGGGTCAGTTCTTCTCAAAATCACCCGTAAACGCATTTGCTCACCTGCTTCGATTCGCATCCTGTGATGCCAAAAAAACCCAAAAAAACAAAACAAGAAAAAAACGTTGTTTTTGGGAAACGTTTGTTTCAAATGTCTGTTTTTACCACAACACAAAGATGATGAATATAATTGAACTTTTGTTTGTTTTTGCTCAGAGCGCTGGAAAAGTACCTCAAAGAAGTTCAACAGCAGCACCTCTAGCAGGAAAGCAATTCAGTCCAGCTGCTCTGGATAATCAGCAGTTTTCCAGGCACAATTTCTTTGGTAAAAGACACATTGAATGGAGACTGTGAAAATTTGTTGACTTTCCAGAATCTGCTCGCAGCCTCGCACTGTATTTCAAAAGCTAAAAACTTCATGATAAATTAAAAAACCCACCACAATGAGAGCCAGAGTCATTTCCATTCCTTCATGCCTCAAAGGAAAACTCACATTCTTTCTGTATTTGAAATATGTTTATGAAATCTCTTTACATTTCCACTTCATTTGATCGATGTGTTCCCAGCAAGGAGGGTACAGAAAGGATCTTTTCCAACATTTCTTTTTCACAACCTAATGCAAACCTGCTAGCCCCCCCCCGCGTGACGCATGTCCGAACCCTCTCCACTTAACACGAAGTCTTGTGAGATCTCCTGCGAACTTTCTGCATCTCAATGTCTTCCGTCTCCTCGCGTAATCCCTGAGTGACTTAATGATGCTGAGATCAGTGCTCTGTAGGGGGCAGACCATCTGTTGCGAAGGTTCTCTGACACTAAACTCAGCTCCTTCTAACTCTTGATATACGTTCGGGGTCGTTGCCTCGCCGCGGAGTGATTTTCGGGACCGATCGGGCGATTATCAGCGTGGTGATGGATTGGCTCCCTAAGTGCCTGGAAATGTTTGTGTGCTAAAACGACATATGCATGTGTAAATTTGTGTGCGTGTGTGTTCCTTTTTTAAAGAGCAAGTTCGTTGCCAGTTGAGAAGTGTGTGAGCACCACTTGGGGTTCTTAGTTCCTGCTGTGCCCTCAGGGATGGGGGGGGTGCCTTGGAGAGATTAGACACCATCTGTTGGCTGGCACTTGACAAGCACACTGCCTTCCAGCAAAACACACACATACAAACACATCGACAAAGCGACGTGGGACGCTCACATCCACAAAGCTGATCGACGTTTTTTCTGCTTTATGTACAATGCAGCCTTCCTCCCAACTTCGCCTTCATTCGTCTTTGTCTTTGTCTCGTCTTTTTTCTGCTTTTGATCCATCCTGACCCATTTTTTTCCCCCTCCCTTCCTACGACCACGATTTATTCCTACCATCACTCTCCCATTTTCCCAAACTTTCATTAAGTCTCCCCACTCCATCGATCTCCCATACTTCACGTCATCCCTCTCTCTGTGTGTCCTTTGTGACCAACCTCTGCCTCCCTTCCTCCCAAAATACCTCCCTCCTTCTCCTCTTTTCTTCGCTGGTGGTGAGAAAGACCGTCATTAAAAATCTGCCGCCACCCCCCCCCCTCTCCCAACCTGCTGGGTGTAATCATCTATGAAAGAGGGCACATTAATGTTGCTACGTCTAACGCCATCGGCTCTGTGCATGTGTGCGATGCATCCTGAGTGACCCTCCATGCCAACATGGCCCACTTCACCTGACCACACACACGCCCCAAATCCTCCTTCAAGGTCACAACTATGCTGATCAGACTGGTTTTCTGTGTGTGTGTGTCTGTGTGTGTGTCTGTGCTTACATGCAGAACAGTTTACTGTTGTGTTCTTGTACCTGTATGAATGGAGTTTATTCTTTGCTGAATCTCAGCCCTTTACTGCTTGGTAAAGCATTACAAATACCTACTTGTCATGACGTCCTGTCCTCAGATGAGTCAGACGAGTGCTGAATCTAAACACATGCGTGTGTACTTGTGTGCTTGACAAATTGTGATCACGTCAGTGGTGTCTTTGTTCTCCCAGTCGTGTTTGAGTACAAGCGTTAATTTGGTGTCAGCGTTGTTTGTTTGTTTTTTTTTCCTCCCGCGTGCACGCGCTTGTAGGTGTGCACGCTCGCGTGTGTGGCTGTCTCTGTTTCATCCCACCTCCCGAGGTTCAATGCTCTCTGGCTATTCTGAAGGTCAGAGATGACACCGTGGGAGAGGGGTCAGTCATCACCGCCACCCCCACCCCCCCCTCCTCTGTCCCCTCCTGTTTCCATCTTTCCATCTCTCCATCTCTCCTTTCATGTATTCTCATCTCTCTCTTGTGTGGCTCTTGGTATGTGGACTTTATTAAATTTTCCTCCGGGTGGGTGACGGAGAAGACAGGAGGGGATCAGGGGAGTCATCCCCTCTTTGCTGCTTTCATCTGTCTCTCCTCTTTCATTCCCACAAGGGGGACTCCGGTTGTTGGGTCCTCGCGGAGAAAAGGTATCCCAGGAACCTCTGCCCTCTTTGGGCCACTGTGCTTCATGACAGCTCCCTGATTCCATCTGGAGGTCAGAGAGTGGAAAGAGATTAAAAAAAAAAAAAAGCGCCTTCTCTCTCTTTCTCTCGCTCTCTCATTCTCCCCCTCTCTCCCTTTCAAATAATAAATTCATGGTGCATTTTCCTCAAGGCCTGGCAGGAAGGTGAAAACTTCATTCCCTACCCGGGCTCTTCTCGTCAATCGTCGTCAATCAATGGAAATTAGGAAATGTGCTTCGCAGCAGCAAAATGAGCTTCGGCCAGGAATTGCTTTGCAAATTCGGTTAGTAAGCTCTTCTGTTAATGACAGGGTCAACACATCTTGTCTTGCAACCGCAGACTCAATGAGGACAAGGCAAAACTGGGGAACGGCCGGTCTTCTCGAAGAGTCCATCGTGCACGCTCATGTAGAAAAAAGTAAGAATGGGAGCCTGGGAAGCCAAAACCGATTTCGCAACATCTTGAGTTTATTGACAAAGTTAAATGAATGCCATGAATGGAAGATAGGGTAACGTCTACGAAGTGCTGGCTTTTCTTTCATCAGCCTCCTCTGTGGCTGCTCAGCGGTGGTGATTCCATGTTTTTTTTTTAGTGCTATGAATCATCCTGTGGTCTCCCCCCAAGGCTTTCTGGCTCACCCTGTTTCTATTGCAAACGAGGAATCAAATGAAGTAATTGATTGCTTCAAATGATCTTTTTTTTTGTTCGCTGCGCTCCGTGTCTGTGCTGCACAGCTCAAGTGTATTTATAGGCAGAGACGATTTGCCTAGATTCTTTTATAGTATCAAAAAAATGTAAGCATTCATCGATAGGCGCTAAAAATCGCAGGCTATCAAAATAACCAAAGGGAGGAAAAAAGGTGCCACTTTATTGTGTATCACTATTTTGCAGGGGTGCCATACACAGTTTTTGGAAAGGACAACAAACACACAGAAATGTGTCAAAACCTGTAAAATTAGACCAAATGATGCAATTTTTTAGGCCTTTTCTATCATTTAGTCAAGTACGAGACTTAGATCTGGAATTTCAAAACAAAAACGGCCTAAAATATTTTGTAAAAACCCAAGGTGAATATGGTTAACCTTTATGTATTCTAAGTGTGTGCCTGCTGCGTACAGTTCAACACGTCGATAAATTATAGTGAAAGTGTCGACAAGCATGAGTCACTGAGATCAACGAGTCGATCCGGTTTTGTTTTGTGTTTGTGTCACTCTGAACTCGCTCAACTCCTCATGATGACATGTTTGCTCAGATTTCATTTGAAAGGTAAAGAGGAAGCTCAGTCAAATATTTTGCCCTCATGTGACGCTCATGTTCAATGTGCGTTTTAGGCAGTTGGTTGCAAATGAGAACTGCCCCGAGATTTGCTTAATGCGATCATGTCGGAGGGCAGAGTCCCAAGAGCAAATGTCAGTGTGGACCGACTGCACCACAACAGATCAACTGTCCTCACCTATCATGCTCTATTTGTTTCAAAACTCCCTGAAAGGATGAGGACTGGTAACTGATTTGCTTTCCCTCTTGGTTTTTTCTTTTTTTTCTTCTTACCCTCAACTTTGCCGCCAGCGGAGCGGGATTAATAATTTGTGTTAACAAGAGGGATGCCAGCCTCTTTTCATCCATCGTCCAATTGTGCCCTTCCCTACTTTCACACATCACCCCGCTGATTATACCTGACACCTCCTCCTTCTCATCGTCAGCGATGACAAAGCGCTTCTACTGTGCTCCCCGAGTCTCATCCCTCAACCCACCGATGGCCCACATCACAGCAGGAGCAGATATGAGCCCCGGGAGGAGATCCGTCACCACTCGCCTTTGTACCTGCGACTCATTTTTCAGCCGCTGGATAGGCGAGTGTGTGGCATCTCTTAGTGGTAAATGGGACGCATCCACTGAGCTGTAGCTTGGTGGTGGCCAACGTGGCCACGGGAGCCGCCCGGCTTACAATTAACACTGATTTATCTGCGAGCGTTACCGTCGGAGTGGTGATGATAATGAAGATGCCTCTGGTCGAAGCAGAGTGGAGTCTTTACTGCTTCAGTCGATTGGAAAGCAGTTTGACACCTTTATGTGTGTTGAAGAGAAGAATGTTTGTTTAGAAGGACTTCTCTGCAAATGCATCAGAAAAGTGTTGGTGCTTGATGAGAAAATATACCATCCTGTTCCTCCTCAGCCGTTGCAGCACCATGTTACCATGACATCATATTAGTATTAAATACAATCATGTTCTCTTTGTAGTCACACCACTACATTTATTTCCTGTTGTGTCAGAATGACAGGAAAAGCCAAGCCACGCCATTTACACTCGGTTATTTCCATTGTGGGAAGCAGAGACATTCACCAGTACAGTATTAAACCGGATTAGGATGAATCAAAGTGGAAAGGAGGAGCTGGAGATGACAGCTTTAGCCACACGTTTCATGAGGTGTCATTTAATACAGCTTCCACCACTGAGCTCAAATTAATTCACTCGGAATTACTTCGGCTCTTTTCATTTTCTCGCTTTTTATATTTATCCTGGTGGCATTTGTTCCCCCGTCTCTCTTTCCCCCCTTGAATCATCACAATTTTTTTTTTAATGGATTTATTTAATTCAAGTCTTGTTTTATTTTTTGTCAACGTGACGGCAATCACAATGCCACCAACTTGCAACAAAATTAGTCCATTTCATCTCTGTAATTACTGACATGATGGGAGGCCAGGGGCGTGTTCAAAACACTCGCACATGCCCATTACTTGGTTTCCCTGAAGCTTGCCGAAGCTTGCACTGCACTGGCAACCGGTTCGCCTAGAAACCACTGTATGATTTACGATCGTCCCGACACTTCATCCCGTGTCAAACAGTTTTACACGCAAATATAGTAAAAAAAAAAGTGATCGTATTTTATAAGTGAACTGTCAGGCAGCTCAGCAACCCACCAAAAAAACGAGAGTGATGGATTAGAAACGGTTCAGATCAATTTTCCTTAAAAACGTTTTGAGCACCCCTTCATTCATAACAGTCTAGATTTTACGTACGACACAAAGGAAACAAAAAAAAAAAGAGTCAGTACTTGATGCATTCGCCTTCCTGTATGAGGGGGGGAAACTACTTTTTTTGTGATTCAGGGACTTAAGGGTATGAACAAATGGGAGGAGTCAGCTTGGAGTCTAATCTATTCCCAATATGGCATAATGTGAAAGCGATGTCGGGATCCGGCCGTGGCTGGAAGGAAGGCGAAGTCCTCAGTGCAAAGCCACAACATTCCTGGAGTGTTAATGATGCGTTACATTTGTGACTCCTCCAGCCTCTGTGTGGCTGCACGAATGTGTGCATTTTCACACTCCTGCCATATCAACTTAAGTTTCCATCGTGCGGTGCGGCGAGGTGGGGACCAGGGGTCTCCGAGGGCCCCCCCCCCCCCCGAGGTTTATGCTAAGACCCCTCGTAAAGAATCGTGATTGCGGACGATGGTGCGAGAATGTGTTTACGTGTGTCTGCATGGGGCGCCGACAGGGCTGCCTCCCGGGGTGGGTTTCGGTTCCACCCGAGCGTGCGGGGTGGGAAAAAGTGAGTGTGCGTGTAGGGGGGGTGGATGGCGTCCAAGGATGCGGTGCATAAAAAATGGTTATTGTAGCCTAATCAGCGCGGCGACCCGAGCCTGAGTTAATATTGAGGAGTTTGACCTTTTCTGTTGGCGGGAGATCTGGAGTGCCCTCCAGCCCCTGTGGCTTTATGCGAGTGGTCTTTCAACACCATTGTGTTCCACCGACGCGCACACTCGCATGCGTGCCTGTTGTGAAGTGTGTGTGTATGCTTTTTTTTTTTCTTTTTTCAACTGACAGATGTATGGCAGGATCAGAAGCAGGCGCAAATATGAAACGGACAGGCTCTTCACCGCCATTTGCATATATTATTGATTTGAATAGATGTACAGGCTGGATGTTGGGGGGGAAGTATCGCTTCAATGATGTCTTTCGCGGATCAGAGCAGAAAACGGGCCAGACAGGTCTGTGGAGTTCAAAGCCTGGGAGACACATAGGGGAGATATGTACACTGTAAAAAATGTCTTAATTTCAGGTTAATTCATTCACTCACACAATCTACACCATTGTAAGCAAACCTGCTTGTTTCATTTAGTTTCCATCGGCAGAATTAGGGTTTATCAAAAACAGCAAAAAGCGTGCCTTTTGGTTATTTATTTGTCTTCTTTTGAGGGGCTTTTTTCCCCACAGTGTAGAAACCACATCTGCATGTTCAAAGCAACTCATTGTCCTCATAAGGTATAACACATTATGCACCTGTTGTTTCATTTGCATTTTGGAATTGGGCCCACTCATACCTGCCCATGCCAGAGGGAAATAACGGCATACTTTGATATGGCGACGACTCGGCTGGCAGCCGCTTCACTTATCGTCGACTCGAACGTGCCTTTCCTCACTCCCCTGATTCAGTTATTCTCTGACGCTGTCTCCTTTCATAACATCTCCCGCGCTCTTGCTCGCCCTCACCCCCTTAAATCCTCCCAGTAGTATTAAATTTGTGTTTATCCCTCCAGTCTGCCTCCCTCCATGTCTCCAGGTCCCCAAGGAGACATCCAAAGCACAGAGCCCCAGGTAGGAAGCCCCGGGCAGGGCTCGTAGCTGCTGTGGGAGCGCTCCCAGGGATTTGCAAGCTCCAGAGACCTGCGGTGGTTGCACAAGGTCTCGTGTAGCGCCAGAAAGGGGGGGGTGGATATATGAAGAGGGTCTGTCCTTGTGAGAGGCAGACAGCCAGATAGTAGAAAATTTAGGATGGTTTTTCCGACACCGCGCTGGATTTTGTTGTAAATCTACACCTCAGGAATGGAAAGGCAGAGGGCCCCTGAACTTGTATGGCTTTGGCCCCTCCTACCTCTGAACTCTTGCCTCCCATTTGTCTGACAGAGAGAGAACAATCGGTCGCCGCGGCTTCCGAGGCCCTGCCTTGTTCTCTGCTTTGTGCAGGGATAAGATGATGTCCCACGCTCACTACAAAGCTGGATAATTAACCCCCTTCAGTGGCAGCTGGTGTTGCCTGCACGTAGCCTGCTGGACGGAGTCGGCGGTGCACCCATATGTGTACACACGAGTGCACTGACAAGCGGGATAATGCTCTCGCATGTGGGCACCGAAACAGTCAGAGACGCAGGCGAATGCCTCCCGACTGTTCCCTGCATGCCTCAATCTGACTGATGTAAAACAGCGGGCCGGAAAATGTAAGCCGCGTATAATTTCTGCCCCCTTTGCATGCGCGGCATTTTGTCAGTGATCAGCAGAGGGCCTTTCAGTAGCTGAACATATATACCCTGTAATCTTTTCTGCTTTGTTACACAGCCGAGGTGTAAACTTTTCGGCGTGATGGACAGCTTTACAATGGGAGGGTTTTTTTTCAGTGAACGCAGCGTTCTCGGCAACCTAATCACAGGCTCGCACGTCGCTCTGGGAGAACAACAACAAAAAAATTCAACAGGAATGCTTCGAGCTGAATCATACCATGCTACGTGCAGTCTCTCGACCTTTGTCCCCTAAATGGCATTTTTTCTTAATCCCACTTTCTGCCACCACATTGTACCGTGAGCCCATTAAGACTTGTGAAAATCTGATCACAAGCTCAAATTGTGAAGCTTTTTTCTGCCATCAGTCCCTATTTAACTCTTAAAAAAGGAAAAGGAATCAGGCATCAATCCCGGCGCACTGCAGAAAAAAGGCGTTCCTATTGAGAATTCAATGTGTTTAGCAGGAGGGTGATTTGTTTCTTTTTTAACAGGGCCTGTGGTCCAATGGGGGCATTTGTCAATGCGACGTGATTTATCAATACACAGCACAGTTAGGCTACTGAGATTTCAGAGCCGGGGTTGGGGTGGGGGTGAGGGGGATGGATTCAAACTTGCACAAACCTCAGTCCGATAAGTGATCAATGAGTCGGGCGGACTCGGTGAATGTATTCAGCTAAACACCACTCGCTGGCACTGCTCCTGCTCTCCTGATGGCGGCCAGAGAGAAAGGCAGATTAACGAGGGGGTGGAGGGTGAATTTTAGGTGCTGTCCGTCGCCAACGAAAACGTGTCCGTTTCTTAAGACATCTCCCTCAAAGACGGAGCCTCAGCGGGAAACGTTTCCGTCTACTCGCAACCTCTTGGTTCCCTGAATGTGCTGTTGTACGCATACCAGACCACTAGGTGGTGCATACGTGCGTAACTTAGCAGATGGGAAATGAGACGCAAAGATGAGAAAGTAGAAGTAGTTGATTCCAAATTTAACAAGCCAGCAAAACACTGTGTTATAAGTTAGTGAGGAGCAAACTCCAGCTTTTGTCACATCGGCATTAAAAAGACCAAAACTGTCCAAGTGAATTTGTGCTTTGCGCTTGTATGTTGGAGAGATATCCGACTGTTTCCCGCCCTTGAATCGCTGTCTTTGCTCTTGGTTGTTCTGGAGACTGTCTTTGTGTGGACGGGGGCCTTCATCATTTGGCTAACAAGTAAGCTGACTTCCTCCTTTTTCTTTTGTGACCTAGTTTTCAAGGTGCTCATAAGAGCTTTTAACCTCTTAGGTTATTACAGCAAATTGATTTGGTTGTAAGAAGAATAAAAGCAGAATGAAATCCAATTCTTAGCAAACGGAGCTTGAGTCTGTGGCTCTGTTTCCTTCAACAATGTTACTTCTCTCTGCGTGTGTGTGCGTGTGTGTGCGTGCGTGTGCGGTGTGTGTGTGTGTGTGTGTGTTTGCTCGCTTGCCAGCCCCCCCCCAACCCGGTCTTGTCTCGCTGTGTTATTGAGCTTGTGGCTTCGCACAGGTCAGTCACATCATTCATTCTCAGATGGCCAGAGTAGCAATACACTGTATGCTAATTGTTCGCTGCTTAATATGCTACATCAATCAGGACTAATTATGACACGGATCCAGCGCTCGCTTTGTTTCAGCAAACGAGAGCGAGCGGGCGAGAGAGGCGAGAGAGGCGGGAAACAACCACCCTGAAATGCTTCATAAGCAGCGCAGAATGCAAATGCAAGCGCGAGCTCGGATGCGCTGCGTATATCAAACACTGTATATCCCCTCTCTGTGTAACTCACTAAGCCTCAAAGGAGCGTCCCTGCGTTGCGATACCATTTTTTGAATTGAACTTATTCCCTTTTCTCCTTCTCTGAGTTTTCTTGCGCTTCTTTTTTTTTCCCTTTCTCCTGGATAAGAGTTATGTGCCAGCTTTCAGGCGGCCGCGTTCTATATGGCGCGAGCCAACGAAGCACAAAAAACTGCGTGACGCAAATATTAAAATTGGCCTAACAAGTGCTTTCTGTGATCCAAATATGGCAGATAATTTTAATGGCTGCCGCATTAAACGCCTTTCATGATTGATTACCTCAGGAATTCCTCCTAATGGCTTGCCACCGCACACTAGGAGCACCTCTTGTTACGCTGAATTATTGTCAGATATCGTGACGTGCCGAGCTATCAAAATATTATTCCTCCCGCTGCAGAAACTTTTAAGTACACACACACACACACACGCACACACACACACACACACACACACACACACACACACACACACACACACACACACACACCGATTTTTTAAAACTTCTTGACTGCAGTAGGTGACCCCCTAGTCGTTGCCAAGTGCCTGGGATGGGGGCCCTCTGGCTTGTGAGTCTTTTTAATGGACTCCTAGACAGTTCATTCCTATTGTGTGTGCGTAACAACCCCTGTGAATGCGGCAAATTAATCACATTTGGACCTGGACTGGCGGCCACTTTTCAATATGAGCCCCCTCGCTAAGGTGCAAGTAGAAGGACTAGAGGGGTCAGACAAGCAGTGAATGGAGGGCTGAGTGAAGAACAGGGGGAAAACTCTTTAGTTTCACTCGGCGCTGAAAGAGGAACAAGGCTGTCATTTTGTATTCTTGCTCGGCCCCTTTCGTGCCCCTGCTGGCATTCCTTGCTGCATCTGTAGAAATAGGTCTGCGTGTGTTTGTGCGAGTGTGTGTGTGTGCGCGCACGCTCCGTGCGTGGAGGCACAGACGCACAGCATTCTGGATGTTCCGTGGTGGCAAAGGTCAGCTTGTAGTGCCAGCTGGAGAGAGGCCTGTGAGGCCCTCTGGATAGGCAGACTGAGGGAAAAGAGGGTAAAAGAATGAATACAGAAGTGAGTGGGGGCGGTGATGGGGATGGTGGGGTCGTTTGGAGGGTTGGGGTGTAGGTTGGACAGTTTACATTACAGATTTACTCTTTGATCGGATCATAGTTGTTACACCGTATCAGACAAAAACGGGCGAGCCGTTCGAAAGAGTAAAATATAAAAAAACCCACAAGATTTATTAGTTTGTTTTGGATATAACGAGTTGAGGCAGAATGAGGGTAATGTGGAAAGGAAGGGGGGGGTGACTGAAGGAGATGAAGGGGTGGAGAATTTAATGGGCGATGGGAGGTGAATGCATGGAGGAGAGGAGAAAATAGGCTGAGGCTTTGGCTCGCCGTGGCCCCCTGTTCAGTATGCGTCCCCACTGTTGGGATGATATTGGGGGCAGAAGAAGGCCATTGTTCCTCTCGGATCTTCCTCTCCATTGAAAAGGGGAGATGGATAGAAGAGAGGAAGAGAAGAAGGCAAGAGACAGAGAGAAGGGTTTAGGGTGTGGGGCCGACCCGTGACCCTCCGCGACCTGCAGACACCCGCCACAACCGGGGCTTTTGTGCAGGGATCGAGCTCTCCGCGACCTCATCCATGTAAAATCGAGCCCCTAGAACCACCCCCACCTTCACCCCCCCCCCCTCCAGAACTACTCGAATGTGACAAGGTCAGGGTTCAAACACTGTCAGGGGCCTGGGGCAGTCAAATAGAGCTGGGAAGCTGCTGCATGGTGCATATGGTTTTGCGTGAGAATGTGTAGTTGCATGTGCATGTGTGTGCGTGCGTGTATGTGTGTGTGGTTGTTAAAAATCTGTGGTCATGTAATGTAATAAGGGGGTGGATTGACAAGAATGGCTCTCCTACAGTTTTGGAGTGGTTTAACTAAGGCCAGTTTTTATGTTCGTTTCAACACCCTTTCAGCTCTACCTTCGCGTGTGTGTGTGTGCGCACACGCGCGCCCGTGCGGCGAGTCGGGTTCCAGATTGCAGCAGGGACTCATTATCATTTGTCCTTTGGTTTCAGCATATGGAAACAGCCAAAATAACTTAAAGGTATTTACCATTTGCGCGGCGGAGGAGCGACTTTGAGTTTTGTATTTTCATGACCCCCAGCGCCTGCTGCTATCGACTGTCACCGTATCCAAGATAATCAGACGCACTCGTTCACGCCATATTTCTCCCTCTTTATTTCTTCATCCCCCCCATATGGCCCACTTTATTCTCTGTGTAGTCTTTCATCATTGCTGTATCGAAGTTTATATTCGTTGGAGAGACCCCATACTACTGCAAAAATCACAGGAGCCTGACTGTTTCCATGTGTTGGGTTTTATTGCTGGTTTCCTGCCTCACTAATGTGGATTTTATCAACTCAGCATGTGGATATTGATGTTTTAGAGAAAAGTAACATTTCCCCCCCTTCTCTCTCTCTCTTTTTTTTTTTAAATTTCCAACCGAACTCTCGGTGACACAATTCGAGGAGTATGTTCTTGGGCACACAGACATGGATCCTAAGTAACACATAAACACTGGTTCTCTGTCTCTCCTTCTCTCGGTTTTTCTCTTTCTCTCTCCCTCCCTCCCTCCCTCCCTCTCCCCACCTCTCTTTTAGACTCACTTGCACACACTCTCCACATTTACACTTCAGAATAATATTCTTTTGGGACACAATAAATCACCGCAGGATCACACACCAGTCGTCAAATCCTTGGCAGAGCAGCCACCAATATAAATGAATTTCATAGACCTGGCCATTGACTAGAAAACATATATTAACATTTTACACTATATTTCAAGCTTGTCAAATGAAGGAATGGGTGTGTGTGTGTGTGTGTGTGTGTGTGTGTGTGTGTGTGTGTGTGTGTGTGTGTGTGTGTGTGTGTGTGT
>JASSRZ010000011.1:13854727-13886895 GCA_032164315.1 Malacoctenus gilli
CCCCCCCCCCCCCCCCCCCCCCCCCCCCCCCCCCCCCCCCCAAAAACCAATAAAAGATTTGCCTTTTAAGGTCCCCAAGCCTTTCTAGTTTCTAGGTTACTGTGATTTGATTTATCAGGGAACGGAACATTGCCGGAGGATATTGAATTGAAAAATATATCAGATGTATGAATTTCAACAGGGAGAGGTGAAATAATGTAAACAGATCTGATTTGGGGTCATGAGCGGGACCGGGCCGAGCGAGAAAAAGCTCAGGCAGGCGGAAAAAATCCAGCAAGGGGCGGGTGGGTGGGGTGTGTGAGAAAATACAAGGAGGGACGAAGGGGAAGCAAACAAAGCTGATCTTTCACTCCGAGGTAGATGGAGCTTTGACTGTGTGTCGCACACGGCTGCCTGCGGTGCTCGAGTGTGCTCGCGTTTGACGGATCTTGTCAAAGTCTGTGCAGCTGAAGAAGATCAGGCGGGTCCTCCTTCAGGCTTTTTTCTTTGTTTCATTAAAGCTCCCAGTGTTTACATTTTGTCACCGCGCCTCCGTGAGTGTTCCGTCCCGTCCGTCTGTCCTCTGTGCCGCTTCGTCCAACCTGGGGTCGCCGGGCCGCCGGAGCCAATCCCAGCTGGCGTTTGGCGAAGCCACTCACATCTGTCTGAACGTAGAGACAATGACACAGACACACGCTCTGGTTTTATTTCAGGTAAGAAGCGGCTCGCTCAAGACTTTTTAGCTTGAAATAAATATATAAAAAGAAAGTATCTGCAGTTGAAAAGAGGATAAATACACCTTGAAAGAAGCAGGAAATGCTTTACGGTTTAGTTATTATTTGTGATGAGGCATTTTTTGACTTGAAAGGAGTCAAACCTACTTAGTAAAATGTAGATTTTTTGCAGTGCACTTAAAGGTTATTAAGAATCAGCAGCCCAAAAGCAAGTCTTTCTGGGGAGAAAAATCCCCGAACAAGCAGAAGACCGCCGGGAGTTCTCCTGCTATCAGGCAGCCTTTTGCAGCTGCTGTCGTTTATTCAGTCTTGGACACTGTTGTTCGTGCATTTATGCGGGGACAATGTCTTCTATCTCCCGTAGTGTGATGTTGTATTTTAGTGATTCCCTCCGGTTTAGCTTCAGAACGAGCGCGCGGGCTTTCACAGTGCCGCCAAGATCTCAACACTTTAGAAACATCAAGACTGGAGATCGAACATAAGCACCGGAGAATGAGGGTTTTTCTTTTGTGTCGCTTCCCGTTTTGAAAAAAAAAAAGAAAAAACAGACAAAAGACAGAGAAATACAGAGTTGCTGTAATCCTCCAATATCCCCCACTCATAATCAGTCCCCGCCCCCCTCTTTCAGTCAGACCTTTGAGCAGTGGTATTTGGAGTCGCGCTTTGCAAACGGCAGCACATTGAAAAGTTCCCCTTTCTATTGAATCTCACTTATTCAACTGGCGAGATGACTCGGATTGCTCTCTGCCTCAGCCTGCCACTGAGCTCCCGCTCTCCTCCTCCTCCTCCTCCTCCTCCTCCTCCTCTGTCTTTCTCTTTCACTCAGGTTATCTATCTCTCCCTGTCCGTCCTGCTTTCTGTCTGCAGCCAATGATGCACAGCTCAGAGAAGTGGCTGATGGGAGTGCGCGGGGTAGAGTGTGTGAATACGCTGTGTGTGTGCGTGCGCATGTGCGGCGGCCACGGTTGTTCATGTCGCTGTGCGTATGTTTTTTTGTGTGTGTCTGTGTGTGTGCGCCTGTGAGTATGCACAGCAATGTCACTGGGCTGTGTAATTGAAATGGAAATGAGCCAATCAGAGACTGCAGTAGTGTGCCACCTTAGCCTGCATTCACTTGACTGTTTCAGCGTTCCCAAACTCACTCTCTCTATTTGCCACTCTGTGTTTGCATGTGCAAGTGTCTCCGTGTCCCAATGTGTGCGTGCGTGCGCGTGCGTGTATTTGTGCTGACAATTCTTGGCCCTTCTGTTTTAACTGCGAGGGCCTGAGGGGGCGGTGTGAAAATGTAATCAGTTGGTAATAAAGATTATCTCCTCTCTCCTTCTCTCACTGACTCACAGCCACAAACACAGACACACACTCGCACACATGCGCCCACGCTCAGTGTCCAGCTGATTCGCCCGGCTTTGTGTTGTGACCTGCAGCTCCCTGGGACAGCTGTGGCATAACAAAGACATGCAATTATCACCATTTGACAATTAGTGCACACCCCACCCCACCCCCCTCCTCCTCCAAGTTTGCTCCTTAATTACCTATTTTACTGCTTGAAGGCGTCCGCTGCCATCACATTTTCCCCCACAACAATAGAAAAATATGGTGGCTAATGCCAACGCCAGAAGTTTGTTGTAAAATAGAGGGGAAATTGTTGAGAAGGGTGAGTAGAGGGTGTGTCTCTTGCACTGGAAGTTAAGAGGCACAATTAGGCTGCTTGCTCCTATGGATTTTCCCTTTTTTTCTTTTGCATGTGACTATTTTCCAGCCCCTATTGAACCCTCGAGATAAAGATCATACGGCAAATGAGTCGGTCCGCCATGGATTAAATTCTCCTCGCGGCACCAAGACTGCCGTCCTTTTCAGATTTTAGCCTTGGTGAGAGTTTCGGTTTAAAGCTCAGTGTTACTCACCTGCAGTGAAAGGCGCCGCGTTTCTTTCGTTCGATAAAAAAAGCTCTGAAGCTGCCATCAACGTCTCTTTTCAGTGTACTGTGTGAAACATGATCCTTTTATTTGGATTTTTTTCCGTTCCTCAGTAGTTTTGTGAAACCCTGAGGTAGGAAGAAGCAAGTCATCTTTGAAGCTCATGTCATTGTTTCATAATTATTCAACCTTTCTTCAAGAAGTCCATTTTGTTTCCATGCTGAGCTGTTACTGTTGGCGTGATCAAAATTGTTTACCGGTATCGGCCAATCTTGTTTCTCCCCATGCATCAGCAGTGATCATTTAAAAGTTTATCTCAGTCTCCGGTACAGTGAATCCTGCACTTCTCTCTCCATAGTTTCCCTTCTTTAATACAATGTTGTGTTGTTTGTGAATCCAGCACAGGGGGGGAAAGAGACTTCTCACCACTTGTCTGTGGAAGAGCCGTTTCCTGCTCCTTGCTGAGAAGTTGCGGCTGTTTATCCACCAGCAGCAGGCGATTACGCCTGCCATCGCTATAAACAAGACAACAGCCACATCTTAAACTCCCACATTAGTCCCATGATAACAGAGTTTTTATAAGGACAGTAAACAGCTTTCCACAAAATACGGGAAGTTCCCTGGGACACATCTTGATGATCCTTCCCTGAATAGTCTCGGAGAAGAAATTTACAACTTTGGCTGCGCACATTATCTCGCACATGCACTTTTCGCCGAGTCGCCTTTGATGATGAATGCACGGTTGAAGAACTCGAGCAAAGATGTGTTTTCACCAGGATCCTGGCAATACTTATCTGCAGCGTTCAGTCTTGCTGCCTCTCTCTCTCCCTCTTTTCTTTCCGTACGTCCCTCGCCCTGTTTTGGAACCCAGTCCCCTCTCTCGCTCTCTCTGTCTGTTTCTCACCCTCGCTCTCTTCCTCACTCTGTGCCATTAGCAGCTTCTGGCTGTCCCACTGCTGTTCTTTTGCCAGCGTGCCAGGGAGCTCACTCGACTGATCAACCCAAAATCCGACCTGTGCGCGCGACTGATGCAGCCTGTACGTCCGTGCATATACGCGTGTGTGACCGAGTGTGTCACATGGTACAAATGCATGCCCTGTCCCCCCTTTTATTTTTTTTTATGTGCTCACTCACCCAAACATCCCCCGCTTCATTTGCAGTCAGGGCCACCAGCCACTATTCTGACTGCTGAGGCAGGGAGAGAAGGGCAGCTGAAACATCACCCGTGCACACGCGCGCACACACTCAACGCTGCCGCTCGCACACGCGGCGCACATACACAGGAGCTGGGCCGGCGCGAGCGGATGGGAGGATGTGACCATTAAGTCAGTGACATTTTAAAGCAGTGAGAGAGATGCATGGCTCCTCCTGAACCTCGGCAGACATGTTTTAAATGAAATGTTACAGATGAGCTCCTCCATGCCTTGGCTGTAAACACCCTCGCCCTGGTATTTACCTTACATGGGTAAACACAGGGGGGGAAAAAGTGACATTTCATGCAAGCTCATGCCCCCCCCCCCCCCCATCCCCAACCTACACACCCACTGACACACGCACACACCCGCACGTAAATACACAGAGCAGAGCCAGAGGACACACATGATCACAGTAATGAGAAATGGCTTGGTTCAATTTGTCGCTCGATTGTTACATTAATCATTCTATTATACGGACGGGAATTAAGTGACAAGTGAAGGCACCAAACCCAGATTTCGCTCAAATTGCTATTTGATCTCCAAAACAAGTGGTCCGGCCTGCAGTGTGATTACACTCCTGCGTATAACTGCAGGGTGACGTAAGGCAAGCCTTTTTTTTCTCAACTTGATTTGAGTCACGGATTGAAAGTGGTTTCACGCCGCAGCAGCGATTGTAAGAGATTCAAAATGACACTTTGAGCCTGTTACATTATACATTATAATCATTTATCCTGATGATTTGGATTGAAGTCTGTTGAAGTTCACAACAGCAAAAAGTGCCTTTTTTTCAAGAAACTGAGCTCTGAAACTAAATGTTTCCACTGGAAACTCAATGTCAAACAGAGAAGCAAAATATGACCCAAGACTTAGAAATGAAATGCTTGAGGCGCATCAGTCACTGGGACTTACAAAAGCTTTACCTTTCCGAATAAAGGCTTTCCATTAGTGCTCGTCGACAAATGTCAAACAGTGTTCATGGATCATCCTACCTTGAATCTCTGAATTCCAGCACACGCGGCATTCAAATAAAATGTTCTTCGTGCTTAGTGGGAGACGAATGTTTTGCGGCGCTGAGGTACATTTCAATTCCTTGCTCCTGTGGGAGTATTTTTTCACAACTTTCAAAAATGTAAAAAAAATAATAATAATAAAAAGTGATGATGAATGGTGTTTTTTTTAAGATACGCTAGTTTGTTTCTTTTATCAGAATACGGAAAGAAATGCAAGACGATGTCAATCTGTCCTTGTACTCTGCCTAACGAGCCAATAAAAAGGTGCATGCTTTTTCTTTACATAAGAAAGTTCTTGTACTTAATAGATATTTTTTTTGTACAGAAGTACAACAGCAAAGATTACATGCTGAGAGAAGGAGGTCACCACGCTGCTCCAGTATGTTAATCCGGAGGCTCCAGGGTCCTTAGGATAAAATTACTTTTGCCCGGCCTACACTCCCCCCCTATCCGCCCTTGTGCATTCTGGGGTTTTAGGAGCCCCTCTTATAGACAGCAGACGCCGTTTTCAATTAAAAGTTTTGTCAAAACTCTTGTAAGGTTGTGCTACTACAACACTAAAGACGGGCTCTCAATTATAACCTCGCACCACCTGGCTCCTGGGTGAAATAAATCACGGGCACCAGTTGGGTGTATTAGGCGTCCTGCTTCCAGTGTGTGTGTTTGTGGGCCAAATTTTGGGGGGGTATTGCAGAGTCGGTGTGCAGGTGTCCCAGTGTTTTCTCTGCAATGCCCCCTGCGTGACCTCAGAGTGAGGGTCATACCACCCCAGAACAACCGCAACATACACCGCATGAGGATTGCACTCCGACTTCAGGAACTGTGCGAATTCCAAAGATGGGATGTCGCCAGGTGGTGGGGAACGTGTGTGTGCCCGGGCTGTGTGTGTCCGTGGACGCGCGTGACAGCATGTGGCCTTTTGACAAATCTCCCTGTATGGATTGAAACCCTCTGACCCTGTGTGGCCCATTCTAGATCATTCCTGCTGTAAAGATGTCTGGCTGCACGGCCCTCGGAGACAGGCAGCGCCCTGTATTTCTCCAATCATGACATTTACTGTCTGGACCACCCTTTCATCCCCTCCTTCCAGAGACCATTTCTACGTTGCACTCACTTTGTTTTTTCTTGGGGAAAAAACCTCCAAATCCTCCAGTAAACATGTTTCGTTTAGTTTTTTTCCTTCCCTTTTTCTTGAACAACCTGCGAGCGGTTTGCTGGGAAGCCAATTTCGTCCGAGTTGGACACTCGAGTTTACCATCGTTCAGAGAACATTTTGTGTGTATGTGTGAGTAAACTGTACCTGTTGCAGCTGAAGATTTATAGATAAATAAACCCACCCAATTTTTTTGGGAAGCCACAAGTTGTTTACCGGTGCTTGTAAATCTTTACATAATACCGAAGGAGGGCTCGGAAAAACCACCTGCATTTTTGCAGAGCTATATTCAGACACACGTCTGTCCACTCCTGCTCAGTTAATGCATCAACCTGTGAATTGCATTCGCATAGCAGAAATGTTGCATGCAAGCTTTTGAAGTAAGTCTACACTTAATAAAGGTTAACCATTTGCTGTCCTTGCTGTGTTTCCCACCAGGTTCCATCGTGGAGACTACCACATCGACGTGTGCATTAACGACTACCTGGATGTCTACTGTCCCCACTATGAGGACGCAGTGCCTGAGGAGAGGACGGAGCGCTACGTCCTCTACATGGTCAACTACGACGGCTACAGCACGTGTGACCACACTGCCAAGGGCTTCAAGCGCTGGGAGTGCAACCGGCCGCACTCGCCCAACGGGCCGCTCAAGTTCTCGGAGAAGTTCCAGCTCTTCACTCCCTTCTCCCTGGGCTTCGAGTTCAGGCCGGGCAGAGAGTACTACTACATCTGTGAGTGGCCTCCGCGATTACCCCGAAGTGTGAGAAAAATGGTCCGTGAATAGATTCAAAACACATGCTGATGTACCTGAGTACCAGCAGGCAAAAGGAGTGAGAACAGTAAATTCAGACCTGTGGAGCAGGTGGCTTTTATTCCAAAGAGTTTAAAGGTGAAAGACCCTCGTCCACACGGAAACAAAGATGGATTTCTTTAGAGTAAATAAACATTGTCTTTTGAAGTTTGTCCATAGACAAGAAGCTGCTGAAAAAACATGTAGAACAGGTCAATAAAATAGCGCCATGACATGAGACAACTGAGACAAAGACAGAAGGACCTAGCGTAAACAACCCAGATGAAGAATTAAAAACTCACCGTTTTTTGGACCACATTTCAAACGGTAGCTTTGGTATGTGCCTGCTCTCTATGGACAGAATGCCAGTATGATTTAAAATTAAAACTAAAGGCTTTGCAGTAACTCTTGGAACCGTTTCCCTGACATGGAGCTAAGTTCCTACCTTCTGTGTCACACGCCCGTCCGATAAAAATTAATCATCTGTTCGAGTGACTGTTTTCACCTCCATCACCGTGTCTCCAAGTAACACGGGGCGTAATTGAAACTCAACGGCTGCTCCGGCCTAATTGCGTTCCGAAGCCTGCGCTGCCTCACAGATGTTCTCAGCAGAGGGGATGTTTGTGAGAATGTCGCTAACCATTTTATTTGTTTCAAACCCTGACGGTCCATTGCGGCTTGGGAGTGTTAAGTGAGTGGCATCTGTTCCCAGAAAGCATCGCTGCTAATGCTGGATCCTGGACTTGCTGTTGGTGGAGCCTGCTGTATGTCTGTCGATGCACCTGACTGCCACGCCGACAGCCGTTTAGTTTCGTCGGTCAGACCTAGCACCTCATCGGTCCTCTTTGTACAGTAGCTTCCAGACAGCCAAATGCCATTTTAAGTGCCTCCATATTGCATTGACAAAGAAACCAAGAGCAAAACCAGACCTTAACAGTACATCAGCCACAACATTAAGACCACCTGCCAGAAATTGTATGAGCTGGTCATGATGAGTAAAGTTACAAATATCCTTTCAAAAGTAGGTGAGGAAAATGGCACAAACTCAGAACTATCAGGCAGGTCTGAAAGACACTTTATTGAATAAAGGAAAAGAGTTTTCACCAAAAAGCACTTTGATCTTTTAGATCACTTCTTCCCGTAAGGTTCGACTGATGCTGGATGGAGATTATTTCTGCCGTCTTTTGAGTGACAGCAAGCGTGAGTGGCCAGTTCGTTGCGCGGCAAACACAGAGCGATAACACACTAACACACACATTTGCACCTGGGGACAGCGTGCAGCCATCAGTCGTCCTCACGTGTTACTGTGAGTGTGAGACGAGACCAGAGCACCTCAAAAAAGGCCACACAACCACAGAAAGAACACAAAAACGCCAAATCCAGACTTGAACCCAAGACTTGCTCACTATTGGGTGAGAGTGCAACTCACATCATGGCCTGGCCTCAGAAAAGCTACATCAAAGCAACACTGTTCATAAACCTGACACCTAATTGGAGAGACGACAACGAAGAAGACTGCAATGATTGGCAGTCTCATGACATAGCTTTGCCTTGCTCAAATTGCTCTTGAGGAATCCTGACTATCAGGCTCTCTTGGTGTCATTGTCACTGGTGATAACTAACTATACTTGAACATGAATCACAGACCCAGGTCACGGTGTCCCGACTGGATGTCTCTCCCAGAGACACGCACCGTTTTACTCTGCCGTGTTTTCTCAGCCTCACCACGAAGCCTTTGAGGGCGGCATTACAGTGATCTGACTTGACGCTTTCATCGGCTGCTCTCAGCCAAGCTTCTCACTCTGCTCTCATCACTCACGGCGAACTCTTCCCTAAAATGGGAATGGTATTCACAGGGGAGTAAAATTGAGACAGTTTGAAAGTTATAGCTCACTTCCACTGCTGCACACAGTCTCTCTCAAACAAAAAAAGGAGTCCCCCCCCCACACACACACACCCACACACACACCTCTTCTATTTTATTATGTTTCTATTCGTCTCGTCTCAGATGTTAAGTCGTCTGCTTTTTGGCATTAGAACTGAGCCCAACTGAGCCCACATGAAGTTGAAGCCCCTGGGAAATTATGTTTTATCAAAGCAAGGTGATGAAGTGGAATGGAGCTGCGTTTACCATTCCACTGTACAGACAGCGCACGGAGAGAGGGGGCGGGTGCAGCCATTGCTGCCTGTCACAGGGGGGAGGCTGAGGAGTGGTTGCCTGCTCATCTGTGGCACTTGTGTAAAATCAGGTTGTGGTGGTAAAGTGGGTTCCGAAACTGCGGTCGAGGGAATCTATTGAGGGGGGGGAGTCACCGGAGCTCATAGTCGCATGTTTCAAAGGAACACACAAACAAGATTCGAGAGCGGAGAAGAGATCGAGTTGTTGTGGCAAATTCACGGTGCAAGACGTTGGTTCACAGCCTTTCTCGGAGGGAAGAAGAGAGGGAACCTCTAATGCAGCACATGCCCCTCCCCCCCCACTGTTTAAAGAAAGCTTCAAATTGTGTGCACCCTCTGAGCTTACGTACGAGAGAAAAAACTCAATATAAATGCCGTCTCAGCAGGGGGGGATCCATTCTGACAGTTAACGCCTGGCGTTTAAACGCTGCCGGTTCGACTATATTTGTATCCCTTTATCTGTAAACCTTAGCCTGTGGTGTTAATGCTGCTCCAGGTGGCTGTCAAACTCCCATGTCTTTGTGTGTTTTTCCCCCCCGTCTCTCAGAGACGGCGTCCAAAGAGTCAGGAGTTAGTTCGAGCTCCAACGCAACGCACGTGCTGATCTGCTTTCTAAATTTGCACCTCTTTTTTTTTTATGATGCAGTTAACCTGACAGCCAGCTAGCACTACTGGGCTTCATTCATCTCACAACGTTTCCTCTCGCACCCTCACTACCGAGTTAGAAAAATCGAATCCGGGTGGAAAAAATTGGTTAAAAGACAGGAAGAAAAAACAAAAAAAGCATGCAAATACATCACTAATGCTTGATTCTGTTCCCATGGTGAGATGCCGTTGTCTCGATCAAGTCCTCAAAACGAGGGGAAAATAAACATCTTTACTGGGAGCCTTTCAAACCAGCAGATGTTTGTCCACTCGTCAGTTGAAAATATCCAGGTTTTCTTGTGCTCGTGCTGCCAATATTCGTTGACACACACTAAATAAGACGGGAGGGAAATTGAGCTCATGAGCAGAGATGGGGGTTAGTGTAGGGTTATAAAATTCATCCACTCCCTCAAGTCTCAAATATTTCCTTTTTTCTTTTTTCCATTTCTGTTGAGAGATGCTTGTCCTAGGGGCTGGATTAAATTACACTGCGACCGACAGCGCTTCCATGAAACACATCCATTCTGCCATTGCGCGCCATATTGGTTTGGTGGCCCGCGGCTTCATCGGCCATTGAATGATTCCGGAGTAAAGCCTCGCTGGCGACTGTGGCGGATATTAAAGTCATCTAGCATGAAGTCATCTGACGTGCGATTTCCCAACTCCCATTGTGTCCGGCGCGGACGTCCGCGGGAAGGCAGGGAAGATGTCTCCCGATGGATCGGGCGGTCTCCTCAGTGGGCAGCTGGGGGAGAGTAATTGAGTGAGAGGACCGAGGTGGTTACACATCTTCGCCTGTCAATCAATCCAAAACCATCATCACCGTGACCAAGGGACTTTATCCCCTCGAGCCCCGGCTTAAAATCATCATTTTCCAACATCCGATGCTAACAAATGCAACTTTTTATTCGAGTTAAACAGTCTGTAAGATCAAATCACAACAGTCGAAGTTTTATCAAAGGAAAAATAACCTCATTACAGTGATGTTCATGAGAACTACATCTTGGCCTAACATACTGTTCAAAGTGTTCAGTTGCGATGGTTAAAAACAGAAAATAAGTTAAAAACTCAGGCTCAGACTTGATTATCTCTAATCTTTTTATCACTAATCTTTCTGGAAAGCAAAACTGAATGCCACAATAACTGAAAATCTTCCCTAATCTTGTTTGCACATCAGAGGCAGGTCTGTTTGGCATCAGCAGCAACAATTTATGGCTGTTTGGAGTCAGAGCAAAGTTTTCCGCGCAGATTCGTCGAGCCACTCCTCTCCTTTGTTCTGTGACGCCGCACATATTCAAATCCCTTTGATTGTGAAACACGAGTCGAGTTGGAAGTGCTCCCAAGTTTGGTCTGTCATTGTTCTTCACTGAGCTCAACTGATAACTTCACCGATGCATTGTGGGGTGAAAGATCCATCCGGGCTCCTTTTCTTCTCACAATTAAAACAGTTAAAATGAAACAATTAATTAAAGTGCAACTGAATCTTGCTGAGCTTCCCTGGTTCCTTCAAACAGTGACTGGTCTCCGCTACCTCCGGAAGCAGAAGCCTTCGAAATGAAAAGGCTGCACAAGCTCCTTTGATGTAGGTTCTAGAAACTTGCCTCGTTTTGGCTTGGTCTTTCTGACACGGAGTTCTCACTGTGAGAATATCTCTCCGCCATTCAAACTGTCCCGGACATCAGAGCACTGAGGTCCTGTCGTAAACAAGCAGACTCTCCGCCTCTGCGAAAAAGATCCTCATTGTCAAGCATCCATCACACCGAGACGCCGTGGAGCACAATGCCATTTACAAATATTTACATAAGGTATGATGCGCAGAAAAAGCCCCGTGTGGTGACAACTTGTCGGTCTCTCCGCTCGCCGGTAATCACAAGTCAGAGCTCACAATAGGCAGCCGGAGCCAAGATAGAAAAACAGTTGCTGTGGAACGATAAGCTTGACGAGATGCTCGCGTGTTATTCTCCGTGGCAGCGATGGCGCTGGTCAGGTAAGTTGTTGTGCAGTTAAACAATCTTTAGTGCCGCTTTATCTCCGGTTTTTATTATTCTAATAGACTCCCAAACCTTCTGCTGGAACATTTCCGGCTCTATCGTTGCAGTAGTATGTCAATGTCAGATCAGGCCACTCTTATTTAATGAAGTGAATACAATGCTCAGCTCTTTTTAATGGCAACTATATTATTATGTGCTTAGAATTCCTGGGATGGGTTTTCAACTATGAAGCAATCTTGCAGCTGATATTTAACTCCCGTGTTGTCAAAGCAACAGTTTGCCGTCTCGCTCGCCACGGCATCCAGTCTCATCATTGTCGTTAACGGCAATAAAGACGCTCTTGTCAAATCCTGTGCAGCCGCGAGTAAACATTGATTAAACAAGCGCTCCGGGCGAAGGCTCGCCGCCGTCTTCGCCGGGACACTGCAGCTTGTGAGAGGAGCAGCGTTGCTCTGAACCCAGAGCTGGATTGCCTCTCGTGCGTCGCGCTTTAAGCTCGTCACTTCGAGTCGACTCGGAACGTGGATGGGGGCAAAAGGTCTAGATGGCCCAGCGTGAATTCACTCCCGTCTTTTTATTTCCACGGGGGATCATTGCATGTTTATCTTATCGTCTCTCACTGCGCACAGACTTGGTAAAGCACCCCGGGCTGAATGTCTAAATAATGAATCTCAAACCCCAATTACAGACTGGCTGCTTTCATTTTTGAAATATTCAGCAGCTTATTCACCTTCATCGGCACAAAGCGTGTAACACATCGAAATGCACACATGTATATGTATGTTTTATGCTAACAGTGACTTTAAGTACTCGTAAAGAGGCTGTCATTGTGTTCAGTTCACATGCAGGACCTTTACAGTTCACCGGCACAGTGAGTTGCTTGCCGTGCTTTGCCCTTGTTGTCAATTTGCTTATGTTGGATGAATGACTGGTGTAGCATTGCTTGCAGAGAAAAGCTTATGCATCATTAACCACTGAAGCTGGCTGTGTTACGCAGCAGCGCTCGACAGAAATGTCAGTGTGTCCCGAGGCAGAGGTCACAATCCATGAGTGAACAGGGGGCGAGCCGTCGATGGTGTAACACTTATTCATCGGCTCTCGATTCACTGACAATAGATAGTTGATACTAAATCGATTCTTTGCAGATTTGCACTGCTTCCGTGGAGCTATTGTCCGTCTCTGTTTGTCTCGCCCCTTACGTTTCCACGTCATCGATATAAAGAACCTGAATAACAACGTTTGACTTGTCTCTATTAACTTTCTTTAACCAAATGACCGACGGGACTCAGGGCTGCACAAAAAAAAAAAAAAAGAGGAGGGGTGGGAAAAAAAATCGCTCTCAGTGACGTGATTGATTAGCTTTCTCGTTTGCAGATGGAAATTACGATGCCAAATCATATTCCTGCGGAGAAAATGCCCGGTAATGGTGTTTTCGCCCTGTGAGTATGATGCGGGTCGAGGGTTGATTTGTAGCATCGCCAATAAAATTAGAGCGAGGAGACGGGTTTCTGCTGTCACCCGCTCCGACAACAAAAACAGCTTAATCAACACGAGCAGGACAGAGGGGATTCACTCAAATGGAGGTCGTAATTCTTCATTTTTTGTTTGCATCAGCCTCTTGTCTCTGTCGGCCAGCGCTAATTAAAAGCAGAAAGGACAGCTTGTGTTGGTCAGAAACTACATCTCTGCTGGAGTATGACTTCTTTTTTTATATATAGGCCAACATAACATAGAACGAGAAAAGGAAATGAGAGAAAGAGGATGGACCGGAGGATACGTTCAGAGATTCAGAGATATAACAGGCTCAATGAGATGCAGGGAGAGGAGTAATCCAACGCCGGTCACACATGCAAGCGATTTTGGCAAAATGCAGCATTAGCAGTAAGTGAGTTGCACTTCTGAGTGTCAGAGCTTCCCCGTGAAAGACAGGCGGGATGAGCGAGGACAGTGGGAGCACTTCTCGGGCCAGAGGTCACAGCGCATTCTTGGTTTAAGTGAAACCCATCTCGCAGAACGCTGATGCCAGCACGTTTTTCTAATATGGACACAATCCGCGATCTTGTATTTGAGTGATTTTAATCTGAAGGGGGGGCAAAAAATCCAATATCGGCTGGCTGGAGGGGAGATGAGTGAGCAGAGTTACGGGAGGGGGTTTAGGCATGTAATATGTGTGGAAAATAGAAAAAGTACTTGGCGTGATCATGCAGCGGCGGTGAAGCGGCTTGGAGGGATGTTGTTTTCTCGCCGTCTGACTTGCTTACTTACCCGCACGGACTGGAACTGCTTCCCACAGAAAACAAAATCAATATCACCTTTGTGTTCTTAGTTGCGGTTCCAAATACTGGACAGGTATTTGTGGATTTGACGCAGTAAACAAAAAAAAAAACAAGTCTGCTCCTCCTGAAGGGCAGAGACCGCAACTAATAGCAAGTGAACACGTGCACAGCAGCCATCAGAACCCAGAGGCCGGCGTTGAATTTACACGTGTTGGATAACAAGAAAAAAAAAAAACCCTAACATTCAGCCGAGGTTAGAGTCAGTCAGCAGATGCCTGTGGGCCAATATGCAAAATGTGACTGCGACACGCGACTGAGACGGATCATAAATATCACATTAACACACAAGAAAGAAAGAAAAAAAAAGGAAAAAACCTTTTGGCGCTTATGAGGCTTTTTCGCTCGATCTCAGAAGGTCTCACTCTATTTCAGTGGACTGCCACATGCACACAAAGTGCAGGGAAATTCTTTCAAGACATGGACTATGGCTGCCTGGCGATTGATCATAAATCCTGTGATGCAGCGGGCTCCTCCGAAGCCGCTCTCGAGAGGAGATGGAGGCGGGAGATAGAGCAAGCACCGGCAGCAGCAGGAAAATGGCATTAATGGACGAATGAAATAGAGGCAGGGGATGAAGTATGCAGCCTGTATTTTTGTGGGAGCTATGGGAGGCTTTGCTAATAATGATAAAGAGCCCGCGCTGTTCCATTTGTGGTGCAAGGAGGGAACCTGCATATGGACACCATCATAACTCAGGCCTTTCATCCATCCACGTGAAAAATCAGCCCTGTCATCAGCATTCAGAAATGATCCGGCAACATGGAGTAATGTGACGTGAGGCAGCACACTGGCACGGACACACATGCACTCATGTACATTATGCATACGAAAACATGGCGAGACATAGAAAGCAGGAACTCCGATGCACACAGTCTGGAATGCATTATTATAATCCTGATGGATGGAGACATTCCACCACCTTTGTCTCCCTTGGTTACTACATCATTTCTTGTCTCCCCCCCTTCGTCTCATCTCTCTTCCCGATTTCAATACAGCACTCCCTCCCATGGCCTTAATGTGGGGGGAAGTTGTGCCCTCCATAATGGGTTTCACCTTGTCCAAACTTTAAACTTTGTCGTGACTCTGTGTTTGCGTATTCAGCAAATCGAGCAACTTTATCGGAATGAAAATCGGTGGAAAACCCACAGAAACGTTTTCCTTCGTCAGAGCAACCGTCTGAACGACGCTTCCACACTTGCTGTCATGCTCGATTACTTGAGTTTTTTTGACGCCACTCAAATTTCAAGTCCGTTTCTTGGGCTTCACTCGCAACATGTCACTACAGGCGGCAGATGGTACAGTATTTGGCAGAGCCACGCTCCAGGCTCGCACAAAAGTTGCTTGTGTTCAACACTGTTGGGGGGCGGGGGTGGGGGGGGTCTGGCCATCGAGACTTTTTGGAGCTGAGCATACGAACTCTTCTGGTCTCCTGAATGGTCAGTTATGCATACACCAGGAACACGAACCACATGTGACGTTGCTCAGTAATACAGGGCGAGTAGTCCACCCATGGTATTTGTGCAGGTGCATCATATTTCGCAAACTGCAATAACATCATCTTTTACCTTCGACGTGTTAGGGAGATCAGGTCTTATAACCGTAAAGCAGAAATTCATGTCTGTATATAAGTCATCGTGTATTCAACAGGGGATCAGAACGCATGAGACAGGTCGAGTTCAGTTGCCAGGGAGACCAACCGTCAATCATAACAGTCAATCAACGGGCAAAGAGAAAACATCAAAGCCCTCTTCAGGCTGTCTGATCTTATTACTGCAGTAATTATTTACAAAACGGCTAATGGCACACTTATCGATGAGCCGAGGTTCAGCAATCTCGTGGATCTTTGAAAAATAAAGAGCCAGACGGTGTTTTACCAGAAGTCGTTGGTGCATTATGATTGTGTGTCAATCAAAATCGTGAGATATTCTGGGCCTTGTATCGACCTGTTATTGACGGCATTTTGTTTAATTAGAGGAAGTCTGGTTCTAGGTTCACAATGAACATATTATACACATAAAGTTAATGAAAGACCTAAGGCTCCCTGTATATAAAGCTGTTCGCGCAACGGAGTGACTTTGATTCTCTCCTCACTGGAGCAAAATCCTGTCATGTGTCTGATTCTTATTGTTACAGCGTCAGTGTTTTGCACCAGATGTTTGCAGTCCGTGCATTTATGACACATACAACAAAACAAAAGCTTGATAATTAGGGGGGGGCAGTGGAGCAAAATGCAGCTATTGGAGCTAACGGTGACCTGGGAATATACCTGGTCTGCCAGCTCTTTGGAAAGCCAGCTCTTTAGGCATGCAAGGCACCATCTGCAGCTTGTGCTGAATCACCACTGCATCTGATCGACCATGACCTGTGAAGCACTGGCACTCAGTTGCTGTTCAGAGCCACCATCAAAACAACAAAAGAAAGAGTAACTAAAACTGAAAGATTATTCATATCCAGTCTGTAATATCATGGATTTGCCCCCAATGTTGTTCCGGCGTGTCGCACAAACACTCAAAATTGTCACACAAGCGCTCCTGAGAGCATGACCAACATGGATGGTGGAGAGGTGACACAGCAACCAAGCAACTTGTGCCAGATACGTAAGAGCTCGAGTAACACAAACGGCCAACGTTTAGGCCGTGACATTTGCATTGGAAACGCGGCGGAGTCCCATCCGAAAAAAAACCAACAGCATGAAGTGGGGAAGAGTCAAGCAGTGAGCTAGCCCCCCTTCGGCCAGAATAGGCGAGCGACCCACTGAGGGCCAAGTCATGGCGCGCTCGCTGACAGCCAAGAGAAAAAGCGAGGCGAGGGAAGGCAAAGTCTCTAATCAAGTTATCCGAGTTTGACCGCCAGTGAAGCAGTCATCACTCTGCCTGCCAAAACAGCAGTGAGGCTGTGAAAAGCCACCAGATCAGGAGGGAAAGCGGGGCAGACAAGAGCTGCACATTCAAGGGGGGCACAAGGTTCCTCTCGGCCCGTTATGAATCACGCATCTAACAACCATCTTCGGCAGTTGATTATAATTCACTTCCACAAAGACACCTTATCCTTTGCCATTAAAGCATTAACACGGAGAGCACTGTGCAAAGGTTTTACTGAGAGCTAAGTGGGGATGTTTTATTGCCGTCTTGGCTGTCTGATTGCTTCTGTCTCTATGTGATGCCTCGTTTGACATTTCACTGGTTGAGATCATGGCTCTGTGGGACCGCAGCATCTGTTGCAGTACACCTCGCTCTTCCTCTACTCCTGAAGTTCGCCCCCCCTAACCCCCCACCCCGAACGCCGGCTCTGTCTTGCTGTTTGCACACTGCTGTGTATAATCAGGCGATGGGTGCATCGGTCATTATGTTTAATTGGTTCCTCGTTTGTACTCTTTGTTGCAAACACGCACTTTTTCTTCCCCGTTCAGTGGGCGGATACTTAGGCCATGGCAATAACTTTATGATTGTCTGTGATACACTAAGTGCTGTGATGGAACATTATTATGTACAGTGATTTATCGCTTTGCGGCTGCTTTGATAATGCCAAACTTCCCCCCCAAAGATTAATAAATCATCAGTTTTATTGTCATTTCAGCATGAAGACATTAAAGAAATCACTGAGTGAAACTGAAGGTTTTAAAGACTTCAAATTGTTTGTTGTTGTTTTGTTTGAAAGGAGGCAGTAATTTGTTGAATGTACTTTTATTGTTATCACAAAGGGATGTTGTTGTATCCCCTAATCGTGTTAGGAAGTGACAATGTGCAGCGGACAATTATGAACCGGGACCGACTTACCCTCCACAACATATTCATCGTTCTCAGTCTACTCCTACGCAGCTGTTGACCTTCTGACCTCCGCCCGCGTGGCATGAGGAATGACTTTGCTCCATTTTTTGTCCCTGATTGAAAGATACAAGGAGAGAGCAGAAGGCCAGCTTTTATCGCTGGTGGGGTGGGGTGGAGGGGGGGGGGGGGGGGCTACTTCATGTTACCTCCGGTGCCAGAATCCAAGTAGTCCTCTTTTACTGCTCCTCCCAGCTCCCCTCATTTGCTCCTATTGCTTGTTCTCTGAGGTAGCATGTGGTTAATGGGCCTCTCCAGTCAATAGACTCCTCCATCTTCGTACACGCATTTTGCGTAGACAGACGAACAAACGTGCACGCGCTCATCCCCAGTCTGTTACCCTGAACAGTTTAGGGTGCTTTCGCTTCCTGTATCTTCTCTTTTACAGGGAAAGAAAAGTCTTTCTGTTTGGAAACGTTGGATAAACTTCATGCTTTTCTGCATCAGTGATTAAGCGGTATAGGCAATTTTTGCTTTTGTGAAAAACAAAATTAAAAACTGGTTATACCCTGGTTAACTCACAAATTCATATCAAAGGAGTCATGTCAAGATATATTCCGGTTTGGATCTAAATTTCTCACTCTTTTGTGCTTTGTTAGACGTTACGCCGTTTATTTTAGCCCAGCAGTGATTTCTGCACGTTTAAAAGCAAATCTGCATGACTGGAAACTTATCCAAAGATGACACCGAGGTTTGGAAGTGTGATTACAATTTCCAGATGTGCCTTAACTCCTGTGTCTAAATGTGTAATCTGAGTTGATCAAAAAAAGAGAGGGTGTATCAGAGGGTGTCGAGTACAACGCATCAGAAGCAACAAATACGCAGCGATGTGAGGATTAGTGTGCTCGTGCTGAACCCAGCGGGAGACCTGACACTGACTGGAGGCGCGTTAACATGGCACTAATGATGTTACGTGTTCACATGATACCATGGAAGTTGGAGCGAGGCTCGGCTTTTGAAAGTGAAGCTCGAGTGTCGATTTGCAAGGAGGCGACTTGACTGGGCGTCAGGGACGACTCGTCTCAGAGCGTCGCTCAGCCATGCCGGACCTTGTGCGTCACAACCGGGAGAAAGTTGAATAAACCGGTCCGAACGTGAACTTCAGATGCCCGGCCAGCATATCGTTGAAGTCATTTGCGCCGTATCCGCCGAAACCTTGTGGCTCTGTTGACGCGGTCTAATCAAGAAATCTTGGCAGTGACTACGGGAAGACCTGGAATGACACCGGCCCTGAGAAAATAACAAACAAACGCTCACCCTGCAGTGTTCTTATACTGATGAGCCATTACACCCTCTGAATGATGGAGAAGAAATCAATAGGCCCGCCGCCCTGATATCATCTCATGTGGCTGAGGTAAACTTTGCTTTTAGCTTCCTAACACAACACTTGGTTTTATGTCCTCATGTCTGGAATGTGAATGTTCCATCGAAAGACAAAGGAAATGTGTTTTCCCAGATAACATTACAGTTGCAATAAAGCTTGGCTTGGGCTGTGATTGAAACAATGCCGCGCCTAAGCTGCACTGAGCCCACCTGTTTGTTCCTCCGTAATTGGATTCAGCTTCATTCCATTTGCCTTAATGCTGATGCATAATGCAGCGCACACTGAGGGGAACCAGCCACCACCAGCCAGGGGACAGGCCATGGAGGAGTAACCCGACCCCATCACCCATCATCTACCCCACCCCACCCCACCCCACCCCACCCCCTCACCGCGCGCCCACCCACTCACCCCATCCCGGGACATCTTATCGGGGAGCTTCTGTCCATCAAAGCAGCCACTTGTTCAGGCTGGACGGCCGGGGCCAGGGCCCTGTGGGGCACCACAATGGCAGGTGTTGATGTTACAGCCTGCAGGAACAATAAGCTGGCCCTCAGCAGCTTGTTAATCTAAAATGAACAGGCACGGGTGTGGACAGTTGGGGCCCGGGTGGAGGGATCCTCGTCAAACTTGCTACCAGGTCGGGAATGCGGGACGTAACCCTACTCCTGACTTTGTCGGCAAGGATGTTCGGAAAAAAGGCGCTGCAGTCACAGTTGTGCAGCAACTTTAGGAGCGGTTGCACTGAGCCCACCTGTTTGCTGGCTCATCTGCAAAGGTTGTCATAAATGTTTCATGTTTTATCCGTCATGTGTCATACATGTTGGCTAAAACATTGCAAATATCGAATTTCTTGTTGTCTATGAACGTAACAGCAGCAACACAAACTGCCCCCACGACAGTCTCCCACAAGCCTTTTGCCATTTTCAGCAGGTCCATACGTCTCTCATGATCAGCTGCCTTGGCTAAGTGGCTGGTGTCGATGGCTGTGACTCAGCTCAGCCCTCAGCAATGATGAGAGTGAAACATCTGGAGGTTGTGTGCGTGCGTGCGTGCGTGCGTGCGTGTGTGTGTGTGTGTGTGCGTGCGTGCGTGTGTGTGTGTGTTTGTTTCTTGCCATGCATGTCCACGCACTGCAAAAAGAATAACATAAATTGTGTGGGTGCTGGTGTGAATATGTGACTGAGTGGGTGAGCGACGGTGGCTGAGGTTCATTAGCGTGTCATCGGCTGCCTCCACACTGAAATAAAAAGGTCTCTCTCGCTCTCTCTCTCTCTCCTCTCGCTCTCTTGCTTTCTTCTGTATCTGCTGAATATGAACTGAGCTGTGGAAAAATAGCATCTGATCTCAGGCCACCTCTCTTGCGTGGCGACACACGATGAAGAGACGGATAACAGCTGATGGAAGTGACAGAAATTAAAACGGTAACGGTGAGGTCAGGAGGTGGCAGGGAGAAAGTGGGGGGAGCTTGATGAGCTGTGCAGAAAGTGGGAGCGTGTATTTGATAAGAAACTGGCAACTGGTTCTCGGGGGGCTTTAATCAGAGGTGGAGCGCTGTAAAGGAGGACAGGATTTCCATCCTCTCTGACCCCCCCTATTTTTTCCAACTTATTAGTCGTAATTCTCTCAATGTAAACATTCAGCCTTCCTGACCCAAAGCAGAATAACGATGCCTGCTGTTACAGATGAACCAGGTAATGATAGGCATAACAAATGAACTCGTATTTCACAACAACCAGCATCGAATCAATTATCTTACGTATTCTGGGAGCAGGTGTGCGGCGTGTGTGCGAATCCTTCGGTATGTGAGCTGCAAATATGATGGAGGCGAGTCAGTTGAGCTTTGAAGAATGGATACGGCCATGTTGACAGATGAGAGGAGGGGCGTGATACAGCTGGGAGAGGGGAAAGGTGGGGGTGGGGGTGGGCAGGTAAAGGTTCACCAGAGGAAGAGTTGACAGATCCTAAAATGGTTGCCTTTGGAAAGGCCCGGCCTCGTCGTATCGCAAGACTTAAGCGATGCCCAGAGGACAGATTGGCAGACGATATGGCAGACGGGGGGTGTAGCGGAAATGAAAACAAGTAAACAGCATTAATGTATCACATTAGTGAGGAAAAAGGGGACTTTTCTCCATTCGATATGAGCTCCCCCCCTTGACCCGAGACAACGATATATATTTTTAAACTACTCGTACGTCCCTCTGTCATGACGGACCCGCGCGCGACTCAGCCACTGTCCTCCTGCTGACATGTGTTTGACCCCCATCCTTGTCTACAGGAGACAGCACCTGGTGCCTCACCGCAGCACCATTAGTGGTCAAACCCCCCTCCACACACACACACACACGCACGCACACTCGCGGACGAGCTCACCACAAGAGATATTTTTAGGGGGATGTGATACAACCACTACGGTGGCTAACGCTCCGAGATTCACACCCCACCGGCCTGACAGGAAAGGATCCATTTCCTGACAGCCACCGCAAACTATCCACACATGCAGCATATATATCCTCAAATGTGTGTCGAAGTTGTTCTCCCTTAAAGGCCGCTAAGGTTTTTTTTTTTTGTTTAGGTTTTTTTTTTTATGATTGAGGAAAATGCATAAATGTATAAAGAAAAGGAAACTGTTTGTGCGATGCTCCGGCGCCCAACTGTTTACAAGCGAGCCAAAAGGATGCAAATTCCTTGATCCTTATTAAGCTACTGCCGGTTGCACAATCTGAAAAGGTACAATTAAACTGTGAGCGAAGCACTCCACTTTCCCTGGAGAGGTTTCCACAGCACATCTGTTAATACTTTCCAGCTATAATTCCGCAAGAAACCATGACTAACCCTACAAAATCCACTTACGAGTAAACATTAACTATCGAAAGGTTTTCAGTTGCCCCCCCCCCCTCTCGCGCTCGCATAAATTATCTCTGTTCCATCTGGGGGGAAAAGAATTGATTCAATATTAAGGAAATCCAGTCTTGCAGTTCTGCATATCAAAGACAAATGTTGTTGTTGTTTTCTGAACCATGTGAAACTCTTTGTGTTATTAAACGAGTCTTTTACCTGTGTGTGTTTCTTTCAGCCTCCACCATTGCTGAAAACGGGAGGAAAACATGCCTGAAGCTCAAAGTTTTCGTCCGACCATCAAGTAAGAGTTTTGCACGGCTTTGTAACGGAGCTTGTTGAAGAACATTTGGACTTAAAAAAGCAACAACAAAAAAAAAAGCAAATCAATCCATGTCTGCATCTCTGCCCCCCCACCCACCCTTCCCCTTCGCTCCCCCAAGGGGGGGATTACCTTTGACTGGGAGTCCAGCGTCCTCCCTTTCTCGTTTATCGCAGCGCCCGCTCCCCTCGCAAGGAGGGATGAGGGATTATACGCATATGATGAAATGTTCTGAATGTTGCCATGAGCTGTGTTGCTTGGGGTGTTTAGTTTGGAGGGCTGAGAAATGTCACTAACCTATTTGGCGCATACCTCTAATGATCTCTCATTCTCCCTATTTTTTCTGTTATAGACAGCTGTGTGAAAACTATAGGCGTACATGACCACGTTTTTGATGTAAACGACAAAGTAGACAATACATTAGAACCACGAGGTTAGTATGGCTTTTCCTGCTCTTCTTTTACCCCCCCCCCCTTCCCCCCCGTATGACTTCCATGCTGTGTTACATATGTGTTTTCTTACTCTCTTGTCCTTCCTTCTATTGCCTGGGAGCTGCTCTGTCCTTCCACACCGCTGCCTGACGCCTCTCTTAAACCGATTCTGCCCCCGATGGCTACAGTGGTGTCATGTTACTCTCGCCGCTTTACACGTTTTAATTGGCTGTTTCTATAGTGACGCCGAGGGCTGACCGGACCTTGCATGCGGATGCATATGTGTGTGCGCTTGTGTGCGTGTTTGTGTATTCATAAACAGAGTGTGACACAATAATCAGGCCCCTTCATTACCTGAACACGCAACTTCTGTTGCCATATAGCATCCTGCCTTCACAGTTAATCAGCCACTTGAGTGTTTCAGCTAATGTGGTCAGTGTGAAAAGCAACGCTCATTAAATGATATGTGCGCATCAACACATTCACACTCCTAATAAAACACTCTTATAATATCTTTAGTAACTTTTAATCATCTACTTTACTGTCCGCTGAGTCGCTACGAGGTTCCGCAGCACAGCGCTGATTATTTTCCGTGCACAGAGCATACAGCGTTTCTATATCTTCATACAGAAGCCGAAGCCCGGTCACCTAAGTGAAACATTACCGCATCACCCACACGCCGACATCTCACTCTCGGCAGCTGCTCAGTCCAAGGTCTCAGACATCACGGATAGGAGACCAGAAAAATCTGTGTCAATACCCTTGAAGTTCTCTCTATCACTCTCACCAGAAAACTGCGTTTCCCAGCACTGTTTTGCAGTTGCCGTATTTCTTTCTGTTAGATTCTCGAATTCTCTCTTTTTCAAGTGAAGCACACTTGAGAGTGACGATCTATTTTCCATTGCACTGCTCCACACTTTTCAACTTCACTCCACTCGGTTCCTCGCTTGTTGCCCATCACCATTGCGCATCATTCTGACATGAGTGGGCTCACATCAAGGCCAAAATTAGCTGGATGTTCCTTGTATGTGACACAATGCGACAATCAGGGACAGGGATAATAGGAATGTGTGGCTGCTGTTGCCAAGTTTAAATTCAGCAGGTTAGAGTCCTGCAAACGACTTGAGTCGCTGTCACCACACTGGTCAATCAGTGGCCTCTAGTTCCCAAGTGTCATTTTTTCAGCTGAACTCACCTGGCGTAGAAGCCTGGTGGAGTCAGTACGAAATAGGATCGAATAGTATTTACCATCAACTCATGGAAAAACCCCGAAATGCAAGTGGAGTCAAGTGGAAAAATGACGTAGTTTTCTGTGGACTGAAAAAAATATCTGAACAACTAAAAATAAAGTCACAAACAAACAAAACAATGAGCAACTTGCAGAAACATATGTCGCGGCTCCTTCTCGTGGTTTGGATTCTGCTCTGGTGTTCTTGTTCTTCCTCCATGTTGAAGCCATCTGTTTTTTGGATGACTTGAGCTTCAGAATGAAAGATATTTTGAGGCATCCAGTCTGTTTTGTCCATTTTACACGCAGGACTACAGTCAGGCTTCATTCGACCTCTTCCAAAACCCCGGTTGCCTCTGCTTAAATTGGTACTTGAACACATCCTGTGTAGAGACAGGAATGAAGGGCCTGCTGTTCACACCCAAGAATGGGTAACCTTCAGCTTGGCAGCAGAAGTATTTTTAGGCTTTGGCACATGGAGAAAACAACAGTGAATAGTGTGGGAAAAAAAACTTTATGTTTTGTCAAATTCTCCAGAATTGAACTACATAGAGCATATTTCTCATTACGTCTCAAGATGTTTAAAAAAAAATCCTTGGACAGAGCCTTACAATTGATGATTGAAATTAAATTTGTGGTAAAACAGAATACAACTTGCTCATATGTGAACACACAGGCACCTTTCATTTTAATTGAAAAAAAGAAATCTATTGTGTTTGGGAAATTGAAAAGAATATGACAATATCATCAGCGTACAAGTGAAGCCAGTATTTGTTATTGAGCTGTGCACTCACACACACAGACACCTTCACACCCCGGTCCAGGCGGGACCCTTGTGCATTTCGAGGTGCCCTCCTGATGCCAAAGTTTGACTCTGCCTGTTTTCACGCTTTGCTTTTGGTCCTCCAGCTTTTAGAAGTTACCTCACTTCCCTTTTGCCTCCTAGTATAAGCTCTCTAAAAGAGGAAATTAAAACATTTATCCGTCATCTGGTTCAGCCATGTCCCTCCATCCACCCACCCCCCTCCGCACGCACGCACACACACACACACACATACATACACACACACACGGTGGTAGAGTTATGTAACAGTCCCATCCTCTGTTGTGTCTATCTGTCCTTCTCTGTGCATGGTTCAGCTACTTTCCCATGGTGCAGCGAGCACATGGCTGCTCACAGATACTGATGCCACTGCCAGACACACACAGGAGGAGGCAGCTCACACCTGGGAGACAAATTCAAAATGACATCAAATGACACCTCTGACATTGAGACTACAAACATCACGCGGCAACCGAAGTTCGTGTGGCAGCTCAGACTTAATGACACATGAGGAAAACATTTTAGCCATGCTCTGATTAGTTTGCTCAATTTGCAACTCACCGAACAGATTAACTCATTGCATGACATGTTCTTTTTGTGTGCGCCGGAATAAGAAAATCAACCCTCACTCTGCTCTTTTGTGTTGTTTTTTCTTGAATCTTTTAGATGATACCAGCCACGAACCGGCTGAGCCTTCCCGAAGTGAAACAAACGCTGTGCCACAACTGAGGAAATCCAGTCTGCTTCTGGCGTCGTTGCTGGTCTGCCTAGCAGCACTCTTCACTTTATAGCGCCTCCCTCTGTCCCGGAGGTCATTTTACACCTAGCGTGGCCTGAATCTGCCCGAGGCTGCAGGGTAGGGGTGGGATTTTTGGTGGATTGCTTGATTGGGCATAAGAGCAGGCTTCTCAAGGAACCCTCTATTTTTTCCAGAAAAAAAAAACAAAAATATTTAAGTGGTCTTTCTCCGTCTGTGAGTGAAACAAGTTGATGTTGGAAGTGGGAGAGACAGTTTCCCCCTCTTAAACCTTCAACTAAGATGCCAAATCCCGTTTTTTGACACTTAGTGATTCTTATTTTCCCGTGACCTTTGACATCCCTTTACATCCCATTTGTGTCATCGCAGCACTGATGTTTACACACACTCACAAACACAAACACACACATTTGGACACAGCAGTTCCACACACAGATCGCATCGCAGAGTCGAGCCCACGAGCGTCTCTGCGCTGACAGTTGCTAGCGGTAGGATTTTTTTACAACGTCGTACACAGTAGCGGTAGGAAAGTGAAGATTTGTAGGTCTTAGAAATGACTGTAAATACACACCTAAATAGTTATCCCGAGACCTCTCCAGAAGCCTTACAGGAAACACTTCGAACAAGTTCCGCCGAGTCATGGTAGGGAAGTCGTCGCAGTTTCAGGGGGAGTCGAGTGCTTAGCTGCCTGAACGATAAACATAGGAAACGACAGAGTAGTACCTTTTGAGTTTTTGATAACGCGGCGCTCGTACGTTGACCGGCTCGTTTTGAAGATGATCCTTTTTTCTTTTTTTTTTTGACTACCAAGTCGATTCAAGAGGCAAACACGTCTCCTAAGGAGTCCGGGTGAGTCTTGGCAGCCCACCGGGCTGGAGGCCGTCGAACTGGCTGGTTTGCACGTTGCATCCCACCTCAAGCGCATCAGGTTCGCTGGCTAAACAACAGTATTGAAACTTTCTCACCAGACGTCTTGCTATCGAGATGGGAGATCGATATCTTTTGAAAGTTGATCACACAATTTCACGGCAGCAGTCACAGCCATTTAATGCAATGTTTACTCAACTGAGCAGCAATTGTTCTCTTCTCCATTTGAGCATTAGTCAATATTAACACTCCTTTGCATTCGCGGCTATTTTCCTCCTCTATATTGATTGTTAGAACGATTGTTTAAAGATGATTCACAGTCTTCTTTTTTCTTTCTAAATTTCAGGAACGTTATCCTTCTCTCGATCTGTGGTCTCATCAAACGTTCCCTTTATAGATCATTGTAGAGGCTGTAGATTCTGCACTGCTTGATCCACGAGAACAGTGGGGAGAAGTGACGGCGTTCTTCGACACGCCTCCGTTCGGAATGCCACTTTTTTCTAAATCAAACCGAAGCTTCATCTCGAAAGCCCAGTTAATTTATAGTCGGATGCCGCTCGCATTCAGCTTTATTGCAGCGGCGAGGACAGCGTTTAGAGGACTGATGCATCGCTCCAATTAGCTGAAATCACATTGTGTAAACAGAGACGCCATCCATTAAATTCAGGCAACGCGCAGCTCTATTTAGTCCAGCTAGGTTTATGTTAGCACTTAAATTCAAAGGAAGTCGCTGTGCAATAATGATATTCGGCTCCCTTCCTCTCCCACAGATGCACATGGCGAGTTAGCATAATGAAAGCTTTTATGTCTTTCTTGTTTCGGCTTTCAAAGAAGAATGGGCAGATAGAAAAAGCTAACTGCTGAAACTGACTTCCCCTCACAGCCAGGTTGGTGGAGGGGAAATGAGGCACCAATTGGCGGCGTCGGAAAGAGACAGAGGGAGCGAAAACTGCACCGAAAGAAAAAGGAGCGCGGGAGCAATTGCATGTCCACCTTCAGCTCCTCGTGTTACCGGTTTAAGTGACTCCTTAATGAGGTTCAAAATGACAGGCATGTGGACCCCATGTTGTGGCAAGGGGAGTTATTTCTGGTATTAAAAATAGATGGTGGAAGGCTTGGGGGGTCTCGGGAGCAGGGGGTTGGTGGTGGAAGGGGGGGGGTGTAGATTTCCACCGTGGGGGGTTTTAAAGCACCAATGACCTTGCAGTTTGAGAGAATTGGTGAGTGAAGGAGACAGAGAGAATTAACGGGAGGGAGGGACGCGCACACACGCAGATAGCAGGACACGGGAGGTGGCCGAAGGTAGTGTGACTCGAGTGCCTAACAACAAACAAACAAAGCAGACAAAACAAAAAGACTTCATTCTACACGTCCGGAAGAACACCTAGTTCAATGGCAAACATGTTTGGTACAATCCAATCTCAGAGGCATGTACTGTTTTTGTTGTTTTCATGACTGCCTTTCTTTTTTTGTTCCCCAGACTGCCTTTGCCCCGTTTTCTTTTGTTTTGTTTTTTTTCGCAATTTCTTTAATGCCACAGTAACAATGCTATTACAGAGGAATAGCAGCTCAGCTCTGAGGGTGAAACAGGAGACAAGGCCATTTAATGAGGTACTAATTTTCAGGATAACACCACAGCACTGCGTAGGGGGGCCCAGACACGGACGCTTGTCGGCAGATTAACGCTAGACTTTTATCAGAAACCAGCTTCAAATGTACTCGTATGGGAAAAAAACAAAACTATCCGTCATTCTTGCTCTCATGAACATGATTTACTCTGTACACACCTTAACCTGGGAAATGAGGATCAACTTATATACTGGATACTGTGTATCCTGAGGTAGTCAACCATCAAACATGTAGTGTTAGGTTAGTATCTGTTTTGTACCTTTCTGGAGGACAAAGGAAAAAAAATGAGATACATCATTGTTAAAACTGTATAATTATTATTATTGTTATGATGATGATGATTATGACTATTATTATTAGGAAAACTTCTTGATGTAAATAGTGTTTGATATTAAAGTATTAATTTGGTTCTTATGTCTTTTCTAAAAAAAAAAACAAAAAAAACACAAACTCCGTATTATCTCTGGGTTTTTGCCGAGTGTGTACTGTCCTCAAAACGATGCATTGTGTGCTTCGATCCTCAATGCCTATTGAAAAAACTTTGAGCTAATACGAGTGGGGGTGGGGGTGGGGGTGGGGGAACGGGGTGGGGACCCGTTGGGAGCCGCAGCGTGCAGGAGGCTGGACGTTAGCCAGCGAGAGGGTCACCTCTTCCATGTTTCAGACCAGTCACCAACCCTTCACCATCTCTTCACAAACGGATCCTGCCTTGAAAAGGAATTAAAAAAAAAAAAAAATCACGGGACTTTACAGATTTGTACCTTTTTTTTGCCTTCAGTGTTTTAAAAGCATGGTCAGCTCAAAGATCAGCCATGAGTGGACTGTTGGCTTTTTTTTTTTTTCCTATTGGAAGGATCTCACCAGTTTTCATTATGTGGCATGCGCATGAACTTGATGACGTTTAAAAAAAAAAAAAATGGGGAAAAAAAGTTTTTCAAAAAAGGTTTTTCTTTGCTGTTGTTTCATTTTTCTTTAGGCTGTGTTAGATTTTCAGATCACTTTTCATGTTGTGTGTTTTTTGCATCCCCCATTTGAATGATGTCACGGAAATGTGTAGTTACAGACGACAAATGTACATAACACGAACCATTATTGTGAAGTTGCAGTGGGGGGGTTTTGTAGTTCAAAAAGCAACTTTTTTCATTTTTTTTCTCGAGAATGACTCTCTGTGCCCATCCACTGAATTCACCCCATGTAGCTGCAATCTGTCTCCAGCCACTATTCATCCTCTTTCTGCTCTCAGAGGAGGAGGAGGAGGAGGAGGTGTCTGGGAGCGAATACATCAGTGTGAACGTTTTTTCAGCGTGGATAAAAAAAAAAAAAACAACAAAAAAAATGCGTGAGACCTATAAGTTTGAGTGTGCGTGCGTGTCTCATTTGCTGTCGCTGCAGTGAATGGGAAGCGGCAACCCTCTTTGGCAGCCAAGAGTGTTTCCCATGCCTTAGCCCTTCAGCCTCTGCCCTGGCAGCGCCGTCTGTGTACAAGACGCTTTCTGCCATTGTGCTTTTACACGGAACAGCTGCTGGCGTCGAAGAGACTACAACAGGGCCCTTCACTTTCTCTCTCTTTTTAACAACCCCTAAATCACTTGTCACTCCTGTAGATGCTGGTCCTAGGCACAGTTCAAGGATTAGTTCATCCCCCCCCACCCCACCCCTTAACACCCCCACCAAATCCCCAACTGGATTGTTAGCCGCGGGGGAAAAAAAAACCCGTCATCGATCCAGTTTCGGTGCATCTTTCTGCTCCCGTCTTGCTGATGAGCCACTTGTTCATTTTATGTCCTGTCTCCTCACTCTTCTTGTGCTTGTATAACCCCCTTAACCCCCTGCCCTTCCCCAGCAGACCACCTGCTGTCCTCCCTCTTTCACCTTTGAACCCCGCTCCCACTTTGCCATCAGTGGGGAATGTTTCCAACCTGCTCTTTTACAGTATATAAAGAACAACAAAAAAAAATTTGACAAAAAACTATCTGTATTTGTATATACACGTGTCTGAGCAACTATGAGTAATACAATAAAACAGAAATACATTGCTTAAACAACGAGTGCGACTACGTTTCTCTTCTTTGGTAGCACGCTGCGATCGTGGTATCACTGCGTGTGTGAGTTGAACGACTGTTAGATTTGTCAACGCATTAAAAATGTTTACTGCATTAAACATTCCTCCTGTAACTAATCTAGGAAATGAACTTACTCCTCTGACACTTGGGCAGGAGTATGTCTCATCATGTGCCAGATTAGACGCTGTCACACAGCATGCAAAAACACACACACCCACACACACAAACACACACCTCTTAATCCTTCAACATCCTGCTCACACATTTCCTGAAGCAACACTCATAAAAGCAATTTCTCAAAATATTTTGTTTCATCTCAATCAGCCTGATAAAACTAAAACATGTATTCTGTATTTTTTCATTATTTGATTTTAAATACTTTTATTTTCTTTCATTTTTTGTAGTTTCCCTTTTTTAATTTTTTTTTCTTGTTTCATTGAATTTTTTTTTTTATTTTGTTCATTTGATTTTCTCAACAGATGTTTCCAAAAAATGAAATTAGTGATATTTTTGTTGTTCCTGTTTGTGCCCCACTCAAATACAAAGCTGATATAACTTCTTTTTTTTTTTTTAACATGAACCGTTGTTCATTTTAAAGCTCGATAAGTTTTATATATTCGGGTGAACTTACAGTTTCTCTTTTTTTCGCTCTGCTGGACGGACGAGCAGGGGGTCGAAGGGTTAAATGACCCCCTCCCAGCTTCTGTCTGCACAGTGAAATCACACCCTGTAAAGACAGACTGGGAGGAACACTATCCATCAGGATCAGAATAGGACCTTAAAACCTTCTTTCACTTCAGTCAGGCACTAATGAGGACACCTAATAACCTTCTGCTGGACCCCATCAGCGCCATTTACCTTCACCTCCCATTATCTCTGGTAATTAGAGTGAGATTCAGCAAGCCCAAAGGACCAAACGGGGGGGTGGAAGGGCCCCTGATAAGCCAGCAACTGTTATGAAGAGTGAGTTCTGACATTGCAGAGCAGAAGCACGTAACTTTCTGTGAGAAGTGAAAATGGATATCGATTTAAATTTGATCGATTTGGACTAAAACACTTCAACTTGGATCGTGGAGGATAGTTGTGATACCCGTCTTCAGTATGACGAAGAAAAAGAAGACTTTTAAGCATCAATATATATAACAGTGAAGATGATGCAGACAGCATTCAGTGTGGTGGAATAAGATGCATTCACACAAAAGACATGAAATGTCATCCGGGATGCGATTCAGTCCAATCCTGTATTTTCCTGATACTTTTATTTCCCCCCCCCACACACACACACACACGAAAAGAAATGCTTTTCTGCATGAACACACTTGACATGATGAGCCAATTACTGTCAAGTTGTTCTTCCTGGTGTTATTACGAAAGAAGGCTCTGGAGATGCAGGTGTGTGTGCATCTGTGTGTGTGTGTGTGTCTGTGCGTCTGTCTGCGCAGACCAATAAAGACAAATCACTGTGCCTGATCATTAAATCTGGGATAATGATAGCTCTATGTGAAGATGTGTCCCAGATGTACCATTAAGCTATGAACATCGTCAGGGTCCGTGACCGGCGGCGAAGTTGCGAAGCGACTGCTGGGAATAAGATGGTGTGCGACCGAAACCGCGTCCCTCCTCTTGGAGGTGGCGACGTTAACGCATCATGAACGTCTGTCGATTCCCCCCCACCCCCCAGCCCGCTTGTCTCGGTGTCGCCGTCTGAAAGGGAGCCGCTTTATCTCGCCACAATAAGAGCTCGGCTGACACCTCGAAGAGGCCACTTCAGTGGAAGACTTTCGAAGGCGTCGTTCCCCAAGTCGGACGGCTCACTTATTGGCTGCGCGGCGTTTCGTTTCCATGTGAACAATCAGTTTGACTGACAGCTCGGAATGATGTCTTCAGTTAATCGCTCCAGTGGTGTGAAAAGGTCATAAATCACCCAATTACGTTGCCCCGCTTTATGAATAGATATTTTTTTGGGGGGGGGGGAGTATTTAGGACGCCTCCAAGGCATATCAGCTTAGTCAACCCCATATTTATTGAGGGGGAGTTTAGCGGGGAGGGTGGCTGATTGTGCCAGAAATGACTGATAAACCGAACACATTTCAGACGCACTGTGGAGCGTCACAGCGGGGGGGGGGGGGGGGGGGGG
>JASSRZ010000011.1:13897056-13939802 GCA_032164315.1 Malacoctenus gilli
TGTGTGTGTGTGTGTGTGTGTGTGTGTGTGTGTGTGTGTGTGTGTGTGTGTGTGTGTGTGTGTGCGTGTGTGTGTTTTTATCCCTCTGCATCAGTCCATCAGGCTGCAGTTTTCCTCCTGGTGGGTCGGACTTCAAAAACTTGCACGGTGTTGAAACTCCCAGGATTGCCCCACAGTGCCACGGCACACATCACACACACCAGCGTTGCAGATAAATGGACTACTGTGATTTTTTTTTTTTTTTACAAGGAAGCATTAAAAAACACACACACACACACACACACACTACCCAGAATCGCAGTTCATCTTGGAAGCCAGAGCGGGCACGGAAACTCTCGATGAAGTGTTTAAACACATGTTCTGGGCACGGCCAGGCCGGGCCGACTGCGTGGGGCATAATCACAAACAGCCGAGTCTTAAAAGAGCCATAATCCTGAAAGGATTACAGAGAAATAATCAGTTTATGTGCACTATGACTGAATGCATGCAGAAAGAAATAAAAGTCGCAGAAAAGTGTCGTTTTTTTTTCAACCCCGCTTGCTTTATTTTGGGCCCAACAGTCTGAAAGGATTTTAATCTTCTCCATCAGATAATGGTCTTTTCAGTTCATTTATTTCTATCTTGGCCACTTAGAGCAATCTAGCCCTTTAGTCTTTCAAAATGCCCATTACACATGCAACATTTTCAATAGAACCAGTCGCCTGATAGAAACTGATGACTCAACTCAAACAAACAGTTTAGAATGATTGAAAATGGCGCCGTGCGGCTCACAGCACAGGAAGAACACAGTGGTTAACAGGCTCTCAAATCAGATCAGGTGACAGAGGAGCTCAGGAGAATTAATTGTTCTTTCCTCCGTCTTTGCAGCAACCAGAAAAAGACACATTCTCCAGTGAAGAAACTGCTCTGTGCTTTTATTCTGAAAGCTTCTGCTTGTGTGTGTTGGAGGGCCTGGAAAGTGGAGCGTCTGAATAAGTTCAGAGCATTAAATTCCATCATTGGTTTATCTTTTTTTATTGAAACCGAGCGACCTTGAACAGCTCCGACAACACACTGTCAGTGGCGTTGCACAGCCTCCGAGCATACACACACCCTGTGGCCAGTGACCACTCCATCTACAGCACAAAAAAAAAGTTCAATTTAAGGTCAATCATCCCAGCGGTCCTTCCTTCGCAAGCAATAAAACTCTGTATTCAACATTCCAGAGGAAGTTGGTTGGTTTCTTCAAACCAGCGACTGTAAATCTTTTGCATATAATTTTTCCCCCCTTAAAAAAAAAATAATACAAAAACAAGGAAAAACATCCTAAAACCCCACCCTTCTTTTATCCAACAATCCCCCCACCGATCGTAATTAAAGAAAAACTCACACATGCGCTGGTTTGGAAACACCAAGAGAAGCCGTCCACAGGTCGTCCACATGCGCTACCCGCGGCTGGGAGCCACAGACACTTCATCAAATTTGATTAGCAGGGTGGTCGGACACGATGGGAACCATCCGTGCAGCGCGCCTGCTCTAAAACCGGTCTTTTTAGTGTGTTTGTGTGCATGTGTGTGCTGTGCGCCTTTCGCTCCAATCTTGTGTGTCATTCAGAAGGAAAGTGATGTGTCTATATGTGGATAATAAGCTCCTTTGGGGGAGAAGAACTCCTTCCCTCAGTAGACCACAACCTAGTCTTTTTTTCCTTCAGACGATACGCTTCACCCAGGGAATGCCCCCCCCCCCCACTCCACCCTCCCTGCACCCCCTTTTTCTGATCTCTATTATATTCTTCTCGTATTGTTTTGTGATTTTACGTTCAGTGGTTGCGTTGCCATGGCAGTAATGTGGGTCCTATTAGCGCATGCTGGTACGATAAAAATCTACTTTCCTCGTCGTCGTGAAAAGCTTTCAGAGCTCCGCTCCAAACATTACATGACTTTCCCACTAACTAATAAAAAAAAGAGAAAAAAACCCCAGCCTTACTATGAAAGTACATCTACCCTCCTGCCGGACCGCCTATGAAAAAAAAGAGTCTTTGATTTTCCTCGAGCATCTTCCCTCTTCAGCCACTTCAACTGCTTTCAGGCTGGTTTTCCAGGAGCCCTGCTAAGTACCACTAATTGAGATGTGTGGAGTAGTTTGGGCCTTTTTTTCCATTGCAGGGTACCACTCACCCCCCCCCCCCTACAATCCACACAAACAGGCACAAATTCGCCCACATCTTGGACCCTCACTCTCTATCTCCCGCTCTACTGGACATTTCCTGCCTTTTTTTCCCCCTCCCTCCTTATTATGAACCAGAAGAAGCTGAGCTGAAGGTGACACGCGGCACTGGCACGGCTCTGCTTCAGACATCTCCCAGGTTGTTGTCGTCCACTTCCCTATTCCCCCAGTCTGCATTTGTCTCCCTCTAAAACAAATATACTCCAGAGATATACGGTAGTACGAGACTGTGAAAGGAAGCCTCCATTTTCACAAAATGCCCACACAGGTCAATATCATGCATTACATTTCATTGCCAGCTTTATGCCGCCAAGTGACTCACTTTTCTTGCAAACCAAGAGGAAGGATGTGTGGAATTTCACTGACATGAATGAAATTGAAGGTGTTTTTTTTTTCTTTTTCTTTCTTCCTTCCCCCTTTCTCACTTCTTTCCGTCTCAGAAAGAGGCCACTGAATCCCCCCCAGTTCACAGTGAAATTGCGCTTTCCGGCTTTTCTGGGACATTCACCTGCCGGTGCGCTCAGGGCCATACAGTCACACATCAGTATTGCCTACCATCATACTTGCTTTTTATAGGGTCTGGAGGACCAAGGTGGGATTTCGCAGTCACATCACCGCAGCCAATATGTCGCGGCAAAATGAGAGCACCGCCAAGCAGGAGGGAAAAGAAGTTCTTCTCACTCCTTTTCCAACTCGGTTACTTTCAGCACGCTTGCGTCCCCTTTGTGCATAACTTGGATATCTGATCGATAAAAATATGCCAATATATTTTATTGACAATGAATTTACTGTATGGCCGGCGTGAGATAAGATGGCTATCATGCTTTCTGCTGTTTGATATATAATCCCCTGTCTTGTGGGTTTTGGAAATCTTCCTTGTGCTCCGGGGTGATGAACACGCCGCACGTCGCTCTGCACCCCCCAACATACTCGCCCCGACACAGTTTTCATTCACAGTGACTGCGCTGTTTCACATTCTGACTTCTAATGGACTAAATTAATCAAATCACACAAGTTATCATCGTTGCAGCTGCGCACGATTGATCCGGGACTTTTTTTTCTCTTCTTCTTTCTTATCATTTTTTCTTCTTCTTCCTCTTCTTCTTCTTCTTATCAGACTCACTTTGACAGGATTTCCACAAATCTCAAAATCGATCATGCATGGACATCTTCCTGCATTCCTGCGGTGCACGGCAGAGCGCACGAGGCACCTTCTGTCTGTCTGGAGTACAAAGAGGCGGGGGTTCGCGGCGTTAACTGATGTGGTTGGCCTGGCTAGTTTGGGAGATCACTTTTCATTATTCCCAGCGGCGAGATCTGCGACTGATTAGGACGAAATTAATCCCATCCATCATGTGTCTGTTCGCCATCGCGTGTTGTGGCTTTGCATTAGCATGTTGGGATGTGTTTACACACATGCAATCACAGTGTGTACACAAACATGTTTACAAATACTCTTTGTACATCCTCAAAATGAGGGATTATGAGTGGAACTCCAGTTTATAGTATATTAGGGATGAGGCAGTTCATATGCTGCTTTTAGTCGTAGACAATCGTGGCTCCAAATGTTTTCCCTCAGGTTCCCCCAAAAACTGACTCATAAAAACGGCTCAAGAGTCCTTACTCAACCTTTGATTTGCCAAAACATCACAGTGAAGTCAAACTTCAGAAATACACGCACTCAGCAACAAATGAGAAAGGAGACCTTCAAAATAAAACCAACAGGCAGTTTTCTAGGCGTGCTACAGATTATAGAAAGTGCCTTTCATTTTTTCGACAACAAACTATTTTCACAAACTCTGACCAAGCACTGCGCAGGGGTGGGGTGGTGGTCAGTGCTCTCACCTCACAGCCAGAAGGTTCCGAGTTTGAACACAGGTGAGGCTTTCAAGGTGCGGCGTGTTTCCCCCTGCGCATGGAGGGTTTCATTTTTTTCTCCAGGTTACCCCAGCAGTGCAAAAACTGGCACAAGGTCAGCTGGTGACTTGTAGTCATTCTGTCTCTCCCTCTCCGTCAGCCCTGGACTGGCAACCTGACCAAGATGTGTCCTGCCGTTTGACCAATGACGGTGAGGATTGGCTTCAGAAACCTCCACAACGTGAAAACATGAATCGATGTGATATTTTTCCAGCTGCACTCGCCCGTGGTCTCTCAAACCAGCCTCAACGCTGGTATTTTGGCACGGGCCTCCGTCCACAGCTGCGGTGCCCTGAGCCAGGCCGGGCGAGCGGACTGACGGCGAGCAGAGCTGGTTTGCACATCATTAGCTCAATGATCGCTGACTGTATGACCCGCCAACTATAACACACGGTGCTGTGGTGGTCTGCTATATCTGTTGTGCGTCAACCCAGAAACGGAAAAGTTGGAATAAAAGAGGCTTCACTTGACATTTGATACAGAGGGGAAAAGAAAAAAAAACTATTTTCCAATGTGTGTCAATTAAATCTGTTACAGCTCTGAGTCAGACAGAAAGCCTGGACGCCCTGCAGATGCACCGATGAGAAAATAAAAGCCTACCTAAACTATTTATTTTAATAGAAATTGATTCTGTGAATAAACTGATGCAGCCAATTTACACAAAAGGAAACAAAGAGGAAACCATGTTTGGTCTGATCCTTACATCAGAAAAATACAGCTTTCAGGTCTCCTGCCCTCAACAGAAGAGCACTGAGTGTTTCCTTACTCTGTATCTGGTTACAGGCCTTTAAATTGTGCACTTAAAATGTCTCCTATAACTCGTGCCCCGCTTCCATTATGTTGACCCGTGAGTTGTGTGCGTGAGCAGTGCACAGGTTGAGCCATTTTACCTCCACATACCATGCAGTTAAAAGGAGGGGCCCATTAGGTTTAATGAAAACCATATTTTATCAATTAAGACATACTTCTTGCGTATGTGCGTGTCTGCGTGCATGCACGTGTGTGAGCAAGTTGCTTCACACACCACAGGAATACTTGTGTGTCGTGGTTAGAACGAAACCCAAGTTTCAGAAGATCGGCCACTTTCGTCGAAATTGTGGTGTTTTGGAGTGTGTGTGTGTGTGTGTGTGTGTGGTGTACAGTACACACATTCCTCTCACCTCCCCCTTTGTTGTGTAATTTGTGATTGAGTGCTCGTTAGATAATGCGGTCCACTGGTCCGGGGTTGGTGTAATTGGCTGTTAGGCCGCTCGTCCCTCCCCCTCCTAAGCATTAATTCAATCACTGGTCTAGTGTAAGCCAATCCCAACCTTAATGGTTAAAGTAATTGTGGCGGTGTGCGCCGCCGCAGACATTATCTGTCCTCAAACTGAAGTTCCACCTTGAGATAAAGTTTAGCTGCGGCCGTTGAATTCGGCAAACACTTGTGGCTAATGGGAAATTATTTGAGCAATTACTGCAGAGGTCACTCGGAAATTCACAAGGGGGAGTGAGTTAAAAGGGAAAACAAAACTTGGACAATTCTATTATCTCGTGGCCAAAAATAAAATCGCATGCAACCATTTATTGCAGGGGGGGAAAAAAAGGGAAAGAGCGTCCCATTGTCGAACAGCTGAAATAAGTCTATGCGGAGCTGCAGCTTTGCAGTGTTTATCACCGTGTGCTTGACTCATGGCCCCTCCTCTGTTTGCCCCCGCCGTCCTTCATAGCGTCACAGACCACTGGCAAGGAACTAAATAATAACATTTCACAGTTTCACTATGGGGCACCATCTAAGGCCCGTAGCACTGTCACATGATATCACTCTTGCCGAGTAGAAGGCTGCTCTGCGCCCTGAGAGCGTGTGCGTGCGTGCGTGCGTGCGTGCGTGTGTGTGTGTGTGTGTGTGTGTGTGTGTGTGCGCGCATGTGAATAATTGTGCAGGAGCGCACACATGTGCAAGGGGCCGCGCGAGCGGAATCGCGTTCCCGCGCGCTTGAATGTCACAGAGCGCGATATTACAATGACTGAGAAGCCATAACCTCCATCCAGGTCCGCAAAGGTAAAACATGTGTTGCCAAGGGAAGCGAACGTTCCACTCAGATTTACGGAGGGAAATGACATATCCCCTTTCTGACAAGGAGTGTTAAAAAGTGAAATGGGGATAGATGCTGAGACAAAACATACCTCAGGGGCACAACCGCTTGAATCATAAACCTCCATCTCCAGAAAGGAGACAGGCATCTAGGGTCATATAACACCGAGGCCAGTAAAAATACAGGGGAGCTGGACTTTAAATAACATTATATAATTTAGCCACACTTTAATACCTGAGTCCAGTGCTGCAATAAAATCTCACACAATGTTTTTTTATTTTTCTGAATCACATGACACTTGGCTCTTCTGGGCCAGCCCCCGTTAGTTATTTTTGCAAAGTACAACGGAAGGGAAGGAAACTATGTCACAGCAATGTTCAATTTGGCCCTGGTGATGACTAGGTGCAAAAAAGGAACTGCTGCCCATCAGATTGTTTCCCAGTGTTTGGGCTTTTTGACTTTTACATCACGTCAACACGTGATGCTTTTTTACGTGATGATGACATGTGATTTTGTTGAGTCTCCGAGTGGCAATTAACCCAAAATCTGAATCAGTCAAGCTTGCAAATCCATCTTCAATACCAGCAGGTTTCAGGCTGAGAACCAGATTTGGGACCATGTCCAGATGTAAAACAGGGCAACAATAGAGTGCAAAGCGTGATGTGACTGATCCTGTGATTTAATTAGCTGATTTAATCAGTCAAGTTAACAGGATAACTGGAGCTATCAGTGTGAAAGAAGTGAGATCAGAAACCATAAAGGGGACCATGTACAGTCGATGAGTGAGGACAAGAACTGAACACTAGATGGCAGCTCTAATCACAGATCGATGTAGCTTCAGTTATATCTCGCTAGTACATAACTAATACAACTGTGCTAGCATGAAAAAGCAGAGGATAAGTTTGCTGAAAATGCAAAAAATTCAGTGGCTGCTCTTTGTTTATAATTGATTTTGTAAACATAAGATAGCATGCGTGTTTTAAAAATGGATTTCTATTTTTTCTGCTGCATAGAAAATAAGCTGTATTTTTTAGAAGCTGTCAATATTTACAAGTATTTATTGAAATTGCTGATGTGAGAACAAGTCAGCTGTATGTGGCCCCTGAATTACAATGAGTTTGACATCCTGTATTTCAAATCTCCTTTCACATCGAACCTATTTGGTCCGTGGCTGCTGTCTCATATCCGTTTCTGCACCACTGCGCTACATTGTCCAGTGTCCCCGAACAATACAGTTGTTTCGAAAGCAAACATGGAAGTTGTTTGGAGAGAAAATATGCTGCCTCGCACACGTCCAGCACGTCAAGATAGGCAAACACGATCCTGTTCATTTTGACCGCTCAACCTGTGAAATACTGTCCCTGATCCGCGCTTCCACGTCTTGAGTCTTTCAGGCATAAACATTTTTCCTGTCAGGCGCTTTCCTTCCTAAAGCAGTCAGTCGTCATCCGACAGGACCCCAAAGATTGAGATGCTTGTCTGTATCCAGTCTGAGCCGAGTCACATGTCCAGCCTGAAATGGTCGCTGAGTGCCAGTGAGGGATGCCTTTCAACAGACGGGGGGGATTTCCAGCAGCTCGAGGTGGAATAGTCCCTGGGAGGGGAAGTGGAGGGGATAGAAGACGGGAAGGAAAAAGAGCAGGAAGAAGGGAAGGGGTGGGGGGGTGGAGTAGCAGAGCCGAGAACGGGCCCGGTTGCTCAACGACCGTGGGGAATCTGGTCTGGGCTGTGGTTCTCAACACATCCATCTTGACCCGAGGCGAGCAGGAGATTGGTTTCCTTAACAGTCCTCGAACGTCAAAACATCATTGGGCGCGTAACAGGAACACCAGCAACGAATGTCTCCGTATGCACCGACTGATATTTCAGCAGACAAAATTGATTATCACTTTCTGACGGGCGGACGTTGAGATATTGATCACAGAGACTTTCCTCGTTTCATGTGGGACGATCGAGTGTGTCCAAAAACAACCGTGCAGACTCAGCCTAAGTGTTTTCTGACGACCAAGTAAGATTTGGGGAAATACACGGAGAATGTCGGTACGACTCGAACCGTCCACTATCGTGGCCAAAATCTCCCGCAAGAATGCAGACCGCGGCAGCTTGAAACGGAGCCAGGTTTCACTGCAAGCCGAGAAACAGGCAGAGACAAGTTCACGTTGGTTCAGTCCAGAAGATTAGTAACGGCAAACATCCTTCTGTGAGTTTCTGACGCCGCATTGGCAAGATGTTGTTTGTATTTTAAACGTAGCCTTTGCTTATTCAAATGTGTGCATGCATTCATTTACACAGGCAGCGCTTGACTTGGCCCATGCAGCATGAGTGTCAACTATGTCCATTTCTACATTTTAACCTCCTGGTCTCAGAAAAGGAATGTATGACCAGAGATGACCGGTCTTCTGACGCTGATAGCATTTAGGAAGTGACCAGAATGTAGCTGCAGTCGGGTCACGGCAGCCAACAAAAAGCCTCCTCAAAGCTCACAAATCTCTCTCACAACAACAAAACAGCACCGACAAGTTTGATGTTTGTTCCAGCAAGAGTCACTGGGTGCACTTCTGGAAGGACAGTTGACCTGAAGAACAGTAGTTGATTATATGAAATGCAAAAAAAAAGGGGCTTAAGGCTGTTTTCAGCTCTTTTGGCCCCTGTCAGACGGACAGACGGTCACGAGGGGCTACACGTCTCTGTTAAAGCCCTCATGGGTGTCACTTACAGTCTGCTGTTTCATGTCAATTTCATTCTGCAAACTCTATTAATGAGCTGAGTATTTTCATGTTTTGTGAATCAAAAAGTCATTTGTAGGAGGTTTGTGTTATCCCCATCTCATAGCTTGTAAAAGCACAGGTTATGTTCTTCTGTTTTTCTTTTTTGCAATCAAATAATATCTTGCGATGTTGAAAAAAAAATACCCAACTTCTCTTCTCACCCGCCTCACCCTCACCCCCCCCCCCTTCCTCCTCCCATATTTTTTCCATGAATTGTCAAGGAGACCTGGATGCAAACCAGCTTCAAGGGCTGGAAATGGGGAGTATTTTTACTGGCTCAGGCACTGTCCAGAAGATATTAGCCGTGTAGGAAATGTGCTGAATATTACAGGCCCCACTATCCGGGGCCAAGAAAGACAGTTGGTGTAAACCCCTGACTGCTGTGCGGCTGCTATCTCTCAAAATGTCAGAGCTCCGGTCTCTAAGTCTGCTCTGTTCTGCCGAGGCCGGAGAAGGCAGGCAGGCAGGCTGACTCGCTGGCTGACCGGCTCGCTGAGTCATGGTGGTAATTAAATGTGACTTAGGACTATAGGGGCAACTCTGATACGGAGCCCAGTATAAAAGGAGAACGGCTCAGGCCCAGCCTCATTAGGAATGAGCGCTGAACACTTCGCTGAAGTTGGACACCAATACGGCTTTTTATTTGCACCATTTTGAAAAGACCTGGCCGGTGGAGGGACTGCCCCAGTTTCTAATTAAACTGCTGCAACAATGGCTTTTGTTCGAACAATGCCAAATAATGAGCGTGTCTGAGAGTATGTGTCCTTCTCCCACAACGATCCAGATGTGTAACGAGATGAACTTTTTGGGATTCCAGAGGTTTACTCATGCGTTCATATTGTACACAGCCTTTTCAAGTTGATCATCACAGCGGAGCTGGAGCCGATCCCGGTTCACAGTGGACAGAGGCCGAGTAACTCCAAGGACAATCGCACACACAGATTCCCACCTATTGGCGATTAGGAGTCACCAACTGACCCAATATGCATATTTTTGGATTGGGGGCGCAAAGAGGACAACCTGTGACAAGAGACAGAGCAAACCCTGCACAGAACGGCCCCACCCGGGCTCGAACCCAACACCTTCATGTTATGAGGCAAGAGCTCGGGCCAGTGAGCCCTACGTCATGTATTTATGATCTCATAAACTGGGAATATTTTGAGGTCATTCATTTTCACCGAGCCAGGCGGTAATCACCGCAGCGACGGGCTCTCAGCAGCACATTCCTGCAGTGCAAATGAACCCTAATATGTGCTTGAAGATTACATGTGATTTCCTGAACTACAACATCATGTATGACTGCAGGTAATGTTCCAAAGGGCAAGTGAGGGCAAAAAAGAAAGGCAACTTTTAGTCACTCATTATGTACCTCGTTTGTTCTTGTAGTCCAGCTAATATATACCTCAAAACAGAGGAGAAATCAAAAGGCATCGTCCTCCATGGCTGTTGACAAGGCCTGACTCACCACTGCCCCCAACCACAACAGCCTGTAAAGGAAGCGATGAATCCCCCTGTGAAGGAGAAGCAGATTAATATAATTCATACGAGCAGCCACATTAAAATCATTCAGCCCGGCCTTGTGAAGACGTCTCGGAGAACATTATAACTCTTAAACTTGTCTCCTTGTAATCCCCAACAGAAGGGAAGAAATAACATGAAGTGCCTTTGGCTACACGCACAGTGTTGAAATTCTTACATCTCACGTCCACGCCTCGTTTGATTGGCCCATGAATGCGAGAAACCTCCCGAGACCGTGTTCGGTTCAAAGTTCAGCGTCTGCCCGTGCCAAAGAAAGTAAACATCAGGCCAAGAAGTGTGTGGTGAAATCTAAATCCCACATTTTAATATTGGATCTGCTAACTTTATGAGATAGTTTCAATATGATGTGTCCGATAAAGTGCTACACTCGGTGTGGGAAATCTTTTCACATCAAAAGTAATCATTTAGGCTTCCTTCCTCTTTAAACGCAACCCATGATTTTCACATGTGTTGCAGCAGGACTGCTAACAGGCACCCCTTTATAAGACTGAAACCACTTAAGGGCTGAGAAAGAGCACGGCAATCCAAGCAGAGAAGAAAAACAGTCTGGGAGAGAATAATAGAAAATGAAGGCTGTTGCTTTTCATTAACCTTTACTTAACCAGATAAATCCCACAGATCCCATCTTTATCGAGGGGGATTTTAGGGAGATATCAAGGCCGGAACAGAGTAATGGAGCATTGCGGAGCAAAAGGCAGCCGGGCCCAAAAAAACAAGTCGCAACGTGTGAAGTTTTAGAAAAGAGCGAATGATTAAAAAGGAAACAACAAAGATGTACTAAGCTCAAACAGACACCTATTACCAAGGTTCTCCTGTGACTAAACTAGGTGAAAAAAACAATAGTTTTGGTGGCAAAAGTAAAAAAAAAATCTTTGTAGTTTTTCTTCAGAGACGTTGAAACAAAAAAAGCATCGGCTTCAAGTGATTGGACGATGAATGAAAGATAAGACCTATGAGAATGTGTTTACTAGAATGAGAGGGGAAGTTTGTCTGGAACTGCTTTATAAATAAAACATACCAAAACGGTCTGCCTGCCAACTCAGGAGTATGAAGCGCGAGGGAGGGTATCCGATAGTATTTTCATGCATTTAGGTTGGGAAGAAATCTGCATGGTGACAGAGAGGGTGAAAGCGCTCTGTCAGCGCCGTCGTTCCTCGCTATCTCTTCTGGGGCTCGGAAGAGAAACAGAACTTGTGTTGACGTGTAAAACCTTGAACTCGGTACTCCACGAGATTTTCCACAGAACACCGACATAAGTCAAGCATTGAGGTAAGCATAGTAAATAACACTGGCTTTAGACTTGTCTTTCTTTTCGTGGGTCATAATACATTATCTTGGTTCTGCAATGGAATGAATACAAGCACGAGTTCAATGCACAACTTCGTCTACCAATAATTTGAGCCATCTTTTTTTATGCCTGTTACACAGCTAATTGGTCCATCACTGGACAAACATGGAGTCACACAGTGAGTCACTGACACACACTTACTTATTGAGGTTGTTTAGGTCACTAAGATGCCGCCAAGACAGCTACAACAGCGTAAATACACATTTGAAATCATTTCCCCGCAAAAGTTTCCATCTACGCAAAAAACAATGAAAACCATGCATGCCAGCCCGATAAGTAGCGCTGTAACATGGCAAAAAAAAGAAGACATGAGGCTGATATCAAAGCATCTACCATTGACTTGTATTAAAAAAAAAGTATGCAAATGTGAAACAAAATAAACTCTCAACATTCAACAGGATTGAGGATAACGTGGAGAACATGCGCACTCCACACTCACAGTTTCAGCACCGTTGAGAGGCCAAACAAGAGTCCTTAGTCACAGGCTTTGGACACATCATTTAAATAGGTCTCCACTATGACTGTGTTATAATTCACGTATTTATAGATAAAGTGGGACGGTTATTGCTGAATCCTGTGCAGCTGGCCCCTCACAGGTTGATCCAAGAATTTCAGCTGGTACATGAACAAACATCTGGCCCAACATTACCATATATGGTAACAGGACCCAGCCCAGCATAATGGCTTTAGATTTCTGTTTATTCAGCTAAAGCTGGATGTTTTGAATGCAAGCTGAGGGTCTTGAATCAAACATAAGAAGGTAAAGTTGCGCTGCTAAATGGTTGGCCAAGGCCAAGGGCGTCGGCAGTAACCCCACGTAAAATGTATCGGGATTGATTTAGCAGTGCAACATTTTTTTGTTAAAACAAACAGACATAAATAAGTATTGTCCCAGAATTCTTTGTGGGATCCGGCAGTGCTTCCTACCACAGTTGATCAGGGGAAAAACTTTCGACCCAGAAGCAGGAACTCGGGGGTCTGAGTTATGGTCCGGACACGAAGAGATGAGTGAGTGAATAAAGTGCGTTTCCCCATTGTGTAATATACGACTCCTCATGCCAGATCCTCAAACTGAGCGCTGCTCGCAGAGTGCCTTTAGCAAGACACACACACACACACACACACACACACACACGCACACACACACACACACACACACACAGAACATGTTCTTGGCCTCCTTCGGAGGAGCAGCTCTCCTCTGAATGCTCTCTGCATGCTTCAAAGATATGAGATTAGACAGCTGCATGTCAGACTCATTGTCCTTCGTTAACAAGTCTAATTTGTGCCTCATTCTGTCTTCCAGATCTTCCAAGATCTCAGACAATCATTCTGGCCCCCACTGGGCTTGGAAGAATCATCACGCTGGCATCCATATTTGTACCATCTGCGGTGGAGAGAGAGCTGTGTGGATGGTTGCGGATCCATCGCACACACACCCGAGCACACACCCGCGCACACACATTGCTGCAAACGTACAAACATTGCCATAAAGGAACATAACCTGTTTTTTCCATGACGGACACGGGTGCACATCGTTCCAACCAAATATATATAAGGTTCCCAGAACATAGCCGCACAAACGTACACCCCATTCTCACCAAATCCCAGAATCCCTCACGTAATTCAGGTTAAAACACAAAAACAAACGAGGTGATCTCGATTTTGTGATGCCGCCTAAGTGAATGATTTGCCATACCAGCTTCAGCTGTGAAACAGGAAGTCGATAATATATCAGGCTACCTGCGCACTCCGCAGGCTGTGCAGCTGCTCAGTCCCCTCGGGTCAATAGCGACACATAGTCGTGCATCGCTCTGTGTTGCACCATTACGAAACTCCCAAAAGGTTCTCTTTGGCGAACCCTTTGGAACTCTGGGATGGAACCGTGCGTGGGCTGACTTCTGAGCCACCCCCTACTTGGTTTCTCGTGATAAAAATCAATGAATGAATGCTATCAGGGAAACTGAAATGAGTCAGAGCGGATTCTCTCTCACTACAGGAAGTTAAACGGTCCATTAGCAGTTATGGGGACATGTTGGAATTTCACTGGAGCTTTTCCAGTAAAACAAATTGAAAAGATGGTCGCTATTTGGATGGTTGACCCCTTTTTTCGCTGGCCACTGGTCAATGTGACGCTTCAGGACTACATTTGTCGTCACTGGCCACTCATTTGATGATTCTTTATCCTCGATAGGATTTTTTTTAAAAATTGCATTGAATGAGGCGGTAATGCAGGGACAGATTTAAGTGTGCTGCAGCCCTCTCTCGCTGGCCTCGGTGAGAAAAGGCTGGCGTGGAGCTCTATTCTACAGCTGCCTAGGTTTTGTTTGTGTCCATGTGTGCTTGCGCGTGTCCCAGTCTGTTGGCTATCGGTCTGTTCTCCTAACAGGATGCTGGCCATCGCTGCCAACCTGTGAGTGTGCGCGTGTGATTCCCGTTGCAGACTTCATACACCACAACACCATGGTGACAAACACACTTCACTGCCTAACAACCGTATAAAATGAAGATTCTGTTTTTCAATTTTAGCAGTTCTACTTCTTCTTGCCTCTACAGCTTGACCCTCCTTGGCTTGGGTCGTCTACATAACAATCAGGTCCCACCTCAACATGGGCGCGGTCGTCATAGCAACGCGATTTTGTAACCCCGTCCTTCACCGGTGACACAAACATGCTGCAACAGTTGAGGCATTGCTCTGTCTGCTGTTCAATCCACTGTGTTCTAGTGTAAATCAACCTCGTGGTAAACCCAGTCGCTGGTGTTTGCCACACCGATAGTGTACATGTGGCCGTGTTATGAAAGTGACAGAGATGATGAAGGAAACATTAAAAAAAGAAAAACAGCAACGGTTACTGTTGCTGGGCTTCAAAAAAACAGCTCGTCTGTCGACTCGTCTGTTGAGATTTCTTCCCGGCCAATCAGTGGCTGATAGTCAGGTGACACCAGGTTTTGAGCGTGACTCAGCTCGCGGCTCCTTCAGGACTGAATAGGTCCTGAAAAAAGTACCTGGTGGCAGCAATAGAAACAATGAAAAACCGAGCGGATCCAATCTGAATAGGTGGTAACGGAAATGCCCACCTGAAAGTTCCTCTATGCATTTTTGGCAGGCACCTCCTTCTCTCTCTCTCTGGCTCTGTCCGAGCAATTAGGTTTCTCTCTTTTTGCATGAAATCCTACTCCAAGTATAATGTTGTTCCAGCAGCAGTCATTTCTGCACCCCATGCTGAGCGGGCCTCCAGCAGGAACTCCATTCTAAGACTGCTCTGGGACGTTGTAACTTTCATTCCCTTCCTCCTCACAGCTGTCAGCGGAGCACTGCGTCTCAGTAGCTGCTTTTCCAGACATGTGCATGAAAGCCAAGACAGATATTAAGGAGGGAATTAAACAAGTGTCTCTCTCTCTGTGGTTGTTGCACAATGAAGGACTTGTTTGGATTTGACTCTCTGCATCTCAGGCACTTTCAATGTGGCAGAGACGGACCGACAACTATTACTTTCAGCAGAATCAACACGTTGCTCGCGTTTTCCACTCACATTCAGGCGTCATCGTGTCAGTTTCTATCTGACAGAATCCACCTCAAAGGGGACAACAATGGCGAGAAAAACCTGAAGATTCATGCGGATGCGGTGTGTTTGGTGGGTGATAAAATGTTCTTGGTGAAAAAAAGAAAAAAAAATAGGGTGGGGGGGGACTCAGAGGGGCTCCACCAAAGATCGCAATCACGCAGAACAAGCAGCCGTGGCGTTGAGAAAAGGACCTCTTGAGACAAGAGGTGGGGAAGAGAAGAGCTGCATTTTTTAGATGTGGGAGAGGCGGCGGCAGCGGCAGACAGACCTGTGAGCCAGACCATAACAGTGAACCACAAGTGCCGGGGTTGTGACTTCGCTCTAATACAGCAGTTTAGATGGGAAGATGAGTGGGCATATGAGACGGCGGAGAACAAGGCGGCCGCGCAAGTGGGTTTTTATACACCTCACTTAACAGCGCAGGTCCAAAGTTTACACGCAGAGGAGCAAGGCAGGCAGGGGAGGAAATGCTCCAGAAGCCCATCAGACTGAGGGGTCCTCTGAAAAATGTCCGCCTGACATTTTCTAATGTCTTTGGGAACATTTCAGGATATTACAATTTTTTTTTCCCACAGTCAATTATGTTGCAACATGATCCTTTGCTCCCGTTGTCTGTGTCTTGGGCTTTGATTTCACTCATAAGAGATATCGGGGGCAATTAATTGACACCCTCGCGAAGAGGGAGTGGAAGCGGCTTTCTTGCTCGGATCCCGGTCTGATATTCGGCTACGCTAATCAGTGTGGGGTGGTGGGGGAGTGCAGAAGGGGTCGCGTTTCGGGGGAAAATACAGCGAGCGGAGCTGAATGGACAAAAGAGAGAAAGGCGGTCATTCAGTTCCAAAGATAGACGAGTTCAAAGAGACAACATAAGAGCAGAGGAAGACAGGCTATCATTCAAGCTAAGAAAAAAGAGAAAAAGAATGAATAAAAAGGAGAAAAACTGAGCGAGACGTCAACTCAGAGTGCGCGTGCTGCTTTATTCACATCTTAATTGGGAGCAGGTTCTTGTTTTTTTTTTTTTTTTCTTGAGGAAATATGATTTATGTTCCTCTTTATATGCTAAAACGAGCGCACGTATTAGCATTCTGACCTCGCCCTGTGCTGCACTCTGTGGGAGCAATCACAGCTCAATTAAAGCGCAGCCATGCTCACGCAAATTGTCCCAAATAGCCAGCGACCAATAGATGCTGTCGCTTTAATAGGCGGCTTTCTGGAGCTGTCATGTAGGTTGCACTGTGCAACGAAATGGCTTTAATGAATTATGCAAATTTTCATTATAAACATAATGATGTAGCACTATAATTAACCCAAGTATTTCAAAATGTTTGGAGGCTAACAAAGTACATTTGTAACATCCTTCTTTCACTTTTGCCTTTGCCCTTTTTTGCACATGTGTGTGTGTGCACGTGTGTGATTGTGTGTCAGTTTGCGGTATTAGGACAGTCAAGGATCATTGACGTGTTCCTGTCAAGGAAACAATTTCACAACAGGTTGTCAGTGAGGTTTCATGTTTTGAGGGAACATGTTATGGACAGTAAACTCAACAATCCAATGGAGGAAAACAAATATTTAGATAAACAGGAGAAAGATGCACTCAGAGAGCGCCCACCGCTGTTATATCAGGCTGCAGAATATGTTGTTTTTAATTATCTTTGCATGACTGGACGAGGGAACTCACCACCATTTAATCGCCGGCTCATTGTTTTACTGCTCGTCCGTCCTGCAAACGTCCTCCAGATCTGTCCAGAACATTCTCAGTTATCCTGTTAAACGACGACTCAGACGGATGAACTCAGCGAAAAACACAACCTGGTAAAGTTTATAAACAGTCACACAAACAATTGTGTGAAATATCCACTAACAATAGATTTCTATGGTTCATTGCAATAAACTATTTTTGATCACGAAAATTTCACAGTCACTCAGACTCGATTGTCAACTGCGGGACCGCTTGTTCAAAACAAATGAACAGATTTATCACATATATATCAGAGGTTCCTGTCAGACCAATGCCAGACTTCTTCATTTGGAAGAAAATGTCTCAGAAAGTTCTGGATATAGTTGAATTACAAAGATTTGATCGAATGAGCCTGGAAATTGGGAACTTGGCGTGTGCTGGGTACAAAAAATCTGATCATTCAACATGTTTTATTGGATCATTTTTCCACATGTCCTTTTTTGCAGCAGCAGCAGTTTGAATGTTTTTGGTTGATTTTGAAGGAAGGTTTGAATTTCTTATATTATCAACTTTGGTCCACTGTAAAGTGGCTCTTCCTCACTCTCTCACTCTTCCTCGAGCTCTGCATAGGTGACCATCTGTTGGAATCAAGCTGCAGTCGTGTTTTCCTCCACATTCATGAGCTCGTGGTTACGACTCGCACGTTTCTCCGATGTGACCGTTCTCCTTTCCACCTTTTGTGGTCGTTGTTGGATTTCACCTGCTTCTACGACTTGTCAGCGCTTTGAGGTTTTTCCAGTGTGAAGCAACTTAAAATGTATCATTACTATTCTAAAGTCTCGTGCTGGTGAGGCGGCTTGGAGAGGCGAACTCTCGGGGGGCAACCGCAGCTAGAAAACAAGGCTGGCCTTGAGTCACATTTCAAAGCACCTCAGCGCTCTCGCCACAGTTCTTGTTATAGAGCCGGTTTTCTCATTACTTTAAACACGTCTTCCAACGACGTACAAACTTCAGATGTTTTTGTGATTGTGGTTAACAGAGGTCCAATTACCATTTCTAAATCCTTCCTCCCTGTTTGTGTTGTGTGGTAATTGCCTAATAGAATATTCTAAACATTTAAAAATGCAATTAAATCCCTGTGTGTGTGTGACCAGCCTCAAAGGATGAAATATAAGTAGAATTACGGACAGTTTTTTTTTTCCTTGATAGAGAAGGTGGACAGGTTGTTCCACACAGCAGCATCTTTGCTTGTACCCGCAACCTAATTTCTCGCAGAAAGGGGTTGAGGAGGTTAAGTGGCAATACGCCGTATTTATTCCAGATTTTTGTGCCCGCTCCCGCGGCGGCGACTGAGCCATCCATCCCACCCTGCTTATTTCCCCTTTCAGCCTTTATCTGACTCTTTCTCTTCCCCTCTGCTCTGTTCTTCTCTGTGCATCTGCGCATCTCAGCTGCCATTTAGGCCGCAGAAATATGACGTCTGGTTCCGTAATGATTTGCAGACCATGAGTGGAAATGCCCACCATGAATCATGAAAATGCATTTTCCGATTTCCATTACGGAGGGGAACATGCTCAGCCGAGATTTACATCGTCATTGCTTTCTCGTTCTCTTCCTTTCTCCCTCCTGTTGCCTTCGTGCGCAGCGTCCCTCTGGTTTCTGTTGGCCATCTTCTTTCCATTTGTTTCCCTTTCGGTTCTCATTTATATTCCTATTTTGTATCAAATGTTTGCCGGTAAAAACTTTCCAAAGCAAAGCCATGTGCATGTTTTGGACAGAAGTGGACATCGGATGGGTTTAATTGAGTTTGCTTATGTTTGAATCTGATTAGTTTACGAATCCATCACAAAAACCTGATTTTTTACTTCCAAAGCGAGACAATTTTACAATGAGAGGAGAGAAAAAAAAGCAAGTGGCGTTAAAATTTGTGGGGCTGTTTGTGTGACTGTTGCAAGGTTAGTATGTAGCAATTACGGCGGCACTCCGTTGGAACACGAGGCTCCAGTTCCAGCTGCAAAAAACACAAGGTTCCTATTTGGGAGAGTTCAGCTGTCCTGGTACAACTTGAGGGCATTTACATGCTAATCAACATCAAAAGCACGAGGGCTCTGCAAGTGATTTTAAATGTGCACAACCTAGGTTGGAAAAAAAAAAAGAAGAGACAGCTCCCCCTTTATGTCGCATTTTCAGGCTACAAATGCTTGCACTGCAAAGATGATCTGAGGATCGTTGACCTCGTCTTTCCAATATCTCAACACGAGCCTTGAAACACACATGTTGCTGCTATCAAAGGGGGGGGGGGGGGGGGGAAAAAGACCGCCGAGCTTTGGCAAATGAATGGAGCTGATTGTAATTTAAGATCAGCGACTGGGTTAGCTTAGGACTCTCATCAGATTTGACAGTATGCACATAATCATTAGTCGGAGGTTTGTCTCGGGAAGAAAGCGAGCTCGGCTCCTGAGGATCGGCCGTGGCCTTCAAACCTGACCCCCGGCCAGACAGCACGGGGCGCATGCCAAGTCGCCGCGTCTCTCCGCGGTAATACTCTGACATCGATCAAGCCGGGGTCATTCTGGGCGATCGCACATGTGAATGTAAACAAAATATTCATTACAGTACATTGTCTCGATCATGTTTGGCGTGTGAATGCGAGCGGACATTTATTTTCGTTCTCTTTTCTTCTTTTTTTTCGCCGTCGTTGTTGGATCCGCTCACGCATTGGCTTTCACTCCGTCTTTTCCTGCCTGCTTCTTTTCAGGGGAAATGATTTGGGACGGATCATGTGCATTCAGGCAGGGTGGAAGCTTGGAAATGCTGCGTACGGAGCCAAGCTGAGCTCTGATTGGTCTCAAGTAGGGAACCGTTAGCAGTAGGACTCCAAATACAGTGGCCTGTAACCTAGCAACCAACGACCACTGTAACCGGTTTTGGGGGCGATTGTGCAGTTGTGGCTCACCAGGTAAGTGCGCGGCAGGAAACAAAATCCAACGAGTAGATTTGAATTATTTCACTGAGGTACTGCACTGAAAATAAGACGTAATGACCTCAAAGTTTCGCCTTCTGCTACTTATTTGCAAGGTTTATTCGCTTTGTTCAAAATGTTTTGGCTTGAAATGTGCAAATAACATCTGGCAATTAAACAAATGAATATTTACTCTTCAAACGAGAAAAAAGACCTTGAAGCAAGTAGGAAAAGTCTCTACTTTCAGATGATTCTGGTCTATTTTAAGTGTGATAAGATCACTTGGAATTGAGAACAGTCAAAAATGTGATTAAGATTTCTTTTCGCAGTTTGACAAATGTGATTTTGAACATTCAGACTCAAAAAAAGTCTCTGCCAGTCTAAGAAACTTTTTTGAGTACTAATGTGGGCGTTTTGTGCTCCAACTTAATTTTAGCTTCACTGAATTTGGGACTAGAAATGAAGGAAAAGAGAGTACTTGGGCTTTTGTCAAGAACAATGCTTTTGTGTGTATGCTTGTGTGTATTTGTGTGCGTGTGTGTGCGTGCGTGTGCGCGTGCATTCCCGCATGCTGAGGGGTGGCATTCGATTGATTTGCTTTTTTATCTGTAACAAATAACCCAAAACACATCATCTGTTTAAATAAAAAGGCACTAGTCAAATGTTCAACTTATGACTCATCATCATTATTAATTAAAGCCTCGCAGCAGAACTGACACTGCCTGAGTTTGGTGTGCAGACGCAGTGGTTCCTACTATTCCTGCTGGCTCTGTTAATGACACACATACTTGATGGTCACTTTTTCAAAGTTATTCTTGGATCCCACGAACAAATCATTGAAAGATTTGCTAGAACATCCTGTTTTGTGACAAGTCAATAAAATCTTGTTTTTCCTTCATCTGTGCAACATATCACAAACCTCCCCTCAAATTAGGGTTTTGGAAAAAGCAAAGTGAGCAGGCAGGATTCTGCTCTCATTTCGCAATTGTTTCTGTTTGGATGAAGAAGTTGTTTGAATACCGGAAAGAAATTAATGAAGCAAACTCCCACAAGCACCATCATTTGTAATATACACTCACACACAAATTACTTTTTATTTAATTTGCCAGTAAATGATCCTGTTGACTTTAGATCATTTTCTATGCGAAAAAAATGATCATTTATCTTTTCCCCAAATTATATGGCTGTTATTTGACAAGTAAAACTCATTTTTATATAATAACTTTACTCCAACAATAAACCAAAGACTCTTTTTCAACGAAATGCAGCCTGATTAATTTAATACACAGATTTTCCAAAAACTTTCCCAAAGAAATATCAATCTCAATCAATGCTGAAATTTGATTTTTGCTGGTGTTGACTTGCATTGAATTACTGTAAAGTTCCTTTTTTGGTCTTGTGTTACATAAACGGGCACATTTTAGCAACATTTATTATTAACAACAATCCAACTTGACTCTAGAAGAAACTAAACTTTTTCAGTTGGAAAAAAAAAAATTAAAGTACATATTTTCTCATCTTGGCTCTCAGGAATATTAGAAGCCTCCATGCCTCAGAGAGGAGAGTGAAGTAAAAGTTTGAAAGAAATGCTGTACTTCTTGTGAGAAGGTCACAATTACTTCGGCTGAACTGTGTTTCCTCCTGACATCATTTAACCCCTCCACTGCCCCAACAGAAACTCTGACCGCTTTACCAGTCAACTCTGAATCGAGCGCTCCTCCTTCCTCCTGGGTCGGACTCAACCTTTTGCCAGGCCGGTCTCCTCGGCCCGTGCCAGGAAATGACTATATTTCAAGCGAAAGCGCTTAACAGCTGGTAGCTGCGATCCATAAACACGAGATGGAGGTCCTGATTGGAGCAGCGCGCTGTGCAACATCAAGCTAAAGTTTCAGCCCTTCTGCCTCCGAGTTTAAATCACACCGCCCTGGGAAACAGAAGCCAGATGGTTACTCACCTCCCAGCTTTGGATGTGGGGAGCGTGCACGTGGCGGTGCATGTGTGCACTCCAGGTTTCTGTGCACTTAGTCATATAAGGGGTCATGTGGGTTTACTTGAATATTTTGTGCAGAGGCGAATGTTTTACGCAAGTCTCAAACAACTCACGAATCGAATCACTGAACTGGTTCACTTTTCGGCATTTATGATTATTTACGACCTCTCTGAACTAACGGCAGGCTCGATCGATGCGTTTTTCATCAGTTTGTCATTAGAGAGGGACGAGAGCAGCAGGACGTCAGGTCTGCCACCACGAACTTTGGTGTCCTCTGAACATGGTGGAATGACTTTGAATACAGAGTCGCACTTTTGGATTGTTCAGTCTCCCACCTGATTATTGGGAAAACAAGTGGAAATATTCACGCTTCCTGCAGGGAAAAATAAAAATCTCACATCTCCCGAACAATGAACTTTAGTTTCATAAACCTTCAGCTGTGTCTTGTCGTTAATTTCTCATCTAGGGAAATAAAATGTTGATGGTAAAAGAAACCAGCTTTGACTCGGTCAGCTCGGATAAGTTCAGGGCAAACGTGACTTCCTGCTTAAGGTTAGAAGACTTCACGTCAGGGTTATGATGATAATAACCATCCACTTAGGGAGGAGAACGAGCATGATTATGGTTAGATGAAACCAATGTTCAGTCTCTTGCATCAGATTTTCCAACCGCCGTCGAACTTTGTCCAACTTTGTGTGTCTGATCCTCCATCGATAGCCCAACCTCTTTATCATCATCATGAAACACGATGTATCATAATCACTGAGGCTTTATCAGTTAAATGTGAACCGTTACATGTACACAGTCTTCTTTTTTTTCCCGAAGAGACACTTTTCTACCAGAGTTCAAGTCAGGTTTCAGGTTTGGATTACCAATAAAGTCGAAGAGTTCAGCTCCAGTGGTTCAGGTTTAAGTCAGGGGGATCGGACATACTTTATTTTCCGGGCGAAAAGGAGAAACAGGGAGCCTGGGTCAGACACTCTTCATCCCTGCTCCTGAAGAAGATGAACCCCCCAAAGGTGGACCGTGGCAAACAACTCGCACAGTAGTTTCCAATACAAATATACAATGCATGGCTTACGTTGGTATTTCGATGCATCTAAAAAAAAAATATCAACATGTTTAGTATTTCTGGCACAAGTCTGAGCACAGATCACATCATTATTATGTAAGAACTTGGTTAATTAACCACATAAATGTGAGAAATGTCAGAGCTTTTCAACAAAGCCAACCGATGCAGCTTCTAAACTCTCTCTCTCTGATTTGACAATTCCCAGCACTTTGTGCACCAACCGGACTCTTTTTTTCCCCCAACCTCTAATTGGTTGAGACAGCCACTGTATTGGCCGTTAAACAGGAGGGCAATCCTGTCCGCTGTTATGGGGTGTGAAGGGAAGAGATGAATATTGAAGGGGAGAGGCAAAGATAATGCTGGTGACAGAGGCTGGCTAAAAGCTGACAGGACAACCCAATGGAGGGGAAACAGACAACTGACAAGACTCCAGCCATCTGAGCAGGGAGAGGGGATGGACCCCGAGGTGAAATCAATCAGCATTAGTCAAAAAAAGAAAAAGAAAAAAGAAAGAAACAAGATCAATAGAGAGGCTGTTAAATGCCTGTAGGAGTAAACTACAACTGGAAGCTCAGCTGCTATTATCGCACTCTTAATTTTGAAACAGGCTACGAGTGACGGCCCTGATCAACCTTGGACAAAGATGAAAAAAAAAGAAACCCAACCTAAACATATCATCGAATTAATGACGGGTGTAAATTAGCAATGGGTGGCTGGAAGAGTAAAAGGGTGTAAAAGAAGCTTGTAGCAGCGAGGCATCAATCCTCATAATTAGACATATGTTACCTGTGAAGCAGTAGGTCTGGCACGTGTCTGTTCTGCTCCCTCTCATCTCTTATCTGGCTGGCAGAGAAGCCTCATTTAAAGTGCTCCCATGCCAGCCGAGTGGAGGAGCGCGCTGTTTGTTCGCTGTGTCGGAGGAATCTGCTGGTCCACTTCCGCCACAGCTCCTGTAACAAATGGATTTCCTTTGCACATTTTCACCGGGGCTCCGACGCTCCGCCCGGGAGCGTCGGGGCTGGCGCGAGTTTTTACCGGCAGGCAGTCTCTTCCCTCCAGGCGCTCTTATCGGTCTCCTCTTTCTGTCCCATTGACTGCGGCGCTCCTCCCCACCCCGCACTCCGCCTCACCTTCGCCGTTCCCTCCAGCTATTCCATCACGCTCAGAGGAGACCGTCAAGCCAATCTGCTCCGGTGACACTTTTACAGGATGTCCAGGCCGAACTTTGACCCGAGATCTGGGCTTGCCCGCAACTGCCACATGATATAGCGCGGCAAATAAATTAGCAGCAAATTACCTGTCAAACACCTGCTGGTGGAGTTGTTGAGAGTCTCTTTTTTACCAAATAACAGCTGGCAAAGGAGACGGGGGGGGGGGGGGGCTTTCCATTTGACCAGGAATCGCGAATGAACGGCCGCCGGCCTCTAGTTGCCATCCGGAGGATGTGTCAATATTATAACGTGTCATTTGTGGCTGGATTTGATACAGATTAAAAGTGGCAGCTGGGCTGTCAAACGCGCAGTCCTCAGTGGGACAAATAAGTTTAGTGATCAGTGGAATTAATCAGTGTTGACAGGAGGAGAAGTCCCTCGGCTGTCTCCAGTCACGACGCATTGTTTGCCTCACCTCCTAATTGCTCGGCTTGTGTAATTAACTAATTGCACCCGGTCATGATTTTAAAGATGGATGTTTAATTTGGTGCAATGTAGTGATTGTTGGCACCTATGGCAGAGGTTCCCAAAGATGACATAGCGACTCCAGGCTCATTAGTTGAAGAAAGTAGGGGGGCCAAAACGATGAAGACCTGAGTGTTATTTAATTGTCTTCAGGAACAATCAGCACTCAATGATGCCCAAGTTAGTTTAATGAAAATGAAGCTTGATAAGTTGGAATTTAGAAGATTCATAATTAAAAGTGCATTGATGTCATGGGACTCCCACACATATTGATTCCTTCACGTCTCCTACCCACTGTGCGATTTTGCCAAAGCTTTAAGTTTATTGCAATCAAAAAAATATATTTATTTTAGAGCTACTAACTTTAGTCTGATGTGTGTGGACTGTAGGATAAGTCGGCTTGGATGTGCTACTTTTGGTTCTTCAGTACTGCGGTTGCAGTTCTCTTTTGGTCACGTGACTGCACCACTTGTGAACCTCCCTCACAGTTGAAAATCATGACCAGAGATTTCACCACGATTAGTCAGCCTTTGTCTGGGACAGCCATTAGTCACATGGCGGAGATGGGGGGGGGGGGGGGGGGTTTGTTAAAGGGTCCACAGTCACGGTGAGTGGGTTAGGCCAAGTGGTGACTCTCACTCTCGTCCCCCATCCAAGTGTGTTTACCATTAGGGGACTCGAAGCACCAACCTTCTGGTGACACATTTCCTTCTCTAATTGTCACGCCCAGGAGTGTTTCAGGGTTGCTTTGGCTTCTTATTCCCCTCTATACCTAAATGTACCTCCTTTTTTGCAGCTTTTTTTCCATGAGTAAAAACACTCTGCTAGTACCTGTACATTGAGATTCTACCCTCCTCTTCTCTTTATACAGTTCTGCCTGGGTGGCTCTCCAGAAGCCTGCTGACTTTACATTGTTTGCAAAAGATACCACCTGTTTGGAGAAAACACATTAAAGCTCAAAATGAAAGGTAATATCCAATGACCTTTACGATGGGACCTATCTACATTATTCAGGCTGAGCACAGAAGAGATTTGATGCAGAATCGGCTAAACGATGCACCCAAGTCATGTTTTATTCATCTGCTTCATGGAGCTGCAACCACCCCAAAGACAAATGTTGGGAGGAGAAAACTGTGATATAAAACTGCAGTTTTACAATAAGCCGTAATGGTGTGAATTTTAAATGAGCAGCCATTGTCAGCGGTGAATTGTTTTCAAACTTTTTGGACTTTAGTGAATGTGCAATCTGAAAGATGAGAGCAAAAAAAAAAAGAGAGAGACAAATTTATGAGTGTAATAAACCAAATTGGATGAAATAAAATAAGAGTGGAACAGAAAAGTGATTAAGAGAGTGAGTGAATAAAAGAAAACTGGAGCCAAAGAAACATTTTTTTGGGGTGAAGGTCAGGAACATGATCCGACTGAAGAGATGCTTTCAGAGAGGGAGAGTCCCTTAAAAAGTTGCATCCATAAAACAAACAGGTGTTATTAAAAATGTGCCTTAAAGTCAAATTCTTCAGAAGGATTAAAAGTCACCAAACGATCCACGGAGTCCCAGAGCGCTCTGTCCTCGAAAGACAATGCAAAAAGGTCAACGCAATGTTTGTTCAATACAAACATGACATGATTGTGTGGTGGAAGCCAATGACTGGGCTCAGGATGACTTTCTGAAACCATTGTCTGTGATCACAGTTCGCTGTGCAAATTTGAGCTGGATCATCTAAAGAATGAGGAATCCAAAAAACTGGCTTCTTCTCTATGCCAGCAACTCAGTTCAAGTGGACTGAGGCAAAGTGGAGAAATGGTGAAATATCATATTTTATTCACTGACAAAAGATTTAGGTTGAATTAGGAAATAAATATAGATTTGGTAAGATCATTTGGAAATGCAAAAGAAGCCTAATGAGAGATGGTTCCTGGCTGCCAAAAATAACAACTCCCGGCCAATACTTTTGTCTTCGAATAAATGAATCTCGCAGTGCTGTGCCAGATTTTACCTAACGAAGGTGAACGTGTTGAAGCTGCAGGTGGCTGCATCTGTTGTCTAACCCCAGCCGTCCACGGAGTTCACCATATGTACTGCTGACCTCTGATTTCATCTCTCCATACTCCCTGCTGCAACTCTCACTAAACTCGGCGTCCAGCCGAAGGAGGGTGGAAATCTGAATCCGATAGTTCTCAAAGTTAATTAACGCCCTTGTTTGCAAAGACGCCAAGAACATGCTTATTGCACGGCCACACAAGTAAACTCAATTTTAAAAAAGCATTTTCTGTTAGCGTTTTGCGTCTTTTCGGGCATAATGAATCCCACCAAACTCAGTGAAATGATCTATTAGCATAAGCTCTCAATATTTGACGTAATCTGAGAGCGAACTTCATCTCGCGCATTCACGTCTGTCCGACACAATCCTCAGCGAGTTTTGTTTGTGAATCAGACACCTGTGTGTTTGCACACAATACCAAAGTTGACACTTCCCTGACACATGATCTTCATTGAGCCCACCCTAAATGTTTTCGTCCTCCTACATTAAGTTTGAATTTGACACAGAGGCGAACCATCTGAATCTGATCTCAGGAAAAGCCGCTTGAAAATGGCTACAAGGTAACACTGGATCGCCAAATTAAAACGGGATTATCAGGGATTATAGCACATCATTAGTCAAATCTGCGTGACCTCTGTTGCATTATAAAAGGCCCAGATCTTCATGATACGTTGCCTTATTCAGACATTCACACATCAAGAAACTTGCTCAGAGACACAGTTATATAAGGCACTTTGTTATAAACACACACAAGCTGTTATCTCTATCAGGGCGTCAGTCGGAGAAATTGATATGCATTCTTCTGTGACTAGCTGCTTATTGTTCTACAGTAAAAACTCCCTCCGGGGGCCCACGCAGTCTCTGTCTGCTCCATGTCATCTCCGACAGCCTGTAGAACATCTAATAATTTTCGTCTCGGCTGCTCGGGCTCTGCATGACTTCAAGTCGGTCTCCGAGGGGGCTGGGCGGTGCGGCCTCAGCCCGTATCCCCCCCTGTCAGTCACCAACGATGACCCATCCATCATCCCGGTGTAATTACTCCGTGCAGCTACCTCTACGCTTGTCACTGGAACTTTTGCCGGCTGTGTTGGGGAGAAGGGTGTGCCCCTGCACATGTCTGTTCTCGGCGCGTCTGCAGAAGTGATTAGGGTGGGAGACGCGGGGGCCAAACTCATCAGTGACAGAATTAAGACCTCGGAAACAGTTCGGGGCGCACCGACTCCTAGCTGTGCGATTTGTTTCCACTTCCTTGGCAGCCGCGACAAAACTATATGAAATAATACCACTTTATTTGAAGTTGCTGAAAGGAGTATCAGAGGAAAGTGATTTTTTAGGTGGACAAAGAACAAGTAAGATATCAGTAGAGCGGCAGAGAGACACGGAGAGGAAGGCGGGAGGAAACGACTGTTTTGGCAGAACAGTTGTCTCACATGAAGAGCAGCATGCTGTGACCATATGCTGGTCCAGGTGGACTCGGTATCCAGGCAACTGTATCAAAGCAGCGGGGGCACTTGCGATTGAATCCAGAGGACTTTTCAAACGGAAGGAGTCACAGAGAACAATGCAGCTATCATCTGTCAGCAGGTGAGATCACCTGGCCTCGTCGAGTCCAACTCTCCTTCGGGCAAGTCTACAGGGAGTTCATTCAGACTCCGGTCGGCCCTCGCGAAGGCGCTCGGCACAAGGTGTCCACGGGGAACAGTGGCGTGTTTGTCTCCTTTGGATTCGCAGCAGCCGCAAGAGTGTCAACACATTCACAGCACTGACCAGGTGCTGGGATACATAAATGAAAGGAAATTAAAACGCAAAGAAAGACGCAACGACGTTGGGCTTTAGTTTGTTTGAGTGCATCGGCCTAATGGTCACAATCACTACAGGTTTTTTTCTTCTCAAGCATCTGTGCGATCATTTCACATAAAGAAAACTCTTCAAGAGTTATCTGCTAAATTCTTCAGAACTGCAGAGAAAAATCCCATCCATCAAAGAGCAACATGGCATATCAGTGCGAAGACCACCACGATGTTTGAGGCACATCCTAGTCATGTCGGGGTCAAGCATGAGTCATCTCACAGAGGACTCCTGGATGCAGCGCGGCTGTGCCAAGAGGGAAATAAGCCCAAGGTCAGAAAACCACATGGAAACCTTCCTGCAAGTAAACACACTGCTGCCTGCGACCACCTGCCATCCAAACTGTCCATACAGCCAATCCCATGTGTACTTCCTCCCATATATTATGAAAAATAGGTCACAAGAAAATCCAATGAGTAAATCTTCAGGAGCTGGACTGAAAAGACAAAAGCAATCATGGGTGGAAAGCTTTGGGATCTCTCGGTAGGGCAGCACCATTACAGTGGTCCGTTGGGGAGGGGTGGAGGGTGATCTGATGCGATGACCTGATGTCAACGAGCGGTATGAAGGGGGCGTGGTCACAAAACGTCACCTGCATCACAACTGCAGTCTGCTTCTCAGAAGCAAACCAGCTGTCGACTTGTCTGCATTTGAGACCCTTCTTCCTTGATTTTCGTGATTGTTTTGCACGAAACAGCAGCTTGTGTGTTTTGTTGGAAGAATTTTGTTGGCTATTTATCGAAAACAATTTGTTCTCCCACCGTCTTGATCACACATTCTCCTCATCCAGCAACTCCGCAGGCATTTTATGCTGCCAAAAAAACTATGCCGTTTTCTGATAAAGCTAGAGATTAATATATTGTGGGTGTCTTTTCTCCTTGAAGGCAGTTCGGTACAACATGACTGGGATCATGAGATCACTTAGGTGTTTCTTTATCACTTCAAAATACAAGGTTGTTGTGTTGCAGGTCAAAAGTCAAGTAAATATTATGTTTTCTTTGCTACTGGGACTTCTTGAATGCTCCCAGTGGGTGTTGTGAAAATAGAAATGTTTGTATGAAGTTTAGAAGCATGAAGTTTCCTTCCTGGTAAAGGGAGGGAAAAAAATCAGTATTGCTGAGTTGGTTTGCGCTTTGCGTATTTATTAAATTTGACTAAACGCCACAATCATTGTGAGATGGAAGTGGCTCTCTCAAGGAAAATGGCTAGTTAGCAGAAGATGGGGGAAATAAATGGGCCTAATTGTGCTGATGAGTGAAACAAAAATACCCAACAAGCACCATTTTAATGGCAAATTGCTACTTTGTCAGTTGTTGCGCAGAACAATTTTCCATGAAGACACAAAAGACAATTTGCCTTACAGTACGGAGCAGGCTGAATGCTAATCATCTCCGACTCCTGTGTACCAGCACGTTCAGCAAATACACTATCTGCCGCCCCCATTAAATGCTTTATGTAATAATCATATTAGTACAGCTCATTTTATTTAACTCGATCCATCTGACTCTGCGGCGAGCAGCTCGCTTGTTAATGTTGTGTCTGAACTAAGAATGAGCGATCGACGCTGGAAATTTCAGAGCATTTTGGGGGCTTCCTGGAAAGCAGCCCAGACGATGATGATGCCAAGTTTGGAGCATTATAGCTATCACAGGGAAACCCAAACCTGAAACCCCTGCCGTGGGGGGAGGGGGAGGGGGGTATCATACCATTCCGTGGAGATCTAATGAGTACAGTGGAAGACGTATGAAATGATAATTAAAGAGGATATGTGATCCTCAAACGAGCGTGTTAGCTCCTTATATAAATTAAATATTGGGTGTTACAATTTCATTGTTTGAAGGACAAAGGAGTCTCTCGAGAAGCTGTTATGATTTGCCTGCGAAAATCTCAGATACTGTCGTTGTACTGTAATAAAATTACAGCTTTGTGTATATCAACTGTTTGCACAAGCACTGTGTAAAAATACAAATGTCTGCTCCCATAGAAAACGGCACTCCAGAGGAACAAGATGTTTGTTTTAAACTGTCATAATTTCAATACAATCGCCTGCAGCCAAACACCACTTACAACGGAGAGCTACATGCTGCCGTTTTATGATGTCGGTCCTGAGTGGTACTGTAAAATAAACACCAAGTCGGTTCAAAAATAATCTACAGAGGGATGCTGATTGTTGGTTGTCATTTTCTCTGTACAGCCAGGCCAAAGCTGCAATCTGTCTCTAATCTTCTCCAGTCAGGGCCGAGCTAATGGGGGGTGGAAGGAAGTCGGTGTCGGCAGCTGCGTCGGCCGGTTGAGTCCCGACGCACTCACGCCCCGAATCTGTTGCGCTTTTTCACGCAAACTTATTTCAGAAGAAAAGGGAGAAAGATCAAAAAATGTGGACGGCGCGTACAGCGCTGAGTCTGGCTGTAATGAGTTACAGGTGGGGTTTGAATTCCCCCTGCGCCGCCGGCCCACCGCTCCAGATGAGCCTGAGTGCTTTCGCAGGCAGCTCGCTCGAGCCCCTTTTCAGATTTCGGGATACTTTTCCATTTCAATTGAGCTGCGGCCGCTGCCGCTGTTGCTGATGTTGGCGTTGCCACTAAACATGTCAAGATGCAGAAAATATCCGTGTGCAAGATGAGCAGTCGGACTTTGGGCTGTCAGAGGATAAGTGAACGACATCAAGCTTTTCTTTGGCCTTTGTTGCTGATAACACCTGCATTACGAATGTCAAAACGTTGTCAACTACTTTGAAACCCACGTTTTGATGGGCAAATCATTACAAAATGTTGTGTATACATTACCACTTCACTGGATTTTAATTACATAAATTATTGGCAATGATTCACTTTTAATTGCTTTTTCCTACATGAGTTAAGACGTCCGTAAATACAGACCAAATGAGATAAACTAAATATATGTGGGCAGAGTTAACAGCCTAAGTCATCGCCTGAACTTCCCTCATTAGTCTAAAAAACATACAAATTGAGTGTAATTTCAGCATCTTCATTGAGGATTGATGAAGTGTCACTGAGATGTTCAGTCGGCTTTAAAAGGAAGCCTTCATGTGAATGGCCTCCAAGTGGTTCAATGTTGTACTTCAGATATATTTTTCCTCTATGAAAGAAAATCTACAAATTTATTTCTTATTTAGCGACCCACATAAAAGTTTCTGCGACCCACCTGTGGCTCCTGACCCTGCCTCTGGGAAAAAACTGAATGACTTTATGCATTGAAAAGAACTGTTTATTTTAATATTGTCTGTGTTCATTAAATGTAAGCCCCCCTCAATAGAGGAGTTGTTTGTCTGAAGAGTTCAGACATGTGCGCTGTGTTAGATGTGGTCGGTAGTTAATCTGTGAGTTACGAGCGAGGCTGCCACCTTTAGCTTGAGAGGTCTCCAACATGGATCCATCGGTGGCCCGGCAGGGTCACCGTATCCCTGGGAGGGTAACTGGAGAGATGAGGAGGAGGAGGAGGAGGAGGAGGAGGAGGAGGAGGAGGGGAAAGAGGAGGAGAGAAAGGAGGAGGCAGAGAGGGGTTCAGTACACAGACATAACGAGAGCATGCTCGAAGGCACTGACCACAGGCTATGGACGCTTGAACCTTGTGGTAAACTTGGGAAATGAGGTTGCCATCCCTCTCAATTTCCGCTTCAGCAGAAACCACAGCTCATATGGTAGAGATTGATCCCAGATCAAAGAGAATCGCCAATTAGACACGGCCATCTACTTCATTTGCAATCGCCCTCAGATCAGGCAGCAGCGCTGCACAGGAAACACTTAGGTGACATCTGCAGGTGCAAATTTTAAACGCTCCTCTCACAACCCAGTTTTTTGTCTTCTGGAGATTCCACTGCAGACATGCGCCTCATTACAACGGATGTTATTACCACAGAGGCATTCTAGTGCATTTTTTAAGAGTCTAGACTTAGAGGGGGTAATTGTAAAGTCATTTGAAGTCATTTGGTCCAAAATAAGCCGATCCTTTCACTCCGGCTTGTCCCTCAGGACACCCAAGAACTTTGAACTCCCGCAGACCCCAGTGTGTGTATATGTTGGTTCATGACAGGGGAACACTATATGGGTGTGTTTCAGTACACTGATACACTAAAAGGATAGCCAGGTTCAATTCACAGGGAAAGAAGAAGTTGCCATTAAGCAGATAATGGACAAGGCACAATGTCAATCCAGGGCACCTGGGAGTCAGGCGCACGCACGCACGCACGCACGCACGCACGCACGCACGCACGCACGCACGCACGCACGCACGCACGCACGCACGCACAGCACACCCCAATGTGAAATGAGGAATATAGATAACTAAGACAAGGTAGAATGTGTCTTATTGAAGCAGTAAAACATACCTGTATGAAAATGTTTTTTTTAAAAACTCAAATATAACTTTTTATAACAGTAGCTACACAACTTATTTTGTTCGTTTTGCACTTTCTTATTTTACACACACACTCACACACACACACACACACACACACACACACACACACACACACACACACACACCTCATATTGTTTTAAAAGTGAAAGCTGCAAATGAAAGCTGCAAAAACAGATGTTAAAAGGAACAAATAGGGGTTAGAAAAATAAATCTATGACAGTTTGAAAAATGATGTAAAAGTTTGTGCTCTAAACAACTTTCTTTTAACTTATATTTGTTTTTTTTTTGTTTTCCTAGCCATCGATTCTACTCGCGGCCTTACGAGTCATACTTGTACAACTTTAGCAAACTCACAGCTATCATAACTAAGTTATCCTTTGAGACAGGCTACTATAAATGTTTGCCTGTCCCGTGCCGACTTGTACTCCTGCCGTCCCTTCAGACTCTGGAAAGTTCCCCGGTTCTCTCTCCTGTGTCTGGCAAACAGGCCTATAAACATGGAGATTATGGGGTTGTCCCCTCAGAACATTCCCCATCACCACAAGCATAAAGGATACTTAGGATATCAAAAACTGAAATTAGAGGCGTCTCTCTGGAAGCACTGAAGGAACTAATACAGATACAGCATGCAAACCACATGACGTATGTATTCATTTAGGGTTAGGCGCTGGATGAAATTACCATGCGAACACAGCAGGCTGGATGTTATTATTGCCGGAACTGAAGACTTTAACTGCGATTCATTACATGGGATTTATGCGAGCTGAAAAATTCGGAGCAGCACCAATTTATCTTTTATGAATGCTAGTGTTTTCATTTATTTCTGACAGCCACACATTAGCCAAAGTATGCTACAGCATGAAACTGGATCATATATTTCCTCTCGCCGAACTTGTTTCCCTTGATTCCTGTCCCGACGGTACGTGTAAGTAGCGCCGCAATCGCGCTCCCGTGCTGTGCGACACGGAAGCAGTTAGGGGCAAATTCCTCCCCTCGTGCTAAGTGACTGGCTTGTGTCGCACTCTTTAAGATTTTGATATACAGCACTGCTACTGATGGTATCCCCACAGAGGACAATGCCGCGCTGACATGCTCACTGGGCCAGAAACAAACTGACAGACTATGCCAAGTATTCAGTTTCGTACATCAGAACACATATCTCACAATACAAGTCCCCCCCCCACCCCATCCTTGTTTCGCCACTACACCCTTTACTCGTCCTCTGTGCGCCCCCCCCCCCCTCTTTCTCTTGTCTTGAGGAAAAGGGCTCTTGTAACCCAACAGAGAGACACTGATCCCTGAGCACAGCATCTGCTGACAAGCCAGCCTCCCATTCAGCCTTGGCTGGAAGCATGGGCCGCCGAGAAACCCGATCCAGCTTGGCAGGGTCTCAACAATCGCTTCCTGCCCCATCCGGGCCCACACAGCTAAGTACTCTTAATTAAAGAGGTTAACTTGTCTAAGATGTGACTGGAGAAAAAAAAAGAAAAGAAAAAAAGAAGAAAACACGGAACAATCACATCACTGTTTCCCCCTTTTCCCCCAACAAAAGACGTTTCCTTCATGACATACTACGACATGAGCCCCTGATACTTAAATAATTACATTAAAGGAGAAGCCGGTAAAGGATCCCCCTTTAAATGTCTCTTAATAACTGCCGACCACCCTTCTTGGTTCAGATGGATGGAGGAGAAGCAGCGAGGAGAGGAGAGTGGAGAGGAAGTCACGATGTACACTTGGTGCTCTGGGAGCCCAGAGAAACTGTAACTGGAGAGGAGCAATTCTATTATTCTTTTTGGTTGGTTGTCAGCATACATATTAATGAAGAGTTAGGTCATTGCCAGAGACATCTGTATTGGCCTGTGGGGCTGCCTGCTAAACGCCAGAGAAATTAGAAATGTAAATTTATACCCGGAGATACAATATGAGAGATTCTTCTCTGTTGTTTTAGGCTTCAGAGCCGTACGAGCTTCCATTCTCTGGAGGCAGCCCTGCGGAACAGGCTATTCATTGCAGATCGACCAGATTGCAAATGACAGACTGTGTACAACGGGGCTGTTGTGTCTCCACAGCAAAAACATGCAAAGCTTGTTTGATTCAGCAGCCCTGGTGTCCTACGAGCCATGTTTCTGTCAGTGCATACAGTACATGCTGAAAAAAGTGAGTTGCAACTCAAACAAACAGAAAGGAATTGTCATTTTTTCATTGATTTAAACACGTATTTATTTTTTGCGAAGTTAAGCCCATCCATCCATTCTGCAAGCCTGCTTTGTCTAACTTTTCCTAGCAGGTGGGCGGAGCCTATTCCTGCTGTCAGTGTGAATAAGGCAGCGTCCACGGTGGACAGGTGGCCAATCCGTTACAGTGCAAGCACATAGAGACCCATGAAGCCATTTGCAAATATGGGCAACATGCAAATGACCAAGCAAACACAGGGGGTTCCCGCATTTATATAACTTGGTGCTTTGGCTCCCACCAACTTTTTCTCTCTGGAACACACCCTGAAATTATTCCTTATTATGTGTCGTCGTTAGTGTGCCCAAACTTCAGTTTGATTGTTTTGGTCCTGTAGCAATTGGTTCTGCCAATAGAGGGTGCAATCAACTGCATAATACAAGATACCAGCTGTCCAACTAAAAGATTCAATGTATAGTTTGCCGAAATCAAGTCGCCACTAATTTTTCCTGTTGCTTTTTTTAACATCCTATTTTTCAGCTCATGTGTGATGATTCCATTTATACATCCTCCCGCTCATTGTTGCTCCAACAACCACCTCCCCACAGAGATGATTAAAGTTTTATCTTTTCCCATTTTATCTTGAAAGCTTCTCCATAATTGCATCAGATATCATTTGGGAACCTTATAATCCCTTGAAGTCATGCTTGTGTATTTAAGCAATAGCACACCAGGCCACAAAGTACACACAATGTGATGCAGACAAACCGCTCTCCAAGTGTCTATTGAGAGCTTTCCCATAAAATCCAAGGAGCTCCTCATCAATAAAAATGATGCTGTTTCTCACTCTCGTCGGGCTATTGATCAGCGCAGGCAGTGTATTCACTTTAATGGAGCCTCCATGGATCCAGACCTGCGCTACCACGGGGTCCGGCCATCAAGGCGAACGTATCAAATTACCTGACAAATTTTCATTAGCTCAGTCAAAACACATCTGGCTGCAGAGTGGGTCCTGAGGGGGCAAGGGGGCACTCAGCTTTGTTATCATTAGCTGTCAGGACACAGGCCATCTTTAGCTTCCCACTTAAAGGCAGCGGCCAAAATCTTCCGAACAAAAACAGCTGTGAATAATTCCTGTTTCCATGCGAGGATTTACATTCTTTCAAAGAAAGAAAAAAAAGGTAATGAATGAACTCAAAGATCCAGAGCTGGAGGACAAAATAAAAACCCTCTCATAAGGACCTGGACTTTTGGGTGGAGTGCCAGGCTTAGATGCCGCGCTGTTGTTGTTGTTGTTGCTGGTCACTTTTCTCTTTCCTTCCTGTTTTTACCCTGATTGGATCAATGTCCAGAAGAGATGGTAATCACCACGACAACATGCAGCAGCACAACTCATTAGTGTACATTCATAGCTCACACCGGGATTCATGTCTGCATTTTAACAGAGGCACATTAGTCCCTGCCACCCCGTGATAAAGCGCCAGCATTGATCCAAGTCCTTGCCCCCGCCGGGTGAGCGGGGCAAGACAGTAGCTCCAGGCAAAGGTCCCCAGCTGCAACAAACACCGGCCACTGCTCCACCCACTCTGCCGCCCGGCGTCCGCCACCAGACTCCGCTTTGCTCTAGTCCTGCGGCGCAGTCACATAATAAGCAATGATTGCTGCTCAATCTTTGTCTGCTCCAGACGGGCTGTTTGAGATGCATGGGCCCCGAATAGAGTCTGCATGTAAAAACTCATTACTGGAGGGTGATGGATGAAACCTTTTTTTTTTGTTTTTTTTTTTCCTGAGTGTGCACTGGTAATAAACAATCAATGAGGAAGCATGTGCTGCACAAATCATCCCGTGCACTGCCTCACTTCCATCAATATTCTGTATGAGGGGTCTTGTTTTCAGCGCTCAGGGTCAATACTAATAGACCAGAACAAAGATTGGCGATCCTTAGTGCACAATCCATACCTAGCGAGTGGCCTGATGTTTGAAGTATTATTTCCTTGAATTCTTGTGATGTACTTCCAACAGTCACACACATTCTGAAACGCAGATCTGCAATGATTTTCAACAACACATGACTTTAGAACATGATGAGAAACCACATACGCCCTGGTCAACGATACATAAATTCAATTCAACATTATATTTAAGGGGCAATTATAACGTAACCATTTCATCCTCAAATAGGGAGGCTAAAGGACCTTATATGAGGAGAAAATGCGGAGAAAACACTGATGAAGCAACAAAAGCTCTTAGGCCTCATATACTAACGAGGCATGGAATTGAAAGAGACAAGGGTGGAAACAATTAAGAGCAGGTGAGACACACAGTGGGTGGAGCCAACAAGACAGTCCAGTTCAAAGGAGGAAAGACAGAGAAGGAAAATAAGAGAAGGGGGACGGGGAAGAGGGGGCCTAAAACAGTTGTGTCCATTTTTTTTAGCTGAAAAAATATTGCAGTTTTGCAAAGTGATCCTGCAGGCTACATTGCACACGCTGGTGGGCTATTTTTGTCCCGGATTCATCTTGTTTGACATCGCCAACCTAAACAAACTGCACATAAAACAAAGAACTATAACAGATACAAGAGAAATTCATTAAAAACAGCAAAACACTTAAAAACCACTGGAAAACAACTCTATTATGAAAATCAAGACAATTCGCACTGGAAACAATTGCTTAGCAGTTTTGGTGCCGTGTTCACTTCAAACACAAGTAAAGGAAACACAAATATACGCAGATATGTAAAGGGGGAAATAACGCTTTTTGTAACTGATCGAAATTCAGAATTCAAATGTTCGTGAAAGAAACTAAGCATTTTGGGGGGAAGAGACTCTGAACAAAACGCATTTACTCTCGCTAATTGCCCAGGAGACTGCATGAACACGGGGTCCATCAAGGGAGAAGTCAGGGAAATGACTCTCGACAGCGCGAGCCCGTCGGTTATATTAGCGACGTGTCTCGAGAGAAGACGGGTTGAGTCCCCCGGTAGCTACAGTGAAGAAAAATCTGGCAGGTCAAAGTTAATGAGGAAGGGTCCGCGGCGCGACTCACATGGTGAACCCTTTCAGGGAGGAGGTGCGCTCCCTCTACCGTACCCATCATCCTGATGAATACCACGCACCAGTCAGGTGTAACAGCTCTCCAACAATCGCCGAAGCTTGCCTGCTTGATGAATAATTAGATCCTTAAGACAGTGGAGAGCCTTAATGGGCCTCTGTGCAAAACTGCTGCTGGACCAGTCATTATAAACAGACCCCACCTGTGATTAGATAACGGTTAATAAAACTTCTCATTAGAATATTAATGGAGTGCAGCCGCTGGTAATTCAATAAATTGTGGATAAAGTCAAAACAGAATTGGATATACTGCTTTTAAATTGGTCAAGTAAGTAATAGCACTTAGTAATGAAACAAGGTAATGTGATGGTATCAAAAGTTATTAGAGGCGATGAATTTAAGTCCTTGGGAAGACCAATAGGTTATTTTAAAGGCTGAGGCCATGACAGGTGAGTACATGGAGCCAAACAGGAACAGCGGTCGTACTACAGTACCTTCTGAAGGGCTTCACAGGATTGATATTCACTGGAAAACAATGCTTTATTTGTTTGCCCTCCTGTTGGTACACAGTCAATGAGCTCTTAGTTAAAAACCAGAGTGATTTTGTTTTTTGCCCTCACCTAAGAATTGCCGAGAGCGTCCGTCTGTGGACCGAGGCAGCATTTTGAGGTCAAAATATTTTGAGATACTGTCAAAAAATATGTGCTGTGCAATCAGTGTTTATGTGCTGGTGAGATTTTTCAAACTGGGTCTGTCTGCAGGGGAAGTCGCCTTCACGCTCCCAGTGAAAACCTCCTCCTACCTTCCGTCAGCAGCCCCGGCCTTTCTCCCGCCTACCCATCGCGTCTGCATAAACTGCAGAGCAATTGCAACCAGCAACATGACCTTTTCTTCAGTGTTGGGTTCAGTGTGGGCACGGGCGGATAAACTCTGTGGGCCCGATGCATCGGGCTGATCTCCATTACAAGCCCTGGCGAGCACCGGCTGCCGCGCTACGCTTTCAGCTAATGTTGCACTTGAGTCGAGATCCTGAAGAAGTCAAGAAAGGAGGAATTGTCTGGATGAGGAAATGTTCTCTGATATGCACCCCGTGACTGGCTGACAACAGCGATACATGTTCTACACTGGCTTTAGACGAGATTGTTGTCAAGCGCAATCGGGGTTGCCGGAGCGAGCCAAAATTTGTCTCTGTCTAGTGAAGGAAGTGATGAAACTGCTCGTCGAACAGTGTTTCTTGGCTGATGGCAACACTGCAGTCAGGTGCTTTTCCTGCCTGTCTCTCAGCTACCTACAGTTATGGCGCATTTGTTTAGATGAGGTCAGAAAACGTCCTCAAAGAGGAAGCGAGGGTTTAGTCATAGGTTGATAGATCTTAAAACAAAAAGGCTTGTGTGTACCAGCCTGCCCTCTAGTGGCATAAAAGATACAAATCACTTCAACAACCACAGAAAGGACCAAAGATTTCGGAAGTGTTGCAGCCAGCGAGGGACAGAGAGCAGAAGACACGCTGAAGAAACACTGTAAGACTTAGGTCACAAACAAAGGGCTCTGCACCAGGTTATTAAGGTGGTGCTGCTTCAGTGTCTGATACCAACGGCAACGCAACAATAACGCAAACTCGCAGAAAGTTTACACGCAGCCAGTGAATTTATCCAGTGCGTGTTTAAACATGATCGGCCAGACTACAATTTTCTTCCATTTGTGACCTTAGAAATCTTATTGAGATTGTCAGTGTGGGATTTTTCGGGGGTACTTGGCATCGCCGTCGAGCTTGATCTGATCATGCTCAGAAATGCCTCCCATATATCGGCCGCCCCATCTACAGGTGCTCGAGAGGCAGAAAATTAGTTCATCAGTCCAGATGAGATCATTAGAACGATCCCAATTATAAGTCGGACTATCTGTGACATGCGCCAGACTAAACAGCAGGAAACTTCTGCAGACAATCATGCTTTATCGAAAACCCAAACAAGAAGTGATTCTGTTTACAGCTGATAAAATGCAATGTTTAGAGAGCACGGAAGTGAAGTAAACACAATTTGGCATATCATAGAACACATGGCGATGCAGGCTGCAAACAAGAGGCTGTAATACGCACCGCAAATCCTCAGGTTATGACTGTGTATTCTGTGGCACTCTTCTGCTGTTATGTCCTCAAGAGTGCAATAATAAACAGCTGGCTTCAAACAGGTTTCATCTGGCCTCTCCGAAATAATGCTTGTAATGAAAGTGAGATTTCAGTCAACAAAATGACAGCAACATGATTGTCTCCTTTTGTTGTCCCTCGCACACTTCCACATCGCTCTGTTTACCGAGCTCTTTGTCAAAATTTGTCCTCTGGCTTCGAATCCGAGCCGGCGACGGGCAGACAGCGCGGCGCGGCGCCCTGAGCGCAGGCGCTGCTCGGCTGCTCGCGCGCTCTCCTCGCACTTACCGCCGCCTCGCTCGCTGTACATTTGTGGTCGTGATGCGCTTCTGCAGCCATAACTTCTCACAAGCGCCATCTGTGTTGAGGGAAATACATCTTTAACGACCTAAAATTTCACTTTATCCTACAGGAGTGCACCAGCAGGGAAGACTCAGCGAGCCAAGAATGGCGAAATGTTAAAAACAGCCTCAAACCTTCCGTATATTTGGTAACCCCTGGAGGGCCTGCCATATCCTCATACTAACATGATACTGGCTAATAACACTGTTCAACATAAACATCCACACTTAGTGCAGTGGTCGGCCAAAATCTTGATTTGCAGGTAAAAGTAAACAATAGGGTCCTTGTCTTCCTCTCAACGTGAGGTACTCATGTAATGAATACGCCGAGTGCTAAAAAGATACACAAGAGGCACGCAGCAGGCCCGGCACTGCTAACACTCAGGCGCTCACACACTGATGAGGATACAGTATGGTTCATAAACAGGTCCTGCTGCGTTCCAATAGAAGAAAGCCCTGATTTCTTCTTGTCCTCTGAACGGATACGCGTCACCATATTTCAAGCCGATCACATTTTTTCTGTGAGTGCGAGCACTGACTCGAATCCCGAGCCGGAAATTTTTTTTTCCTCTTGTTGGGAGTTGGACGACAAATGTGGCATCTGGAGAATGACACAGGCACCGCACAGGCACAGGATGCACACGCTGTAACTTCATCGCCGTCAATGGAGCCGATCATTTCAGGACAGGGTGTTTCTGCTGGAACACATCTGCTGCCGCTCCAAAACAACCCAGGCAGGATCACACCCCAGTGACAGGAGGGAAGCTCCAAAGTGATGTAAAGCATCAACAACACGGAGAAAGCTGGGCTGGATCAGGTTGTCTGTGGACAATAACGTGTTGTCGACTTTCACATAGCGTTTGCATGAGATTTGGCACCACGTATTTGGAGAAATATGTCGTGATGTCGTTTATTTTCCTCTTGTCAGACTGCTTCCAATACAAGCAGCCAATGAAGCCGCGTTGTGGCCGTGAGCCGCTCTGAAAGTTGCTAATTCAGGTTGCACCCAGAATAGACTGAGAGAATTGATATTGGCAAATGTAAAAATTCTCAGTTTTGCTTTTATGGGCCAACATTTTTGTCATGTTAATTTTACCACAGTGCATATTAAGTATTTTTCATTATGTGTTTTGAAATTTCATATAAAACTTGGCATATTTTCTCGACTCACAAACTTGCTTTGTCTCCTCTAAATGACTCACTAGTGAGAAAAAAATACAAATAAGTACCAAAAATAAATTGGACTAAAGATTCTTGTTTCATGTCTTTAAACAATATTACTCAATACCTAGTTGTTTCATTGTCATTTTTTAAAAAACTGACCTCTGTTATGTCATATTTAACGTATGTTTGGTATGCATTAAGTTTTCCTAATGTAGAAACCTTTAAATAAAGATGAGCACCAGGCTTCTGTTTCCCCTCTGCCAGTAATGTAAAACCCATCACTTTCCACGTGTCAGTTCAATTCTTGATTTAGAGAAGAAAAATAGACAGCTCTTTTTTTTTTCTCTCATAATTATTACCTTAAAAACCGTGCGCATATTCGTCTGCGGCTCGGGTGGAAACTATTCAAGCATGTGATATAACTCATTATAGGGTGAAATACTTCATTGCCTTGTTTACTCGGAGCCCAAAACGAGTGTTGAGAGCATTTTCTCTCTCAAAATTTCCCAAAGCACCTTGCCGTTTGCCAAATCAAAGCCACAAAAATGTTCCGACGATATAAATTTAGATCGGTTCTGTGAGAACGGGATCTCACGAGGAAGAAAGCCGTCCAAAAGATTAATGGTGTGAAAAGGGGAGGCAACTCCTGCCACCCAATAAAGTCAAGGCTTAAGCAAACAGCGAAAGCTCCCTCACCCCTGGCCCAGATCTATGGTCCTACCATTGAAACGTGTGTGTGTGTGTGTGTGTGTGTGTGTGTGTGTGTGTGTGTGTGTGTGTGTGTGTGTGTGTGTGTGTGTGT
>JASSRZ010000011.1:13941883-13998979 GCA_032164315.1 Malacoctenus gilli
ACACACACACACACACACACACACACACACACACACACACACACACACACACACACACACACACACACAGAGGAGCATTCCACATAGGTTGGATACTTCTCTTTAGTGGTGGTGATTCAACCTACTCGAACGTATCATAGACAAGCATGTTAGATCTATATTCCATATCTACATGACCTAATGCAAAGAAAATCCAATATGAACACGACATATGCTACAGGCTATACATCCATAAGTCCATGTTGGCACATGTTCAACCAATCACAGAAAAGTTTGGGGGTTTTTTTCCAGAAGGAAAAGTCTCTGCCGAGATATTCGGCTGTGTTTCGTTGCGATTCGATGACAGCGGCTCCTTTCGCTCCGTCTGAGAGGCGATCAAGGACAGTTCAGGGAGTCGGCCCTCTGCGATTCTGGCAATTTCGGGAAAAGGTTCAAGGACAGTTCGGGAAGTCGGCACTCTGTCATTTCGGGGGTTTTAGGGGTCGCTTTAGGACAACAATGACCAAAGCTCTGTGCGTGTGTGTGTAGACTTTTTTTTTTTTACTTTTCATGGCTTGAGCAGGACTGAAGGGACATTTAGTTTAGTAAAATTGCAAGATTGCATGATAGACTTTGGGAATGGACACAATATAGTCCGTAATATGTTTTGGCTTGAAATACAGTGTAAACCTAATTTCCACGTGACACAAACACTTCCCTGATAAAAGTCCTCCATTTGGATTCACAAAACTGCCAATAACATACAAACAAAGAACAACTGCAATGGTGTAAAAACACTGTTCAGTCCAGTGTAGTGCAGGACACAACAACTGTGTGTTCAAACGTGAAGGCCTGATTAAGGTTTTCTTCAGAGCTAAGCATGAACTCCTGATACTCGTCTGGTCTTTATTTCTGAATATGAAGGCAAGACAGAAGTTGACCTCAAACAAAGTCCAGGCCTCCTTATGCTCAGCACATCCACCATCCCAACACAACGAGAGATGCAGGGAACCACACGTGGCAGAGGTGCCACTGGAGCTGCGCTTATCTGTATTTACACATCATAAACTCTAATAAGAAAACATTAAGTAAGTGGAAACTTAATGTCGTAATTCAGCTTTGTAATCATTAGCCACCACGTTAATGTAATAAAAAGCCTACAAACAATTATTCGGAATGAAAAACACATTTTTCTTGGGGTTCGCAACTCCATGCTGCAGCAATTTCGGAATCATATTGTAATATATGACCTCCTGCGCACGGCCTGCAAATTACATGAGCCCCCCCGGCACATTTCTTGTAAATAATCTTGTAATGCACTCGGGACGGCCTGCGAGCTGTAACAGTTTTTCCTGTGAGCCGCTTTCACAGAAATATCGAAGGAGGCAACGATCACCGTTCGGCTCGCTTGGTGGGAGCTGTGGTCTTGCCGCTCCCCCCTAGTTTTGCATACTTAAATGAAAAGGGTCCCTGTGGCCAAACACTCCACTGGTCACAATGGAACAGCGTTTCTGAGGCTAAAATAGACAATTGAAAGGCACACCAGAGGGCACGGGAGATATGCGGGCATGTGTATGTCTGTGTGCTTAGACACATACGTACACAAGCCCGTGTGTGTGTGTGTGTGTGTATTTATGTGTGTGTCGACAAACCTGGCTTTGATTAGAGCCGGCATGATAAAATGGGAGGCAGCTGAAGGCAGAGCTGGAGCTGGTTAGTAGCTGCCGACAAATGGAGAGAGACCAGGAAGATTTTTATCAAACACACGTGAACGATGGAGAGCGGGTGGGGGTGGTGGGCGGGCGGGAGGTGGGTTTGCCATTTATGTTTCCCAGGATGGCAACTCAGCACACAGGCAGGGGAAAAAAAAAAAAGGCGAACCAATAGGAGCGCGCAGGAGCGTGTTCATTCCAAAACAATCAGGCAAACAAAGGAGAACCCACAGGGAAGGAAGGAATAAACGCCGACCGGGGAGAGCCGTGCCCAAGCCCAACGAGAGCTCGTGAAATATAAACAAGGGCGGGCGATAAAAACACGAGCGAAAGTGTTGCGAAAACACCATTGGTGACTTTTTTTCCCCACCATGCTGTTTAACCAGAAGTAATATGTCATGGTTTCATTGCGCCTGTAACCCGATAAGGCTTTTTGGTCCCCGCTGCTATTAGCGTCATCTATTGTCATTTGAGGTGGCAGGATGGCAGCCGGTGGCGCTGACCTCTCACGGAGCCCACCTCCTCTGGCGGACGGCGGATTGAGTAAAGATCGGCGCCTCCCTCTGACATCAGAATTCGTCTCTGAGGGCGCGGCGGAAGTGAACGATCGCTCGAGAGCTGCCGCTCGGAAAGCGGAGAGGATCTGATGAAGTTACGCCAACGATTTGTCTCCCCCAAGAGGAAGGAGGCTTTCCCTGCTCTGGTTTCCGCTTTTCTTTTTTTTTTTTTTCCACGGGACCTCCCTCCGCGCGTCTTCCTCTCTCCCCGCTTCCCTCCGCTTCAGTCCACATCGCCAAACCAAAACAGACACCACATGTGGTGCCGACGACTTTTCCTGTGTTTGATGTACATCCCTTCTCGCGTGGGGCGGCGAGAGAGCCGAGGCGAGCTCTTCAGAACATGGTCTATTTGGCTTTATAGGCTGAAGTTGTAAGGTTAATTTAATTCTCCACTATATGTTTATTTCACAGTGCCTAACACAGATGATGTAGCAGTCATAGTTTCTCTCAAATTCAATCCATATGGTTATGATTCATGCCCTGTCGGCTTTTTCACGCTACAGTAATGCCATGAAATTTTTTGAATAGACATATCTCCCCAGTCAGCCGCTCCCCGTGACCCGCGCTTTTTAGCTGATGATAAACTGAAAAAAAGAGAGGGAATGCGGGATAACATCTCCTAAGTCAGAATGAGATGGCTTTTATTACACCGCGACCAGATGAGTATCCTCTTCCTATACTTTCACGGATAAATGAACACGGGGCCACTCGTTTGGTCCTCCGACTTATTCCCTCGCCGAAATTAATAAGCGTTTAGATCATGTTTCTGGTCGGCGGGCCCTCTCTGGGAAACGTGGCCTCTCCACCTCGTGTCCACGTTTTCCCTCGTCTGAATTAACTGGAAACATGCTTCCACACGCGATAAGTATCGCAGAGGACATGCTACGAGGCTGCTCTGGAGCTGGCCGGCGCTTCCTTCTTATTTTTCCATTTTGGGGAGGAGATAAGCAACACGCTACGGAATCCAGTGTTGCTGGTGGAGGGTCCCACACGTCCCACACAGAGAAAGACAAAGGGTCTTGACCCAAAGAGTCAAGACCCTAATGGACCCGCCCAGTGTCTCACCCGTAATAAAAGAGCATCTTCTTCTGCTGAAGGACGACACGATGGCGTTCAACAGTTAATGGTAACTTGTCATGCAAAGCACACTGAGTGAGCCTCGAAATGTTAAAAGCGATCAAATTTTTCTTCCTGCTGTGCAATATTTAATACTTCATAATGCTATCAGGATGGCCTTGATTGATGAGTGCAGAGCACTTTATCACCACCTAATTGACAGTGAAGCATGTTGAATGCAGAGTGGTTAGCAAACTCGCCTGTAGCGAGGAGGGCAATTGATGACTCCGAATTGTCCATAAGTGTGTGTGTGTGTGTGTGTGTGTGTGTTTGTGTGTGCGCATTTTTAGGAGATTTCTATTCAAATTCAAAGCAATCAATATTGTTACAATTTTAAATTAGATTATGTTTTTTCATACAAATATTGAGGCAACTTACCAGTACTTGATATGTTGCAGACTGAATTTTCAAAGAATTTTGCAAATCTATACGTTAAAAAATAAAACAAACATGCTTTTTGGGTTAATATTTGTTAAAAAACTTTTCAACACTTTGACATTGTGTGTTATCACCAAGTGCATCCACAGGCACCAGTGGCTCCTGTGCAACGTTGATCCCGCAGGTGAGGAGGTTTCTGGGTCTTCAGCTGTTTTGTATCACAGATAATGAGACGTTCCCGTGACCCCTCGCAGTCATTTGTTGTCTGGAACTGATCGATGAGACCCACCCCCCCTTCCCTTTGACCCTTATCTAGTGTTGGGCTTTGCATTATGGCTCTACATCTGGAAGAAAGATCAGCGGGGGTTTTTGCGTGGAGTTTTTCGGGATAAGGACGTGACCAGACTCCATTTCTGGGTGTGTTCCTGCCAAGCCACCAGAGCTGCTCACTTCCTCCACAAGTTTCCGTCGGGGGAAAAGCGGCCTCTGATGTCTGACATGCCCTGGTCTGGTGATGTATGAGCTCGGAGACAGAGGCCTCATGAAAAGGAATGCACTATTTGTGTTTTTCTCTTTATCTCTTGTGATAACATAAAAAAAGAAAACCTTACAGTATGTCAGTGTTGGACTCGTCTCTTTTGGTAAATCATACATTAAATGTACATCTGCTGAGACCCATCAAACACTCCCAGGATGATTTCCCAATGATTTACATCTGCTCCGATTCAACACTGTCAATTTTCCGGGGCAAAGGTTTTGGTTAAAGAAGAAAAAAAAGGCTATTAGCAGCATGTTAGTGGCAGCCTTTTTCTCTCTCAAGTCCCCTCAGTGCTGCGCTGAAATGGTCCTCTGTATCACTGAGGAGTCCCATGGGTAGGATAATAGCAATCGATGTTTTTTTCATCAGCACAGCCATCATGAACACCAAGTCTGGCAGCTCCACAGTGACACAGAAGGCAATATTTCGCTTCAGCACAAACGGCCAGAAAATCCTCGAGTTTGCTGGTTCGTTCGCTCGCTCACATATTTTTCGGCAGAGTTAATGTCAGAGGGCCGCAGACATGTGGCCTGTGGGTCAAAACCTGCCAGCCAGACGGTCCAATCTGGCCCCCCAGGCAAGCTTGCAAACTGCATTTTCTAATTTTTCCACTTAGTTTGTCTCTGCAACTTGTTAAGTTGGACAGAATGCAACATTGAGGCCTGGAGCTGGACTGCTGAGTGTGCCCAAACCTGCAGCAAAAGGGCAAGAAGATGAGAACGTGCACACGGGAGCCTGCAAAATCCAGATATGTTGTTTTGCGCGATACGATTCACAATAACCCGACCCAGTTCAGCCCCAGTAAAGCTGAACGCGTGACTTTGGCACACCTGATTTTAGAGTTTCTAAGGTATAAAACAAGGGAAAATTCAATTCAAAGTAGCTTTTGCCAAAGTTCCTTAAAATAAAACAGCTTTGGAAAAAAAAGATGGAAAAAACCCTCTGCAAACAGCAAATAACAAGTAAACATATATGTTAATTATACATACGCTCCAGGCCCAGCAGGGAGCTTCCATCTCCTTCAGTAACTCTGTTAAGCCCAGTGAGCTGAGAACCATGAATATCAGTAATTAGCTTTCTGAGTTTAACAGCATGTGAGAGCACCAGATTCATCCTGCATCCAGTGCCCGCTGGCACAACAAAAGGCTCCCTTCGGCTGGATTTTCCAAAGTTGTCGAGGTTTGGTTTCTGTAATAAAACCTAATTTGTCGTCGTGCCTTGTTAAAGTCCAAATAAAAGCCTGAATGTTTTGCTCTTGGAAGAAGAAGTGGAGGCGCTTGTTGCAGCAGCGGCTGGATCCAGGTAGGACTCGTAAAAAAAGAAAAGGGAACGGCATACAATTAAGAATTTATATGTGTGCAGTACAGTGTTACTGCTGATTATGTGTGCCGTGTGCTTTTGCGGACAACACACCTAATGCACTCTGCCTCCTTCATGCACACATTCATGGACGTGTGAGCGCGCAAATGTGCACTCTTCCTTTTTTTTTTCTCCTCCCCGCTAAGTATAGGACCAACAATATACTCACTTTAAAAGCATTTGTGTAACCGCTGGCAGAAAACACCCAGTTTCAATTAGAGGCTCATATTAAGCCCTCGGCAGGAGGTCTGATTGAAGCCGAAGGTACATTAGCGTGGTGGGAGGTCAAGTTGGAAGCAGTGTTTAAACTCCAGCAGTGTTGTGCGGTTCAATTGTCGTGTTCTCCAGTGTCTCATAAAGGTTTTGACAATTTACTTGAGCACAGGTCTACTTTCCGAAAACCTTTTGAACCCACACCTTCTGATTCAGCGCAACACAAACATGATTTTACTGTGATGAATCCCATTTATCAAGAAGTCCTACAATACTCACTTCAACCCTTTCATTGGCCTCACAAAGGATGTTGAATAAGTAACAAAAAATTGACAAAATTTCACTCAAAGTGAAACAGTTTTGGCTGTCATGCCCACCCTTTTATTTTATTTATTTATTTATTTTAAAACTAGTTTTCTTTCTTCTTTTTTTTTTACTTTAATCCCTTTCAATTCCTTTTCTTTTATTCAATCTTATTTTGTTCGCTCTTTCGAATTTTGAATTTGTGTTCCTATGTGAACATAATAATGTGAGTCAACTTGTTTAACTTCTATAAACAGAGTTATAAAACAAGAAAAGAAGGAAATTAAACTAAGTAAATTATAAATAAAGTGTGATTCAATCATGCTAAATCAGAGACCAAAATATTGAAGAAATTCAAAATCATACTTATATTTCCTCCACCACACATACTTCACAACGTGTAGTTGAGCAGGGGGTTAAAGGGTTAGTGAGGCATGGAAACTCCCGAGCCGAGCCCCGTGGTTCACTTCGAGGAACCAGCCGTGATGTAACTCGCGCAATTTGTAGTGAGCAAGTGAGAACGTTTGGAGACTCGGATTAAGCCATTTGAACATTGTGCGGGGATCCCGCCACACATTCCTTCTTTGGATTACGCATAGAGGGACGGTTAAAATTCACAGCACATATAGTACTCATGGAAGCAAATCACTTCATTAATCTTCTGTCATCAGCTCTAAAAGAATCCATTAGAGATAATTACAGACAATTAAAAAGAGCAAAGAAATTATCTTATAAAGCATATCTAACTAGATTACGTCTGTGGAACGAGTGAAATATTCACTGTAATTACCGTGTCAGTAAACACAGCATGGGGGGGGGGGTATTCATATTTTATTGATCAAAGCAAATGAGATGAAAAGGAAAGTCAGGTATGTGAATATTGATGGGAAGGCTTGACGTTTACGGTTTCAGATTAAAAGCAGGCAGTTATTATGTGGTGTCGTTCTCCAAGCATACCTTTGATAATGACTTTGTTGAAGAGTAGCTGGAAAAAAGGGAAGTCTGGCCAACAGCAGGCGAGCACGTGATGAAGTATTCTGTAGTTTTACTAATTTGCTTTTATTAGTGTACCTGAACGGGCTTGCGTTTTACTGTCGAGTGAAATCTAGCAAACACTCAAGCACCCCCCCCCCCACACACACACACACACACACACACACACTCTAGCCTTGTATTTGCTTTTGAAATCAGTCCTATAGAGTGAAGCAATCTAATATATATTCATCACTCGTATGACCAACAATGGAGTGATGATAGTGATCACGATATGAGCAGAGAAAACCAATTACAGTCAGAAACCGCCATAAATGGCCCATGTGAAAATCTGTAACATTACAAAGAAAGGCCCCAAAAAACAACTGCTCGGCTGACGTTCAGCAGGACGCGGAGAGATGGTACAGACAGCATGAGGTACTTTCTCGTTTTGAATGAAAGCATTGTTTTGCCAACTTTTCCCCAATAAGCCGCTCAATAAGCACTTCAAATGAATGGCCTTGCAGATGCGTTATTGACTGTAATCACTGATCAGTCTTTCTGTGGTTTTCTCTGGGATTGACTTTCCCTCCACAGCTTTAAATGTTGTGCGAACAGCGGCGGTAAAACCGAGTCAATTAAAAGAAAAAAGTTACTGTAGGTTGGGTAATTACCTGATTCAGAGGATAATTTGGTTCAAGTCTTGGCTCCCGCTCCCCAGCTCGACACTCATCTGCAGGTCGAGCTCATGCAGCGGCAGCGAAGGGGGCCGCCGCTGGCGAGCACATGCCCACCCAAGAGCCTGCTCGTGGGCTCGCGGCGGCGGCTGCTGCTGCAGTGTTTGAGCGTGTGGAAAACAGAGGCAGTGTGGAGTTTAGGGGGCATGATTTATAGTGCTCCGCAGGTTATAACTCATTTCAGACTGAATTTCCTGCCCGTGTGATTGCATCCTTCCCTAATGCCCTTGACAGAATGGAAAGCACAGCCGATGTTCCATGTCTAAAGGCAGACACTCTTTTTGGGTGTGACTTCTGAATCCACGCCCGTAAATTACCCCCTAAAGAGGCGAGTCGATTGTCCCATGCAGACAGTAATGAATTCTGTTCTTGCATTACAGGAAAAAAAAAAAGATGCCTGCAAATATTTGGAGCTTCACATCGGACAGCGGCCCAGTGATTTATGAAACAAAACGACTGGGACGATTATGGAATGATTCACGGACAAGGCAGGCTTGGAGATTTCATTCTGACTTTCCCACAGCCGCGCAGCAAATCCCATTTTAACACAATTACGACAAGAGCCGTAAAATGCCAAACAATGGGAAAATAAACATTATAATTAGCTTGCTTATGAGCCAGGTGAAATTACACATGGAAAAAATCCGCTCTGAATTGTGCCAGAGGTCAACTTTTTAGCGATTCCCAGCAGCCAACAGGAGAGAAACCCCTCGCTAACCAGGTGATTTTATTTGTGCTAATTAAAGGCTAAATTAGTACCTATAAACAAAGCCAACCTAATGCTAAATTGCGTTGGCAGATTTATCTTGCCCGGGGCCCGCAGCTGTGTGTTATCACTGAGAGAATGACTCAGAGAGCAGCCTGGCGAGTCCGCTCGCATGTGTGCTAATGCGCATGTGTGTGTCCCCATGTGTGGGCGTGTGCATGCACGGCAAACTCGAAAATAGCAACAAAAAATAATGGAAGTGAGAAAATGAGACGTTGGACATTGAAAATGAATTTCGTGTCCTCCCCATTCTGCGTCCATTAAATCCTTTTAATGGACGCAGGTCAAAGCCTGCACTTAGATTGGACGTCTTTTATATCATGATTTCGTGTGTGTGTGTGTGTGTGTGTTTTCACAGTGGGGAAAGGTTGATGATGCTCCAACTCAGGTTGAACTGTTTCAGTGTTTTATGTTCTCCACTTTGACATCTGCCTTATACTTTATTAAGCAGACACTCACAGCATTTACACGCGTGCACGTACTCACTCACACGCACGCACGCACGCACGCACGCACGCAAGCAAACCCAGAGGCCGAGTGCGGCACTCCATGAATCAGCAGTACGTCTAATTTCTCAGCACATTACTGAGAGGGTGGCCTTGTAGGACTCCAAATAAAACGCCTAATGTCCCGCTATTGATTTTCCCTCCTTTAAATTGTACCTTATTTATGGCCTTGCACACCGTTTTTGTAAAAGGGAAAGAAACAAGTAGTGAAAGCAACAGGCTAAAAGGCAGGCAGCAATGGGCCCAACACCAGCAGGTGAATGGACAATAAGGAAGACAAACGGCTGCGGGCAACAGAGGACAAACACGGAGGGATGAGCTTCAGGCTCATCTTCATAATAGGATGTGCTCACTTCCTCAACACTTCCTCTCTCTTTATTTAAAGGATCTGGGAAAGAATAACCTGAGGGGACGGTGTCCAGGTTGTACAAGTCTGTTTTTTTCCCCCGTTATGATGGAGGTTTTTGGCAATATCTTACGTCTTCCAGTAATAAGTCAGTGATAATGGCCTGTTTTTCTCTGGCTTTATTAAAGAAAAAATATCAGGCAGTCTTTATCAACATCTGTCTTCCTGTTTTTCAAAGAGCGTTCATCCACAGAGGTAGTGCAGCTCAAATCTTCTTTTATTGAAACAGTCTGCTTTTATCAGCCCAGCTCAGGGTCCTCACATTCTTCAAGGCTCACCTCGCTCAGGACTCATGTAATACAACACTTTCCTTTTTGGACACGCGGGCACAACAGCAATCCATCAGCTAGTGGCCACATAGCATGACGGCATACACATCGAACGCGTGAACTACAACAGAAAGTGCCACGTTATGGCACTTTAGATCCAACTTCATTGATGTCAACAACTTCCCTAGAGCTTTGGTTAGATAGTTAGAGACAGAGGGAGGACATGACAAAACCTACACAGTACATAACGACAGAGAGTAAAGAGGACTGGAAGTACAGGATATATTTGGCACAGTACAAACTACATTAGCAAGAAAGCACAAGCGAGATTGAGAGAGAGAGAGAGAGAGCGAGAGAGAGGGGGAGAGAGAGAGAGAGAGAGAGAGAGAGACAAGGTTAAAGACATATATCAGGGACACTAATGTCGGGGAATTAAAGGAGCGAGAGAACCTCCATTTGTGTGTTTATTAAATTCACCCTGTTGCCTGTTTGAACCCTGACCTCTGCGCTTTTTAGCCACACAAAAGTGACACTTTTATTAACCTGCTCGCAATCATCAGAGAAGTAATTTTTCTCGCCGACACTATCTTGTCCATTGCAGAGTTCACTTCTTTGCTCATCGGCAATTTGCTGGCCAAAGATATTGCTTGGTGACACCCAGCGCTGCCTTAATCCGAAATCAATCTGTGCTGTGCAGGCATCAGAGGGGTACACAAATAAGAGGCAAGAAATCAGCTAAAAGCTGATTTTTTCGGGCTGCTAAAGACTACAGTGTGTATCACAGAGATTAACTGAGAAAACAAGGCGGGGAGAGCTTATGGGGGGGAAGTGAGCACTGGCTCGCAACTCTGGGTATTATCTACTGTGTGTGTCCTTGCACGCGAGTGCCCCGCTGTATGTGAGAAACGGGTGCTAAGTTGCCTACGAAAACATTAAGAGGAAGTCAGAATGACCCCTGAAAGCTTGTGTGAGGTCATGTAATATTTGGACAGCCTCGTCCAATTTAGCCAGTCATATCTCCATCTGTTTTGCCCCGTTTTCGCAGCAAATGGGAATTGAAAACCAAGATGGCCAGCTGCATACGTTTAAAAAGCATGGCACAAGAAGGTAAGAGTTTGTACCCCACGCACACACCTCGCCCTCCCTCCCCCCGTTCCTCATCACTCCTGCAGCTTTGCCCCTGTTAGCATGCCAATTTGTCTCCTTCACCCTTCGCGCGCTGAGTCAAACAGTGCACCTCCTGTCTCGCTGGACGTCTGACAAAGTCAGCAGGTTGATTCATTACGATGAATGATACTCCTACTGAAATGTTTTCAAGCGTGATGTTGATGGAAAAAAAAAAGGCTGAACTCGAATAGTTTTCGCAGAGCACGCGGGGACTTGTTGACGTTACCTGTTACCTTCAATCACCGGCATTAGGGAAGGAAAACATGGCCACAATGGTGACTGTGAAGAGGGAACGACTCGTGCAGGCTGAGAAAACGGCATCTGAAACATTTCAGAATTGGTTGGGAGAGAAGAAAAAAGGTGATGCGATCATATTCCTTTTTTCATTTCTATTAGCGGGTACCGCAGTTGTGGTGCCTCTAGTAATTTTGACAGGACCAATATAGCGAATGAGAGGAGGAGAGGTAATATGAAAGGTTACGAAGTGTGCTGAGGAAGCAAAAAGATGGCTGGACTTTTGTGCTATTACCCAACCCTAATCGTGTTCCAATGCCACATCATGCTACCTTGTAGTCCTATTTATCATTTTTAGTCTTTATGGATGTGAATCTGTTAAACGTGACAGTTAATTTGCGAGAATTCAGTCGGTGGGTCAATCTCACAACGCTTTGGACCATGATACTGCAATTTGAGCCATAAAGTGTTGTTCTCTTCTTTACCTGAGCCCATTGTGAGAAGAAAAGTTTATTCACTAGGTTGCAGAAATGAACATAATAATGCTAATGTTAAAAACTGCTTGTATTTGTATGCTAAAAAGGGTTTCAAAACCTTTTCATATAACTACGGTGTGACATCTGTAAGTTGGGACTTGCATCATGTTCATGCACCGTTTCTGCCAGCAGAGAGTGAGTGTGTACATTTTTGGGTTTATTTTTCCTGCTTCCTCTGGCCAAGAAAGGTCAACCACTCAAAATGATTATGGGACAACCCAGCGCAGGTGTCTAAAAGTCCCCAGGAGAAGTTTGTTTACATAGTTGCGAAATGCATGACACGTCTCGAGCCGCCGCAAGCATGCGAGTGTCACATATGATATCCAGCGCTCACGTTTCATGCCGTGCAGACATCGCCGGCTAAGAGCACGGCCAAATAGCGACAAGACAAGGCAAACAAATGTACCCTGCTGACGCCAAGGCCGACACCCAAGGCCCCTCCATCGCTGCTCTGCGGTGGTTGCTCCACCACATTGCATCTGTGGGTTCTTACCTCAGAGCTCGACGTGGTGCGAACGCGAGGGGAAACGGAACGCAATCGGCGTACAAGATTGTGGGGAGAAAGTGCGACAAAGTCTGCCGGGGTGGGTCTTTTTTTTCCCTTCAGGACCAGTGTGACATTTCTGCTGAGCAGTGGTCACCCGTGGCGGTTGTTGTGACGCACGCGTGACAGAACTGCTGACCCCGTGGGTCAATCTAACCGCCACTCTGCTGACACCTCGGGTTTCTTGCAGGTTTCTTGTTCCAGAGTCAAGACAAACATCTCCGGCGCTCCAGGCACGAGTCATTAACCTCATCATGCATGCGCAGACAGCGACCTGGAACAAAGCATCGAAAGGCGCTGTAATAGTAAAGTACTCGAGGTGATAAATCTCGCCGAAATGATCCAGATTTCGGGGGTCCTTGAAACTTTTCCGCTGGAATCGGTTGCCTTGTTTGGAGAGTAGTAAATCTGAGAATCTCAGAGGAAAGCTGGCTAATTCTTCCAACATCACTGTGCACCCTCCACGCCGCACTGAATATTAATCAGAGAGCGTTCCCAGTATCAAGCTGGCATCCAACCCAAACAGATGATGGATGGAGAACCAACTGTGCTACCTCCTCCTTTCCTTCATGTCTTTTTTTCATCCCGGTATGAGCAAATGATTTTAGACTTGGACCATTTCCTTCACTTGAGTGCCATTTACCTTTGCACCGCAGCTTTGTGTTTCATTTTTGCCCTCTTCTCACAGACTGCTATTCATCCATGCACAATAGTGTTAAACCTCTCCATGCAGCGGGTGTCAATCCTCATATCTCATCTCATTTTTTTTACAGCTTCTGGTTTGGTGTGCAGACAAAACAAACTATGAGGCAACAGAATGGAAGCAAAGGGCTCCGTTCTTCTTACTTTCTATTAATCCGTGGCTCATTTTGAATTAGCTAGTGCCAATGTGACATTTTATTCAGCCCGATTTAGCTTTCATTTTAGATTTGTTTTTTTGTACTACGCATCAAACCCCCAACATGTTCCACAATGATCTGATTCACTCCCATTTTACCAAGTGATTACCAGCATGTGGGCCAGGGCCCTCTTGTGCTTCGATAAAGGACTGAAGGTGGGCTATCAAATTGAGTTTGGAAATACTCAAAAGCACAAACAGTTACATTTTTTTTAATCAAAAATTGATAGAAACTCTTAATGAAAGGTGAAAAAAACACTTTTATTCAACATGCAACTATTTTCAAGACTTTTCCTTACTGCCAGCTAGTTTCATGCTGAAAGATGTGCCTCCGACATACCCGAAACTGAACCCTGCGTATTGAGTTTCGATTAGATCTGTAGTTTTGGCCTGTCCAGCTAACTGATTGGAATCAAAAGTGATAGGTTTCAGTGGTGGACATCAACGGGAGAAACGAGGGGCAAAGTATTACAGATGAGACGAGTGGGAGGACTCCAGAACATGTTTGTATTTGTCACTTGGATGGAGAATTTGTGGGTTTGTGATCGTCAAAACTACAGCAAACATTTTCTAAATTGTTGCGTTTTTAAGGTCGATAATGCTGCTCCTGTCAGCACTGAATATTCAATGAAAAGACTGACTTCAAATAGAAGAGTCTCATCTTCTCAGGTCCATCCCGTGATCAGTGTCACGAAAAGAAGGTCGGATTTGAAGTTCCTGCCGCCTGGGATTTTTTGTGTATACATGTTCAGCCTGTGCCGCCAAGGGACTTTTTTCTCCACGTGGTCCGGCTTTCTGAAGCATGGTGACTTTACTGGAGACCCTAAATTGGCTGCGGGTGTATGCGGGTGATTATCTGTCTGGCTGTGTTAGCCCTGTGATGGACTGGCAAACTGCGCATGAGGCACCGCGTCTTTGTCTGAAACCCAGCTCGGATGGGCTCCAGCAGCCCCCAGCCCCTGGTCTGGATAAAGTGGGTACAGACGGTGGCTGGATGGATGGATGGATGGAGCTCTCAAAAGTGCACAGATGTATAAATAATCTATATATTCATTTCATTCATTCCCCTCTTTATTTTTTCTCAGTTTATTCAGGAAAAAACATTACAGCCTGTAACGGGGACATTTTGTACTGTTGCCATTCGATTAGCACGTCATGTTTTGAAAAAGCTCGTATCTCCACAAGAAGAACAGAAAAATGTTCCCGAGCAGAAGTGTAATCGCAAACCTTTTTTCCTCGTGAAAGATGAGATATGAAGTAATAATGAAACAGAGTTGCAGTGCACTACTCCTTTGTTTTACTTTTATCTCTGTCGGGCCGCTTGCTGTCAATCCTTTATTCTCCCCAGACTTCACTGGGAGACCCATCCCTCTCTGCATTCCTCTGGCAACCTGATTATTTTTCAAAGCTTTGATACATGAAGGCCGATCTCGAGCTGCAGTCAGATACTTTGAATAAACGAGCGAGAAATTTGAACGTCGCCGTCGCTGCCTCTGACCTTTTCCTGCACAGATCGCGAGTGCTATTATCACCGATCCCTCCATGAAAACATCACAAGCAACGATTTACCCTGACATGAGGAATTTTTGTTTCTGCTTCCTTTTTTTTTTATACATAGACACTAATGCACATTCCTGAGTCTGGAGTCAGAATGACATCACGAGGCAGGCGGGGGTAAACGCCCTTGATTGGCAGACAGCTGTGACTGCCAAGAGAGTGGGTGAGCAGCGTTGGTGGTCCGGGGTCTCTTTCGACAGTCCTGCTCAGCAAGTGACTTTGAGTTTGTTGAGTTTGTTTAAAAAAAAAAAAAAAAAGGAGGGAACATGGATCCCTGAAGTCTTCTTACATGATGAGGTTGTCTTGTTGGGCGTATTGTGTCTCAAAAAGTCCTGTATGTGGTCGGGTCCTGTTTGGTTCACAAAACTTGCATCCAGCCAGGTGCTGCTCTGTTTATTCATTTCAGCTCAAGTTTGGGAAGGTGCATAACGCACGCCTGTGGCTCAAAACATTACCACATTCAGATTCTTTAAGCCGGGCTTTCGTTTCTTTCTTTTTCTCTTTTTTTTTTGCAATTCAGTAACATATAATTGTGTTGTCATTTCCCCAAGCTTATCCCACAGCAGCTTAGCGCGCTGGAAGACAGCCAAGAGAGGTGTTACACGCGCTACACAATGCTGAAATAATGAGAGAGGCAGCGGGAGCCGCCGTGCATTGACTTAAATACATTTTACGGCGCATTCATCTTGTGCGGACTGATGTGTGTAATCTGTTATCTGTAGATACATAATGATTAAACACATTTCATGAGTCAAGGCAACAAAAACCCTTAGCATCACACTTCGACACCCGGCTTTTCTGTTCGGGGGGGCAAATAAGTTATTGGTTCATTTTTCTAACTACTCACCTTTTACCCATTGAATTTATGTCATTTGTTTGATTTTATTTTAAATTATTTACTTTTATTAGTTAATTTTCTGTTAATCACCAAATTTTATTAATTTTTTTTTCCTGAAACACTTTATTTTTATTTTTCTTTCAGTCCAAATTCAAGCCAGTGATACCTGACATAATGAAACCCTGTTTAAGTTTTAAAACCAGCAACAACTTGAGGAAATCTAAGCTTGGGGCCATTTGTGTAACATTTTGCCCTGTGGACACTTTATACTTCCTCTCTCCAGCCTGAGACGAGGAGAAACATCTTTCAGCCATCACGTGGAAAAACTGCTCACAGCTCCAAAGTATTTAGATTGGCCTCCTCCTTCTTTTTTCCCCCCTTTCAAACAGGCTCAGTTGGTGCTGGTGGAGTTCAGCGACCATGCTTGTTTTGGTGTGTTATCCTTACATTTACATGGGCGTGTAATTGTTGAACTTAGCAGTGTGTTCATTCATTAGTGAGCGCTTACCTCCCGGGTCCCTCTCCTCATCTCTCTACATTAGCTCTGACAGTAATGACTTGCCAGGCCTAACCTCTTAACTGGACTGATGCATGGTTGTGGGGAAAGCCACTCTGACTGCCCGACTAAAATGGAAACACGCCGCTTCTGTGTATCCTCTTTTCTTTCCCTGCTGCTACAGTTTATTTTTCACCATTTTTCTGCATGTCATAGAGGGAAAAGCCATCAAAGTTCACACAACGCACCACGAAACCATCTTTTGTCAGTGACTGTTGATCAAGTGTTGTCTTTGACAAAAAAGTACTTTGAGCCTTCAAGCTTAGTTTCAACCAAAGTTAAATTCGCCTTGCATTTAATTTTATTTATTGAGTGAACAATATGTGCGACAACTTGAGCAAACTTCACAGGGATTATTTATTTTATTTTAAACTTTTGAACCCTCGATCAGACCTCATATCACCGCATCCCAGCTGGACTTGTGCAGCCACTGTTCGTGATTCGCTTGGGATGATAGCAGCTACACTGGAATGGAGGGCAGCAACAGTCTAACCTAATCTGCTCTGATACCAATACCTAGCCACCAGGTAGCCAAGTACCAATATAAAATTAGTGTGTCCGATATTGCCGAATGTTTCATTCTTTGTTTTTATGAGTGACACGACATCAGTTTTGACCACACTAGACACTTTATTGTGAGCTCTTCACTTTAGGAAAGAGAGCAGCACTGCTGACTCATAGCATGCAGGTGGAGGGTAAACAGAAGGAAAAAAAAGGAGGTGGGTCTCTTTGTCACAACGTGATTGAGCTGTTAGTGTCAGTATCAGTGCAAACCTAACAGGAAGGACTGAGGCTTACCTGATGAAGCCGTTATTTTGGGACACAAACATGCTGCGTAATGAGTTTGTTTGCGATCACTTCTTCATTCAATCGGACGTGTTTTGCTCGGACGCGAAAGCATTCACAGAGGACTTTTCATCCTTCGGGGCACTTTTAGCCCTCACTCCGTCCAGAGGGTGGAAAAAGATACACGAGTTCAGCAATGCGATTCCTGACTGGACTGCAAAGATAAGAGAGCCCAAATAAATCTCCATCCCTCCAAATGGGCTCCAGTGACAGAGGAAATAAAGAGGTTTCGGTTGGCCTGGCAGATGACTGACACCTTGGTGCTGTTCCCACCTTAGTGACCAGTAGATAAACCCGGGATTAGAAGGAGGCACTATTAGACCTGTGCACACGCTCACTCACACACATTCTCTCTCTCTCTCTCTCTCTCTCTCTCTCTCTCTCTCTCTCTCTCTCTCTCTCTCTCTCTCTCTCTCTCTCTCTCTCGCTCTCTCTCTCTCTCTCTCTCACACACATACACACACACACACACTAAAATATGGTCACTATATATTTCCACTATTTTTAATGTCATTTTCATTAATCAATTTCATGACTTAATTTATTTTCAGTTTATTTTGACTAGACTGAGTCTATTGTAACCCATTGAATTGAGGGTCACATTATCACACTTCTCTCTGCAACCACCAAAACAACTTAAATGTGCTTAAGCAACCACAACAAAATCTCCTTTCTTCACCTCCCCCCTGCAAACACCACCCACCACGTTTGCTGGAATGCACGCCGACAGTGGCGGCACCACCACCTGGGCTAAACCCATCTCTCGGCGGTAGCTGGGTGACCGTTTTGCCCCCGTCGCTCCCCTTACTCCGCAGAAATCATTATTTATCCGAAATGTTAGGCTGCTAAAAAGCGCCGTCAGATCCAGAGGAGAGGAGGAGGAGAAGAAGGAAAACAGAAAGGGGAAGATGAAGGGAACACCAGAGCAACGAGTGGAGAGATGTTATCGGGGATCAGAGATTCTGTCTGAGCGGCAGACCTCTCTGCGTTGTGAACTCCTGGCGGCCTGACCTGAAATGATTCCAATCTGTCTCTGGCTGCAGGAAAGGCATCCAAGAGGAGATAAAGTCACTGAACAACTTCATAAAGCATACACCTGTTTTCTATGTACAGTGGGGAAACCAAATGCTACACGTTAGCCTTATAGATAATGCACTGCCATATGGAACTGGATAGTGCAAGATATACCTTTTCACCTCATAATCCAAGCTCATTCTGCTACCTGAATTAAAACGAATGCAGAAACGGAAATACAAACTTTTTGGTTTCCTTTTTCTTGAATTAAAAAAACAGGTAAACTCAATAATGATTAACAACCTCGTTTTTTTCTTCTCACTGTGAGATAAGGGTAGCAACTGCAACAACACGTACTCAGCTCTGCAGCTAACCTCAGCTGACAGGGAGAAAAACCAGCAGATGGAGTACAGTACTCCTTAAATAAAGGAATTAGCAAATCTTTAAAAGTATCAACTGAGCCTTAACTGAAGCGCGCCATTACGGCAGGAGACATAAAGCATTAAAACAACCCTATTTCCCCTCGATGTACGGGCTTCCTCGAAGACCTATGAGGTGGTTGAGCACAGAAAGCTCTACAGATGCAATGCAAACACCATAGGCCCATAAGAGGCGCAATCATCATTAATGTGGCTCTAATTAAATCACCGGTGCATTCTGCTGAGCCAGCTGCTGGTGGATGATAGTTTCCTTGATAGCTTGTCTACTAGGGTCTCTTTAGCCATCACTCAAGTCCCAAAATGGATCGCAGGCGTGTTTAAGAAGGGCTCCCACCAAAACAAGCACAGCAGAACATTGTTTTTCTGCCTCCAGCTTCCTGGATCAGAGGTACGGCAGCAGCGGTCTTTGTGCCGACGCACTCCCCCGAATGGAAGGTGAAACTGCAACTCGTCTGCGTCCTTCATGAAAATTCAGCAGGATCCGTGCAGATCATTGGGATTCTGGGGATTTGGCATTGAAATGGTATGCTGAGATGATGCGGGAAGGTGTCTATTGATCGAGTCCATCACGACAAAAAAACATAAAGTCCTGAGCTGGAGCCCTGCTGGATCTTTGAAAGCATTCACCGGTGGGGGACAGCGATTCCTTTCACTGGGATGCGCGCGGATTTGCTCTTGGCTGTTGGTTGTCCCGCCGAGGATAATGCAGTGCCGTTATGCGAATGCTGCACCCTGGAGAATGGCCCTTATCTTCAATGGCTCCGCAAAACTCCAGCTGTTTTTTAATTGGCTGCCAGGGTGGGTGAACAACAAGTACCTCCCAGCAGTGCTCAGTGTGGTGATGGGGAAGCGGTAATGCGTGGCACGTGGCCAGGAACTCGGAGGGCCTGCCTGGGTCAATAGAAGCAGCGCTCGCCGCCACGGCTTCCAAAAACCTCCTTCTCTGGGGGGAAGATTTACATAAGATCCGTTCTCACTGCCTGAGCTGTTTTTGTGGGCGATTGAGTAAGATAAACCCGCATCATTTATTTACTTGGATTCTGGCTATTAACCAGCAAGGTTATATCATTCAGCCAGTTGTACATCTGGGGGACTTGGTTTTTGCCGAAGCAACACAGATGCAATGTTTTGGAGGTGTTGGCAATGTAGTATCTCAGACACAATGTTTGTGTCTTGTGAGTAAAGTTCTGCCAAATTTAAAAACAAACAAACCCCTTAAAAAACATTTTCTTAAAAAACAGTATGACGGTATTTTTTCCCTTTTTGGAGGACCGAATCAGTGCTGAACATTCATATCAAACAGTTAAGGATTTGCATTAACTTGTACACCTTAAATTGCTTTTTCTGTCATGGAACAACAAACGTGCATTTTTTTCACACTCAATAATTCAGCATGTTAAAAACAGATTGGGTTTAAATGTGTTGACTGAAACTCTTGACTTGAATTGTGCACTCTGCAATTCGCTCTTGCCTAATTAGCATCAACATGAAAAAATATTCAAAACTAATGAAAACAGCATAATACAATTTTCGAGATCTATTCTCAACAGTATGAATGAAAATAAAGAAAAAAAATAAAATATTAAGAGTACCTAAAGTAGGCTTCGGTCGTTCAATATAAAAAGTGTGTCACCTCAATGTGGGTGGGCGTGTCACACCACCTGACTCCCAATTAGCATGACAGCATCATTGTGCAACAAAAAACACAGCATGACAGTGGGGAACATCGAGGCTTTGCTTTGTCAACCATATTGTTGGTTTCACCCTCAAGACGAAACTCAGAAAATAAACAACTAAAGACATTCGGTTGCTGATGCCGGGCTTTAAAAATAGCGGCTGATTTTTAGCCCATGGGCTCACGACTCATCCTCCAACGTCACTCCAAGGCCCATCAGTATTTTGTAAGACTGCTGTTTCTATTCTGCTTCTGTTGCGTGATGAGGAACAGCGCAGTCTATTAATGGTCTAAATTCAATTTGTCTTGCCAGCACAACAAACCTTTGAGTCACTCCAGATTTATTTGGCAGTGCAGCCGAAACTTTTTTCTTGAGTGATATGTAGAGCCGGCCAAACAAAAAAGGGAAGAAGAAGTGACTCATTTTTATTGTTATCTCTGACAGTTTGATACAAGACCGATGCAGGAGATCACCGACATATTCTAAACTTTGACATAACGCTTACAGCTCAAGGTCCCCGGAGAATAATGAAGCACTGTATTTCACAGGCATTCGATATCAGCATGAGGAGTTGCAGTGACCCGCACTCTGAGCCCCCCCCCCCCTTGTAAAATCAGACAGATTTAGAGGTCCGGACCTAAGTGTGGTATGTACGGAAACAATCTGACACGGCGGCACTGGTCATATGTCACAATTTAGTGCTACACTTGTCTAAGAGCAACAAAGCTATGGATCAGTGGTCAAACAGAGTTTGAGTGATCGGCACTTAGAGTGGCCCCCAGCACTCATTTCTGAGCGGCGCTCCAACTCGGGGAGAGACACGGAGTGACTGTATGACATTTATTGCTCCGCGCTGGATGTCCTGGTGTCGGAGTGTGTTCTATTCGCATAAAACACCACAAAGTAGTAGGTGACTGCAGGAGTCGCAGTTGATTTATTGCACTTTGGGCTCGCAGAGGTCTAGCAGATGGAATATCCAGCCCCCGTCCCTGTTTTCTGCCGTCCTTTGAAGGAGTGTCCATCTGGCCTGGTGGGAGGCACTGATCCATCCCTGCCCCGGCACTCGCTTCAACCTCAAACCACCAAACTGAAATGTCACTTCAACTTTCCTGCGAGCACTTGTCACCGCAGGACGAGCTTTGTCCCCGGGCTACAGCAGGAAGTTTCTTACGGCGCGGTGTCAGAGAGGCGACTCTCCCTCCGTCTCACGTTCGAATCTTGTTCACCCCGTCTCCTTTAATGTGTTACTCCCGCAGTTAGGTGGGTGAGAGTCCGCGTTCACTCAGGGGATGCCAAAGACAAATCATTACACCGCTGCTCCAGCTCACTCATACACACATGCGCGCACGCACACACGGGCTTGCACGGGTTGAGGCATTACGTGCACCCCTCCAGCAGGCACTCGCTGACACATACACACCATCTCCAGGAGAGATGGTAGCCAATTTCGAGAAGCTTGACACCTACAACCACTTACCCCTTCTTCCCACTCTCCCTACTTTTCCCACTCAGTTCCCATTCTCTCTTTGGCTGCCTCACCTGTCAAGCCACGAAGAAAATTTCATTCACAGCGAGGAAGGGAACCATTTGCAGGTCTGAAAAGAAGGTCCTGTCGAGGTTGCGCCCTGCCCCCGTGGTAAAATAAAAAATTGTCGATTGCTTTTCAAGCCAATAAATCACCTATGGCTTGAATTAAAGCTGGAGGATTTCGAAGATCCACAAGTGACTTGTGAAAATGTTGCCGTCAAATGTTGACCAAAGGAAGATGTCACCAAAAACTCGCAAGCGGCCCCGAAATACTGGATGAATCTCACACAGGAGACTTTTCAGCTGCTGCGCGGCCGTCTTTGGCAGCCAAACGTTGGCTCCTATGCGCAACTGACATTAAGTGAAAACGATATGATTTGAACATATGTTCAGTCCCTTCATGGATGTTTCATCTTGCCACTCCATGCCCTCAAATAGACTTGCCCCCCGCCTCAATCTGTGCAGCATATTGCAACATATGGCGAGTTTACGATGGCCGTCCAGTCGCAGCCACCAGCCAATATCAGCCAGTTTAGAAGTGAGGACATGCCATCTGTCAAAAAGCTGATCGCTGCTGCAAAACTACATGCTCCCGAGCCATAACTGTTTGCAGATGAAACTCGGAGGAGAAATATGACGAGCGCGTGCGGAAAGATGGCAGTGAGATCGAGGCAAACACCTCGAGCAAATCTCAAAGCCCAATGTAAAACGACAGCAGCAAACACGACATAAATCTGACTTAAACTTATCGCAAAGGAGAATCAAATCAGGGATGAACATGTGTTGTTTGTGGAGTAAACGAGAGGTTTGTTTATCGAGTTGAATTGCATTGGAGAGCAAACATGGTATTTACAGCTCTGGTTTAGAGACGGAAGACGCAGGAAAAAAGGAGAATCTGTTCCTCTCGTTTATGTCTTCCTTTTTTTCCTGTATGAAATAAAATGGCATGTTGACATGTTGGCATTCCAACCTGCTACTTCTGTGCTCTCTGTCTGCAAAGAGGAGAAAAAGACGAGGAGTCGTCACCAGTTATGAAGCTTCTTCTAGAGTTCTGAAGATCAGCTGTGGAACAAGATGTGGCTGCAGCACTTTGGCCGCCCAACACAACATTCTGTGTAAGAATTACATCCCATCTGTTCTGGTGTTTATAATTAGCCGCACACGCTCAGAGAGGGGTTTATCGAATCTGACAAAAAGGCAGCAACAAACCCAGAAAAATGACCGAATCCAATGACAAGATTATGACACATTGCAAAGAAATTGTTATGGCCTGTAAAATAATTACATGCTTGTGTGCGCACGCACACACACACACACACACACACACACACACACACACACACAACCTTCAGGAATCATTGCATTGACATACATTGATCTCCTGCAGGCTTATGGACCTCTGCATAACAGGCCTGTAGGTTCTGCTAAATCGTGTCATGCAACAGAAAAGACAGAAGAGGCCGATGTAATAAAATTAATCCAGCTGATCAGCGAACATGTTTGGAGGGAGGTGTCAGCATTTTACTGCGTATGGAAGCAAAAGGACACCGATTTGAGATTTTTCTACTCTGTGACTTCTTTGGGTGTCTTTCTGAAGTCGTATTTTCAATTATGATCTCTGTCGATGAAAACACCATCACCAAAACCATATGGCTTCACTCCATACTGAGCTGAAAGTACTCGCTTACTCCTCACCCTAAACGTCACCTATCCTTGACTAAGTCTTCTTCAGTTTTAGAATGATTGTTCGAATGGGGCTTTATTTTTGCTTCGATAACTATAAGTCAAAAGAAAATACCTTACTTCAGTCGCTGTCGCGACAGCAGCAGTAATGTGTAAACTGACGAGCACAGTCACTGAAACACACTCGTCCTCCGCTCATTAACAAAGTTCAATGTGTCACAATAGGTCACAGGAAAGTGATGGTGTTTTGGATTTTGAATGAAGACCGAATCATGTCAGTAAATTGTTGAATCTCGCGGCATTGAAATTGTGAAATTGCATAATACAGCAGCCAATGGTCACAAATTAAAATCACATGAAAAAAGAAGCTAAAAGGGGGAATGTAACACTTTGATCTATGAAGCCAGAAACAGCAGCTACACAAACACTCTGAACACACTGTTGTATAACTACTGGATGTAAACATACGCAATTATGTGCAAACCCATTAATTTCACAATGAATGATAATGTGCTCTCGTTTGGTGTCCATGGACCCTGACTTGCAGATTTAAGAGGGCAATAAAAGATTTACTTTAAATTACTTCATTTATTTAAGAGCGCAGTGTGATTTTTTTTAAATATGCACAGTAAATCTTCCTGTTTGCAACAAGAGTTTCCAAGTATCTCATAAATATCCGAGTGCCAAAACACACTTTTATCAGTAAAAACGATTTTTGAACCTATAAAACGGTACAAAGTGATAAGTGAGACTAAAAAAGCTTACAGATGTGCTTGGGCTCCATCCAGATCATTTGTGGAGAATATTAAAAGTCAGACAACAGAAAGGATTTAGATAAGTTTGTGATAGAATGCAATTACTAAAAAAGGAATAAGGATTATTGTTCAAATGAAAGTTCTCTCAAACTACAAAGTACAAAAGACGGACAGACAGGACTGTGACAAGCAAACTTGAGTTTATTCTGATATAGTAAAACTGACAATTGGCTTATTCTCATGCAAGTACTGTCAGAGAGGTTTTGAAGGTCAGGGTTTTACAGTAAACTCAATGCATATTCACAGGCGAAGGCTAAGAGTATGTAGGCCAATGTAAAGGAATCCAAACAGTTATGCACTTACGTTCTGATGCCGCAACAGAGGTGAATGAGTTGTGCTTTGTGTTCAATGGTTTGTGTCTAAAGTCTAACGAAAACATTGTCCGTAATCACGTCTTTGTTGCAGCAACATTCATGGCTTCATTTAATCCTCACATTCACCCCCCCGCTGGCTCTCCTGGCCCGCTGTCATGGCGAGCAGGGGAGGCTCCTCCTCTCCCTCGTCATCAATCATCGGAGCCGGTGCCCTGTCACCCTGCTGGTAGAGGTGCTGTGTCGCGCGCTATTGTTTTGTTCTGTTTTGTTTGCTGCGTTACAGCAGCTCTATTTTTGGTATCAAAGGGTCTTGCAGGGTGGCTTGGCACTCATAACAGCTCCTCAGTGAGCGAGATGAATGTTTACCCAGAGAGACTGAGAAACACTTGCAAAACTTTTCAAAGGCAAATGGCCAGTTTCAGCGTCCTCAAAACAAGGCCAGTTATGTTCCGACAGTAAAACGGCGGAGGATTAAGTCATGTACGACTTGATTTACTCCTGAAATTTTGTTGGATTGATTCAAACAGATAAACCTAAAGTATAACACCGAGCTGCAGAGGAGTTGTGCAATGTGAGTGATATTGTTTCAATCAAATCATGCAAAAACACTTTGAATTTTGGGGAAAATGTTATGAGATGTAAAGGCAAAATGTGGTCGAGTCAATGCTTTCCAGACCTGTCAACCTTTGCTACAGTGAAAGAATTCTCCCCCCGTCCATTAGAAATGTTACAAATCTAAATTTTTCTGACTTCAAAGAGTGAAACAAATTGATACGTGCTCAAGCAGGAAATTCAAGCCTTTCCAATTTGTATTTTCCTTTCAAAAATGTGCGCCATGCATGACAGCAAGGCACTTTTCCCCCTTGTTTAAAAAGAAAAAAAAACAACAACACATATTTAAAATGGAAGAAATATGTTGAAATTCTTCCTTTTTTCTCCTGCTAATTTGGCAGTTTTTGTTCTTGACACCAGTTTTTTCCAGTGCTCTAGCAAAATGTAAGGATTACAGACCTACAGGGCTGCAGAATACACTGATCTTCCACGTCAACAACACTTGTGTTCCCGACATGAGCTGCACACAACAGGTGCTCTGCAAGGGAGCACCGGCTGTTTCCTGTGTTCTGCAGTTGTTTGCTCAGTACTGAATACTGGTGATGGTCATGTTAGCTCCAGCAACTTAGACATAAAATCAGCAAATCATCTTGATAATTACACATTCCGTGCAAATCCATAGCAAGATGGGACAATTTGTCCAGGGAGGTATAAGAAAAAGGTAACTAAACTGACAAGTATTATGGTCAAGCTGTCCAAAAGGTGGGAAGGATCCAGTTTGAGTTCTACGAACGTGCAGGTGTTGCGATCAGGACAAAAAAACAGCCAGGTGGAAAAGTTAAGGGTCGGGAGCAAGCGCAGACGCTCCAAATAGGATTCAAAACCCATCGGAAAATTGCCAGACCACTTGTCCCCCTGCCTGCGATAACGATTGCAACCTTTTATCCACCGCGCCACCTCAGGACCAAGGTGTGGGTTGCAATTATCCAAAACACCGCCGTGCAGCATCAAACATGTCATGACAGAAACAAGTGGATATATTGTCTCAGGTGTTGATGACAGGTTGGACAAGAGGATTTGGGAAAATCGTCAGATCTGCCGAGAAAGCCGCCAAGCTGGCGACACCGGATCCGCTCCACTACCCGTTTGCGGCCCCGAGATGGCAAAAGCAGCTCATCAAATGATTGAGTGAACAAAATGTTGAAAAGAGACAATGTTTAAAGACTTTTTCCCAAATCCTAAAGTATTTATAGGAAGTAGCATTTTTAAAGTCAAAATTAACAACATTGTTCTCAACCAAAATCAGTTCACTTCACTTTGTGCTTTGAACAGAATTGAGCCAAGGCGAACAGCTTTGCTGCGATACTGGCAGGTTGACCCTGGCCAGTAAAATCTGCTGCACATCTGAAAGTGTTTAATATGCTCGACATGCATGCTTATGGAACAGTGGAGGAAAACCACCACGCCTAAGAAAACACTAACATTGACGGGACCCGTTGTGCTTGTGTATAAACAAATTACTGTCTAACAATCCTCTGACCTGGCCAGGGTCACTTGCTCTATTCTTTCGAGGCGTGATCACATGTCTACCTTTGCATCCTGGGGGCAATGCGGTGGCGTTCTGTCAGAAGGAAAAAAACAGAACACAGGACACGCCTGGAAGGACTCGGAGAGGCATGAAATCCTAATGTTACTGTTCCTGTTACAGTGAACAGACATGGTCCACCGGCCATCGCTCCCTTCGCCAAGATTAATGGCTCGTCTCACAGGTTGGGTTCCCATTACATAGTTTGTCCATCGCCACCTCGTTACAGATACATCTTTCACTGTCAGGGAGCGAAAGGAGGCAGTCCGATGGTCAGACCCCTGAAAAAGACCCAGCGCTCATAAACCCGATATGGTCTGTTCGGCATGGCTAAAACCGGCAAAGCTTCGGTCTCCTCTGTGCACACGCACGGCTACATTCTCACCTGCAGACGAGAACATATCTATGTCAAATTTAAAAAAAAGAAAAAAAATCCTCTGGTGTTACGGCTTATTCTGATGAATCAAATCATGACTTTTACAGCATCCTCTCAGCGGCAGATCGTTTTAACTGTATTTTTTTTTTCTTTTTTGGTTTTATCAGACGCAGTTACGAGTGATCTTTTAGTCCAAACATGTGTTTATACTTAGGATAATGTACGGCTATCTGCACTATTTGAAAATGATCTACTATTTATTAAACCCACTCTCAACACATTACGCTTTGCATCAGCAGTCCCTGGGGATCAGAACTGATATTTTCCGGTGTGCAAACAAATATATATTTGCAAGCTTGTGTGTATGCGTGTAAAAGACCTTCTGCCTGGCGTCGTTTTCGTCAAAGCGATGTGACGGAGAGAATTTCCAGGAGAGGACGCACTGTCTGATATGTGGATGAGAAACTGTAACAAATGGCCTCTTGTCAAGCCGTGGATAATGTATAGCTGCACATATAGTGGGACAAATGCGTGATTCTGAGAGCGCGTGCTCGTGTGTGCACACCGATAAGTGATATGCCATGTGTGGTCGCAACACGCCTGCTATCCGGCGCGAGCTTTCATGTGTTGGCGTGCATCCTCGTGCTCGGCTGTCCATGTGCTGCAAAGACTGATGCACCATGAAGATATTCGTCAAATAGCTTGAATTTTTTTTTTTCCATCCTGAGCCTCAGAGAGCCTGCTCATCTCCTCTCCTATGGCTGCGATCACTATCGCTTTTAATAATTCATAGATAATTCTACATGCCGAATTGTGAGTTATTGTGCTTTTCTGGCCCCATTCGTCTTTATAGTGACTAATTCGCCCCGCTTTGTAACGGAACCCAGAGCTTTGTGGGTGTAATGGGAGTCTGTGATATTTTCTGAAACTGCGATTGTTCCTGATTTTGTGTTTTATTTCCTTAACACACGAATACCAACACACATGCCCGCCGCACACCCTCCCCTGCCACTGATTTGCGAGCTGTTTGGGTTCACTCGCACGGAGCGAAATCTCCTTTAAGCCTGAGTGAAATCGGGCGCTCCGTCCCTCACATCCATCCACTTATTTATCTGGGTAAGCTACATGTAAGCTGTTATTTATGACGAGACTCTGGAGAATTATGTGATCTAAGTAGCTCCTCGCTTATTATTGCTGTAATGCGCATTAAGGCATTAAAGATAGTTGTTTATGCTCTCCTGGTGGGTTTGTCCATCCATATTCATGAGGATGGGAGAATCTGAGGCTCGGCTGTCAGTGTATTAATCCCAAGTAACCTTCTCCCTCCGTCTCCCTTCAAGACATCACGTGTGAGGTACAGTAGAAAGAGCTACGGTCATGTCTGTTCCCTCTCTCAGGCAACAATTAGCCACGATTTCATTTGATGTAAAGAACAAAAAAAAAAAAAAAGTCTTTTGATGTGTTCACACTTGTCACACTTTGTCTGATTAAACTGAACCTTCGGTCTTAGTGTGAACGCTGTCACTTGCACCCTGATGCACACACACACGCAAAAAAGGAGCCAATTTAATTTGCTCTTGTCTGATTCAATTGAAGCCTGATTGATATGTGAAGGCAGCACAGGAGCACGGGGGCGTGGCAGAGTTCAGAAGCGCAGCATCCTTGCTCTTCATCTGATTGTGACGGAGGAAAATCCTCAATGCTTTTTAAACTTCTGACCATGTTTCCACTGGTCGCCGGCGAGTCTCTTTTTATATCTGAAAAACTCCCACCACAGCTTGAACTGTTGACTGCAACGCAGGCTCTTTATCCTGTTTTCTTTAAATTTTAATTGATTATGGACTTTTATAGCGCATCATATTGTTTCTGTGGGCTCAACAAGCATCCTTGTTTCATCCGTTGTTTTTTCACCGATGAACCGAGCCGCAGTCGCTCCGTCACTGCATGATTTTGCAAAAACTTTTCTTATTTCTCTCAAGGATCAAAACAAATCGCAACCAGAGAGTTTTGAGACTGACAAACATTTGTCCTGTTTTATTAGTGAAACATCATGGGAGCAAACACAGAGATTGATTAGCTGGGAGAAAAGGAGAGACGAAACCAATTTGGAAAACTTGTTTGATATATACATGTGTCAACAAATGTTCTAATAGTTTACTGCAAATAGCGAAACAAGCAGTTATGAGAGACAAACAGAAGATAATTGGGGGAGTAACAAATTTACAGCCATTGGTTCCTGCCCTCCGAAACAGTGTGCGGATGGATGGAGAGGAGAGGAAAATAAAGGCAGAAACAGGATTTACAGAGAAGTATCGCCGTGAATTAGTGGAAAAGGAAGTGATGGAGATATCATTCACCTCTCACCTCCATCCACCCATCCTCCTCTGTCCCCTGTCTCTCTATCCTGCTGACAGAAATACATTAACTGAGGCGCGCTCGCCTTGAAGTTCCTCCCTCAGCAGCTGCTGCCTCAAACACTTTATTGAATTATCGAACAGAGAATTTATATGACAAATGGAGTCAACAGACTCAGGTTTTGGTTTACATCCCTATCCAAACACACAGTGTTGACTCCAGGGAATCAAAGTGTAAATCTGTTCCTGGCCTAAGTGCAGATCGATAGTTTGCTCCAGATGCCTTCAGGTGTCCATCTACAAACAGACTTTTCATTTTCGCACGTTCAGGCGGAGGTAAACCAAGTGACCCCGCTGTCATTGGCACATGCACAGACAGGGGCCTGTGCACTGTCAAATTAGCCTCCATTCACATGTTGCTCACATGTTGCTCCGCTGAGGCAGACAAGTGAAGAGATTGCATGTGACAAGGTAGTAAACATGCGTTCGTCTCTCTCTCTCTCTCTCTCGCCTGCGTGCGATGTGAAAACCGCCCTTGTGTTGATGCAGTGAGACGGCAGTCTTAGCGAAACAAGGGTCGAGACCACCACCAGTGATCGCTCGAACCCAGGAGATGCACACATCTGCCAGATGTATTCGGAGACGCGTCCTCCCTGAAGCGGTATGAAAGTCTGTCATCGCAGGCCTCCAAGTCCCTCCTCTGTCCAGGGGTGAAAAGGGAGGGATGAGAACGGACGTCAGCGGAAGGAACATTTGACCGCTGGGGAAAACTGTCATTTTTCTAAATCTCACACCGACTTCCACAGATCTGACTGTGTGGGGGGTTTTTTTCTGTGCACGTCACGCCGAGTGGGATCTGCTGGTAGGGGTGCAGCGGTTCGGCTGTGGTCAGTGAACCGTACGAATCAAGTCTTCGCGTCGGGTACGCGTGTGATCCGTGGACTGATCCGTGGCCGTGGCTCACCGAGGCACCTGACCGGGGACGATGCAAACCACACGTGACTGAAGCACCGCCAGCGTCTTGGGGGGCTGTCTACTGGACGTCGGCAGTAAAGTGCTGCGGGCAAATTTTGAACCCCCGCCCCGCACAACATTACAGATGAATGTATTAGGGGAAACTCACACCAATATGTCTGAGCTCACACACAGCTTGCCTCACACCCAGCAGATAATCTTGGTTTGGAGCCTGACTGGCTGTATTTCCATAGGACATCACTGTTAACTATCTATCCTTGGGACATGATTAACTTTTATCATGCTCTAACTTTGATTGTTTTACTGTTCTAACAATAACAACAAGTAAAACTCATCACAAGTATGCTCTGAAAATGTCAACAAAAAAAAAAAACAACTCTCAAGAACAACCTGAAATTACTTGAGCGATTCTTCGTCGTCAAGGCGACCTGTAACCTGTGATTTTTGCAGGTTTCAACGCGCACACTTTTAACAACTCGCACTCACAGTTGCTCATGTGGTTTTGCCAGCAAAAAAGCTGGCCAGGATTCACTGAAGTCGTGGTGCAAATAGCAGCACTTTCTAAGTCTCAGACTTGTGTTTAGGTCTGCGGAAGAAAAGCGTTTACTCTGTCTTCAAGGATTTTTACTTGAAATCTTACGTTACTGGCCAGAGTTTTTCCACCCAAAAATTTAGACATAATGAATCTGCCTTTTACAGGGCGATCTGGATCCATCTGAACTCTGTCTGTCAGGGTCTCATCACAAACTAACCTCCCTGGTTTCAATCTGTTATTTCTTCTATACACACCTCAGGACTGTAAGCACCTGCGACTCATTGTCTGTATGCATGCGATACGCTTTTGGTGTGAACAAATCTGATGAGCGCAGCCGAAATAGGTGGTAAGAGCTCACTCTGAGTCTTTGTGTCATTGGATGAGTCAGCATGTTGTTTACTGAAGTTGTTGGAGCAACAACAGAGCCGTACCCTCTGAGTCCCAGCGTGCCTCATTAGCTGGTGCCATTTCAGCTCTTGTTCCCTTGTTAATCACCTCAGTCGATCACCTCTGTGCAATCAGTTAAATTTAGTGATTAAACGGAGAAAGCTGAAAAATGCCGCTCGGCGTGGATGTTGGCAGTTGGAGAAGAAGCGTGTGCTTGCAAACAGAGTAGCAGAAAATTCTTCTGGGGGGGTTTAACAACGTGAATGCGAGCAAGTTTAGAGAACTGAGAGACCTACAATACTTTCTGTGTCCTAAATATTGTGAAGCAAATTGTTTGGTTCGTGTCCTGCTTGTAAACGTGAGGACAATTGGAACCTTTATTTGATACTCAAACAAGAATTGTTTGACTCTGTGGCATAACTTAAAGTGCTGGAGAAGCTTTTGGCATAAAAAAATGATGCAACATCAAGGACGCGATCTCATCACTACGAACCTGAACAAGAGAAATGAGTGTAAATACAATAAACCGCTACATCAAGGTGGCCACAGTGTTATACATCATTTTTCGTTGCGTCCAAAAGTCTATGATGCAATATGTCGGGAGAAAATCGCAGTGGCAATGAAAGTATCGATTTTTGAAAGCACTGCACCTGCAAAAAGTGCAGCAGCATGAAGAGCCCACTTAACTAAAATAATGACAGCGCTGGTAATGAGTTACGCTCCACCCTGGTTGCAATCAAGCTGCGCTGAAGTGTCGTCGGTCAGGACACTCATCTTTACTGAAACGACGACGCGTGCACGCACACACACACCGCCACAAACAAAGCCACACAAAACACGCGGTATAGTTAAAAACAAGATCTAACGTTTCCAAGTTAAAAAAAAAAGGTGCACATTGATTTCAGCTGTGTCTCAGTGTGATAGTTTCCTCACAATAAGAAGCTCCTTTGTTGATGTAAGTTAATTCTTCACTGTGGCAGATTTGCTTTTTGTTTTATTGTCTCAATTTGCTGTTCGTCTTCTTATTTGTTTTGATGAAATTCATTTCTTTTTGAAGGGCATTCAGCAGGCACACCGGAGCAAAGTCTCTCTGTAACAATATTCTCAGAAGATGCTCATATTTTCAGTGTGCGAGTGCGTATTGCATGGGGGGTGGAAGGGGGGGTTGGAGCGGCATTGGGTTCATAGATAATGGCTTTAATGAGCATCATTCATTCACTCTCAATGACCTTGCGGTTTTCCACCTTCTTCGAAATAGTACTGCTATTCAATAAAAAGTCAGTCTGATGCATGTGAATACACAGATGATTTTTCAGGCAGAAGGCCACTCAGGCATGATGATAAAAGAAAAAAGTGAAACAAGCCGTGGAAAAAAACAACCATCTTAAAGTGGCTGAAATGGTCTCAGTCTTCTTGGTGTGTGCCACAATCTGCACACGTTAGCAGCGACAATCAGGAAACAACAGATGTGATCGTGCAAAGTACTTCCGAGCACTTAAAGTCCTTCTTCATTTTCAGGTTTTGCGCGACATTCATTTTTGCTTTACTCACAGACGCAGTGACATGCGGTGTCACACTGTTGTGACATTTTCTCTCACAGGAACATCACGTCGAATCGTCTGAGCTCGGGTGGCTTTTTTCTTTTACCCATCTGCCTGGAAATGAACAACCATCACTGACACTTGATTAAAAGTGAAGCCAGAAAATATTTAACTTCAGAGATATCCTGTCAAGATAATATCAGTATTAAGCCATAGACTCATACAGGGAGACAAAGATGTCAGTGAGCGTGTGAGGAAATAAGCTTTAGAAGCTTCAAAATAACAGTGTTTTTCTTTTTTTCTTTCATCTTCTTGAATATGAATCTGAGCCACATGTTGCGTTCAGGGCTCTCACCTCACAGTGTGACGGTCCTGTGTTCCACTGGCCCTCGCCCAGTCTGCCTTGGACGGACGAAACAGCGCATGACACGAGCGATGGACTGAATTTGATTCCGAAATCATTTGTCATGCTTGTTTTCCTCTGCAGCTGTCCGAATTGGACCTGCTCTCTTTATCAAACGTACTCGGAAATATGCAGGCGAACGCATCACTCTCCAGTCGCACACTTTTATCATCCTCAGCGGTTATCTCCGAACGTACGGCCGCGTGCTGTCTCATTCAAGGGCAGCCGAATCACCTGCATCTCATCCTTCAGCGTTCAGAGTGTCCCCCCGGCGAGGGGAGCTGACCTCAGTGCAAATGCAGATGAGCATGTGGCCGCTGCCAACTCAAGATCATGACCTCTGCTCCCTTTGGTTCAAACATGAGGAGTTATTTTAGTAGCCAGGGTTGTTTTTTTTCCTGTTGTTTTTTTTTTTGCCATTACACTTTCAGGAGGAGAATATGTGTGAAACTGATCGGCTGCCTCTCATCTGTCTCCTCTCTGTCAGTCATCCAGCGGATGCAGCAGTTCAGAGGTTGGGCTGACCTTGACCACGGGAGCTGTCCTCTAATAACACACACGCATGCAGTGTGTTTTCACGACATTCACTGAAACGTGAAATGGATATTTAAATTGTATCCTGACTTTTGTTTGGCTGTTAGTTTTTTCGTCCGTCTTTCAGGTCGCATCCAGAAACACGATTACTTTTGCTCCCAGTACGATGCAGTCATACATAAATACATGCAGACCAGGATTTGAGGTTCAAATCTGAAGGGTGAATCAGAACAACGTTCCTATGATGAGGCCTCATTAGACGCCTGTCACTGTCGCGGTCTTCTCAACAGGGCCCAAGAAAAGAAGCACACATTATTTCCCTCTTTCCCCCCTTCATGGCACGTCAGCCGTATTGTACTCAGCGGTGTGCGTGTCATCGCCTAATTTAGCAAGCACAATAACCTTTAACAGCACAATGTGATAATGGCGGGTTTAATGTTACTTTGTCACTCGCTGAGAAAGGATCGGCAAGTCACTCGGGAAACGCACAAAAGATTAAGTGGAATAATTATCCCATGTACAGTTACAAGTGACGTGAAGATGACCTGGCAGGTAGACAGGCGAATTGACATATCACTTCAGCGTGTCAGAGGTCTTATTTTAATAGCAACGGGTAGAAATTAGGTGGTTCTGTGGTCTGTTTTTTTTTACCATTTTCTACAAAGGAAGGTGGGTGTTTTTCAACCTGGGGGGGGGTCACTTTTTCTCAGCAGCTTTATCTGAAAACATCAATTAACAGTGAATTCATCCAGTGGCTCTTAATGAAGTTTGTGATCCCCACAGTCAAAGGCACTGTGGCTGGAAGGAAGATAAAGCCAGGTCATTCTGTGGCTAAAAACTTTGACATCAAGCAGTTTTCCTCCAAAACTCTTTAATTACAATTTTTCAATTACAGATATCAGTTATGAGGTCAAAATCAGAATAAAAGGAAATTAACTTTAGAGAAGCACCAGGAAATATCAGTCAAACATGCTACAGCTGTGTCACTTGCAGGGACTTTCACTGACAAGCTGCAAAGCGTGTGAGTGTCGAGTTTCTCATGTTAGTGTCACTCGATGTTTGGTGAGTAACATATCTGCGTTACTCAAAACTGAAATTACTTCAACATGTTTTGTCTGATTTGCTGCAGGAGATGCTTCGATCACAGAGAGGGGGCAAAATTTATCAACCCCCCCCCCCCTTGCCATAGAAAGGAGTAAAATCCCACTTTAGGAGTATTCTTTGTCTGCACCATAATACCACCAGGTAGCAAAACTCCTCCTGCAATTTTACCACTACAAAAGACTTTCGTGGTCTTAAAAAGTCCTAAAATCAAATTTCAGGCCTGAAATTCACTTAAGTATAGTTTTTCTAAGCCCTTAATTGTTTCCAACAAGTCTTTGTCTTCTCAGTACCATGTAATCTTTCCCTAAATACTACAGTTTCAGCTGAATTTGAGAATTTATTACAACTCCAAACCAGCTACACGTGCTCATCCAACTTCTATACCAGCCGATCAGCTAACCATGCCCTTTTAATGCTTCAGAAAAGAGTTTGGTCCTTGGTCAAAGGCGGTCCCAAGCAAAGCTGAGCGAAACGCAAGGGCAGATTGGATGCTTCTCCGTGTGGCTGTGAGTTTAAGACCGTAGCCGGGGCCGCGCGTTTCTTTTGGAGTTGCAAACAGGTGAGCGCCAACTCTAAATTGCTCCAGCGAGTGCAGCCGTGTTTATGTGGGAGTTACCTTAATGAAGTGTCCAGGGTGTTTTTCCCAGTACAAGCTGATTTTAAGCAAGAAGCAGAAAGTAAATTAACGGCTGCCCTCAGATATATAGATACAGTTAGACAAGCAGGTCCGAAAAAGAAGCCCGAGAGATTGTTGACTGACACCTCAGTGAGAGAGACAGGGATAAATTGCTCTTACCGCCGGGATGTAGTGAAAGAAAAGGAGGGTGAATAACTTAAGCCTCAGGCCGCTATAGAAGAGAAAGAGGAGTTGAATGAAGAGAAGAGGAGTGGAAAATGTGCCTGCTGAAGCGTAAAATTAGCAATTACATTGGGTGTCATCAGTAATGACTATTTCAGTCCAGATATAGGGGGGGGTAATGTCCAACAGTGAGACTGTAATTCAGCTGTTACACCTGTGTTCAATCAGCCGGTCAAGGGGGGCTGTGATCGAGCGCAACCCAGCTCAAAAATCCCACCTATGCACCAATCAGCCAAGATGGCGGCCATCTGCTGGGAACGCATTCTGAGGCAATTTATTTTTTAAGACCCATATGCTGACCTTGGTTGTGAAAGAGCAAATTTGTATGAAGTCATATTGCAGGTTTTATCCCCCATGCACCTAGGAGTGCGTGTGTGTGTGTGTGTGTGTGTGTGTGTGTGTGTGTGTACACACAGTGCGGCAGTGACATGTTGCTGGAGTCTCCTTCTCTTTTTTTTTTGCTTTCCTCCGCCCTGCAGGAACAGGTGCAACAGCTGAGTCTCCAAATTTAATTGGCTGAGAGGAAGAGGTCAGAGTCGTGGTTTGGCTTGAACATGACAGGTGGAGAAACGGACTCAATCCAGCACAGTCGCTGAACACTGTGAGAACTTTGCAGGGGGGGTGGGGGGTGGGGGGGTTCTGACAACACAGATAATCTCAGACACGAATGCAACTTCATTTCTCTAACTCAAAAATCAAACTGCTGCAAATCGAAGCTGTGCAAAGCAGCGATCGCGAAGGGGGTTTTCGGGAGGCTGACAAGCTAATTTTACACGTTCGCACAGCCCACCTTCGTGTCTCGCGGATCTGTCTACCAGAATAGTCCCGCTCATTCGGTTTGATTATTCTGCCGCTCTCATAAAAAATAACCATCTGTCCTTGGTTTCCAGAAGAAGCGCTTTTTAAAATCCCCACGCTTCCATTCATCACCGTGATGTCACATCTATCACCGCCCGCGACGGGAATACAAATGAGGTCGATGCACACTCAGTGGCCCGCTGTAAATAATTTACTGTTTTGTTTTATTGGAAAAAGAGACACAACATTATTTTCTGCAGAGCTCCCCTTGGCCAAGGTCTGCAGACACATTCATCCGGGATGCATCGTATAGACGGAGTTAAACCTCATCCTTCCGTGTGCTTATCATGCATTATCACTCGGACCGTCGAGGACGGCTCTCCCGTGGCCTGGACGCACGCCGGGGGGGGGGGGCTGCTAGCGAGATGACGTGACACATTACAGCTACCTCAGAACCATATGGCGCCAGCTTGCACGCGGCGTGATGCATTTGTCACGCGTTTCTCAACCTGAGACGGACATGTTCTGTTCTCTCTCTCTGGCCACGATGATGAATAACGCGTTATCTCGTGGACGCAGGGAAAACCACGCACAAAGGCGCTCAGACAAAAACACATATATCCATGCACGGATGCCCCGGACCTCTCGATCACTTCCAGCCCGAGTCCATAAGTCATCCTGCCGAAGTCGAATGTTAAAAAAACTTTCCCTTGGCAGAACGTCCGGGCAGCTCTTTTTAAAAGTGCAGCTCCGAGCGCTGATCCCGGCCCACCAGTTCATTCACAGTGCTGATTATAAAAGCTTTAATTGCTGCCTTTAATTACCCGAGCGCCGCCGCCAGAGTGACAGTTTAAGAACCCGCCACTTTCTGCACCTTTAAACTTGCCAGCCAGTCGTAATCCTGTTGGGAGGGTGACACAGCACAACTGGCTGGATGCAGCGCAACCAGGGTTACTTATCCATCGTGCAACAATGTAATTTTTGCGTTATAACCCTAAAAGGCCCGAGTTTAAGTATTTTCATGATCCTCGAAGCTGCACCGATAAATACTTTATGCCAAAAATGGGTCAAAAGGGGCAAAGTGTAACATTAAAATTGTCACTGCGTGGTGAGGAATGTGCAGTTTCTCTTGGTTTTATGGAGCATTTTAGGATTTTTCATCCCAATCTCTTGGCTTAACGGCCCACAACCTTTCTGGTCCTGTGCAGGCGAACGCTCTCGCAAGGCAGCAGTTATTAACAAAAGAGCAAGTAAACTGCCGGTACCCTGATTTCACAACACCAGACTGCAGATAGACAATGAGAGCCTCTCGCAGGTGAACACTGCAGTGCACTCAGCTGTGAAAGAGCAGGATATTTCCCCCAGGGCTCTGTGGCCAAACCAAAAAATTCGATGATTAACAGAGTTACACTCATCAGGTGAGCGGACGCAGGATTTTCAAATGCTTGCTAATGTGTTACCCAGGTTCTGTTTATGGGATCCTTCAATGGAAGATGCAGCCTTGAAGCTAAAAGGATGAACTGAATACAAATTGGATGACAGTTTTTAGATTAGTGTCAGAGGAACGCCGGACAGGTAAACAAGTACAGTGACAAGAGGGGCACCTCTGTGATGAAATCATTACTTTTTTGCAATAACAGTGTGGCCAACTGTTTTTCGTTTCCACTGCATCATTCATTTACTTATTTATTTATTTGGCTGCATTTTTCATCATGTTTTGACATGCTTCATTTTGATGCTGATCATTTTAATTCCTCCCTCAATTCATTTAGTGACGCTGCAAAAAAAAAGATTTTTTAACCAACTTTTACTTTCATTGTAAACTTTGCTATTTCTGAATCTAAAACTTTTTCAACAGGTGTAGGAGGTCATGTATTTTTTAAGGAATACAAAATAAATACATCAAAATGAACGCACTTTATAGTTCCCAGGTCCGTGTTTTTTGTTGCTGTTTTTAACATTTTCAAATATGAACACAGTAATCTCAGGTTAGGAGCATCCATCTAACGGTCTTAGAGAAAGTTATGGTGAAATCTCAAAAATATCACGAGAGCCATTATAGACAACAATCTAAAATAGCAAACAGATTTCCAGACAATGACAGATCTCTGTGTCACCTTTACTGAGTGCCTGCCCACTTCAAGCCTCTCTGAAGACGTTTGTCCATCGCCAAAGTGTCACACAACAGAGTTTCAGCTCCTCAGTGCTGTGAATCCGTCCTCTTTCTCGGGCCTACTGGGCCAAGTGCCTCTGACAGACCTGCAGCCCCCCCCCCCTCCCTCTCGCCCAAAGCAGCCACTATAGCAGAACTATCCACCCGGTGAAAATCAATTTGTCCACCTCTGATGCGTATTGCACATCCGTCACTTCAAGCCCCGGCACGCTTGCTCATTCATGGGGAAGGCCTCGGTCGGCCTCAAGCATCTGGAGGAAGTGGACCAATGTCGGTGAGCTGCAATGCGATCCGAGACGATCGGCACAAAACTCACCCGACACACGGCAGACCGACGACACGATCATGCAACAGGGTGGATGGCGGTCGGCATGAATCGCCTCGTTTCTCGGGTCGGGGGGGGGGGGCCTTAGAGAGGACTTCATTGTTGTCCAGAAATTTCTTCATACCTGATCGTTGAAGTGGTCAAACGGCCACCGATGCATCACAACATATCTGTCCAGAAGTGCTGCCACTGCTGAGCCACAGAATCAACAGGCCGGGACGCGATGGAACACAATGTGGCCGTTTATAGAAAAGCGTCATTACTTAGCAACACGTGGGGAATGATAAAAGCTTGGCTGAGCGTCTCTCCCCCCGAAATCTCTTTATGACAATCTACAGCTATTGTTGCTAACGATGATGGGAGGCGTAATGAGTGACGAGTAAATCAGAGTCACACAAGGGATCAGGGTACTTGCTCGACTTAATCTGAACGTGTTTGGGGCCTGCTTGACTCAAACAAAGTGACATCTTATTGTTTTTCACAGGTTGCCACCGATTGTTTCCCCGTTTCATTACAGCGGGAGACAATGTTGCTCATCCGCACCTGTAAACAGGGAATATTAAATCTGTGTCATAGTCGTGTGGTTCTGGATAATTCGCTGAAGGCATGCAGCATTAAGGCAATAAAGAAACGCAGATAAAATCCTATTTGACAAATGGAGCATGGCAGGCACAATGTGACATTGGCATCGCCACAGTTAAGACATCGTCTCACAGCTTAAGCCATGCTCTAAATATGAAGTCTTAACTAAATCTCTCAGCTTATCTGATAGCAGACACTTCAGGGAAAGTGCTGTGGCTATGAGTTTTCATCCCCACTGTCACTGATTTGTTAGGGCCACCTTCACTGCTGACACTGATCCTCTCCTCTCCTCTCCTCCGCTGAATCCTCCATCCCACTCCCTCCATCCTCTCACAGCTTCTCCTCCTTTCCCTTCTTTTCATCCACATTACCATGGTCTGCTGCTCCCCATCTCCTGTGGGGATTAGCAGGCTAAACACAGGGAGAGGCTCAGTAGCATATGGGAGCCGGCTCCTCCTCGGATCGTAAATTTATCCGTGATTGAAGGGAGTATCGCCGGGCCCCTGCCGGGCAAGCAGGAGTTCCAAGGCACCATATCAAGCGAAATGACCTCAAACTGACATTAAAGCGACCTTGAGTGGAACTTAGCGTGTCAGCGCTCTCGCTGGAACACGACGATAAGGCTCCAGATTAACAGTTGCGACTCGCTGGGGGTGACACAATCTTCTGGCAATTCGGGAGATTTAAAAAGAAAAAAAAGGGAAGATGCGAGATGCACACGTGCTTATATACACATTCACATAAGAATGATGTCTGGTCAGCGGCGGTGGCTGCTGCGGCAGCAGCAGCAGCAGCACCCGTTCATGTGTGATTCACTCAGGGTGAGGCCATATTCCCTCTGTCATTGGCGGGGCCATTACGGCAGGTGAAGGATGAAGGTAGAGCCTGCTGAAAGATGGTTTAATCTGCCTAATGCAAAAACACCATTAAGGTCTTCCTTCAACGTGCTGCTTGAGGCCACAAGTTTAACTTTATCTTTTCCCCATTAAAGACAGACGGGAGAGCATCAAAGTCGGCATACAGCTGTTAATCTGCAAGATGTTGTGTATATTTGTGATGACTGAAATTGTCATTTTTCCCCACAATGACTGTTTGACTTTGAGTCGTTCCCATTTGACCCTTTTTTACATTAAGTTATCTCTGCGGGTGTCTCCTTCCATGCATTTCTCTATGTTTTAATTTGTTGAATTTGTTTATCTGTCCTCACTGGGGAAAAAATAGATTACCAAGTGGATTTTATTTATCTCAAGTCAAAAAGGTCTGATCACTGTAAAAACAATGCATTAGCCTCAATAAATTTGTTTTTTGTCTGCTCACATCAAGGTTTATTTGTCTCATTTCAATGGTAAATTTTCAGTCTTTTTCCTTGGCAGATTATTCCAGAGCGCCACCGCAGCTGAAGGAGCTTCATAGGTCGATGATCGCAGCTGAGAAGTGACACTGAGCCGTGTTGGCTTGGCTACCACAGGACTATGGCGTCAGAACGGGAGGCGGTCACAAGTGATTGTCACATGCTCATCACATCTATGTTTTGTCACAGTGCTCTTTACACAGAAATCTGCTTCATGAAAAACGCAGCGTTCCCCTGTATCAGAATTAAGTTGGTTTTTTTAACAATCTAATGGAATGAATTTCTCTTGAACTTTGGCAACAGTTTTTGTTTTTTCAGTGAAACTTTCCATATTAGTTCAATATTACTGCAGGTTAACTCTTTAAAGACAACATCCTCCCATGTGAAGCAATGTGAAGCCCCCCCCCGGCCTTTCTCTCATGTCAAATTACCTCAATTCTTTCATCCCCCTCCTTTTTTCTCTTGGTTGTTTTTTTTTTTTTAATTCAGCCCACCAATGAATCTGCTCACCATCACCCGTATCGCTCCCACAGACATGAACTCGGACTTATCGGACTTCTGCCCTGTCAACGGGGGAGAAAAAGCAGCCTAAATGCCTCATGTTCTGCATGAGAATAATGCTTGTATTGTTAGGAAGCTCTCTGGCTTAATCAACAGCATAATTACCCTTATGGAAAATGTTATGTCATGTGTGGCAATGATTGGACTCTGGTGCATTGCAATCAGTACAAAAGGAGCCTGGTGACTCCTCCGGCTGAGCATGTGGGGTATGGTGAATAATTTTAGACCAAGTGAAGACAAAGGACAGAGATGATCTCATGCAGTAGGCACCACATTTATATATTGAGCTATAGATAACAAGCACAAACACGTTTGGTTTTTTTCCGGCTGCATGGTGCTGTTACTTCATATTCTGGTGCATACGCAAGCTTTTATTTAGGATATTCAATATGCGGTGTCACATATCAATCTGTTCCTCCTGGATGTAATTATGGACTCAGCAGTTCCCCCCAATCAATTCGACTGATGCGCTGACATTGTTTGAATGGGGCTATTCGTTCAATGCAGACCTGCTGACCAGACGGGGCTGCTCACATCTTCTATTAGCGGGGATGAAACCGGCTCTTAATAGAAATGATGTCATAATTACGAAGCTGTCAAAGGCTCAGAGGCGCCGCTACATGCTGGAAAACGTGAGGAAATTCTTTAAGAGGAAAAGGATGTGGTCAGCAAAAAAGATAATGGCATGAAAAATTGATATTGGATCATTTGATGGACAAATATTTATTGTTTAAGACACTGACAACCTTTTGTATCCATATTACCTGAGGACGGGAAGTGTCAGAGTTTCTAAGGACGACTCTAATGAGCCTATTTCCTGAAGTCTTGTGCTATTTTGGAAAAAAAAGACTTCCTCGTTCTCTCCTTCTTCTTGAAGGACTTTTTGAGTGGTGACAGGACTCTGGCCATCCACCAACTGAACCGCAGGAATCAAAACGAGGGGCGCTCATCATACGGAGGCTGTCAGGAGGAAACATTATCAGTCGCCCCCACTTTGCTGTTTCGCTTGTTCTTGCTCGATGACTATGTGATCGACTATAATCAGTCACTTGTAAAGACTCTTCAGAGTTTGCGCAGCACTCTGGCCCTCATAATGGGAACTGGACCGGATGACCCCTAATTTGTTTTCTCCTCTATCTGTGTGAGAAACGTTGGGGAAAATAAGAGCTTTTTGTTCCAATAAAAAAAACTTTGGTTGTCTTCTTTTGTTTTTCTAGAAGCTGTGGTAAACTTTATTCTTTTGCCTGACCTCTCCTTTGTCAGACCCCACAACAGTCTACGGTTGACCTCTTGTCATGTATAAAGACACTTGCCAGAATGCTACATTTAGCTAAGCTTGGTATTAAACATGAGCAAAACTCCACCTTTGAAAAAATTGATATCGTGCTTCCAGCGTTTTACAGTCATTTCAGAGGTTTCTGGGTCTTCTATATATACTGAAGCTCAATGGAGGGAAGGTGAGTGTTAGTTCTCCAAAAAGGAAACCTTAAATTTGTTATAAAACAACAGGGTATGTATGGTTATTTGTTGGTATTTTTTTGGTTCTTCTCAAGTTGCTGTAACTGTGTAAACTTTTCTGGCGTGAAAACATTTCAGCTCACGAGCTTCGAACCGTTATGAGTGATTTTTTTGCTGCTCCTGGGTCGAGGTGCCAACTGAGTCTATAGCTCAATAAAGCGCTGCACTTGATGGGTGGAGCAACGTAACGAGACTATTCTTTGACCCAGAAAAAACATGCAGCGTTATACATTCAAAAGACACTTGAGCTTCTTCCTAAAGGTTGAAATAACTCTAAAGCCACATCCAGACTCTTATTAGCTCTCAAACGGTGAGCTCAATTTGTTTTATTTTGACACTCCTTACAAACAAGGCTACTGGGCAACAGTTAGTGGTTCTCATTAAAGATTGTTCCCTTTCACGTTACATTTGTCTTGGGTTGCTGTGGCCGAGCTGAAAACATGCCCAAAGGAGTTCTCATCACTCACATGCGAGCTGTAGCGGGACTGGCAAGCGGCAGCTCCTTCAAGGGTACTCAGCAACAATACATTTTTATACCATGTTTTCCTCGGCACGTACAAAAGAGCTCCCCTTCACCTGTCAACACGATTATTCAGCCCTCTGTTTCCTGCTGAATGCAAACTGGTGGTCCTACTTTCCCACATGGAACTGTGGGAAGTCTTGAGATGCGGGACAAAGGCGACCTACAATCCTACTGGGATTACCTCATGCCTTTGGTCCCTGAAGTGGCCAGTCGCTCTCTTATCCCCCCCTTAAAAACAAGCAAGGAACTGGGGTGAGCACGGGAGGAAAAGAGAAAAGCATTCGAACGAGAGGAAGAGCAGAGCGTTCGAGTGGGCCAGAGCATAAAAGGTGCTGGTAAGGAAACAGAGTGAAAGTGTAAGGTCAAAAGAGAGCGGGCCAGAGGAGGAGGAGGAGGGGCTGGGTTCAACGTTTAGTATTCATCCATGTTTGTATTATGAGGCCAAGTGAGGCAATTAGCCTGCACGGAGAATAGCGATTGGGTCTTAGCGCGGGGCTGCTGATTCCCAGAAGGGTTTCTGCAGGAACACAGTTCACCTGGTGTGAACCTCCTCCCGGGCCTCAGGCGGGCTGACCTCACGCACCGCTCGGCATGGCGCCCCAGACATATTTATGATAAGGCTCCCACCTACTACCGGTCTATTAGAGCCCGTGGCCACTCAGCGTGTTGGCTGATCGCAGTCAGTCACTGAGGGGGGAGGCATGCAATCCCATTTTATGTTTGTTTCATTACTGTGTGGTGCAGTGGATTCAGATCTTTCTCATGAAGTTAGATGGAAGGAATTCCTTTTCTCACACAGTTACATTTAGATTGCTGAAATAAAACACGTTCTTTTTGTTCCAGTTTCTTGGAAAATGTTGACAACTTTTGGAAAGCGACACAAAATTGGGATTCAGGACCTACTACTTTCCATATGAGACACTTCCTAGAACAACAGCAGACTACGAACCCTTTTATTTGAAGGCTCCAGCACGTGTATGTTTGTGGGGGTGTGATTTCGTCAGTGTCTGGCTTCACAGTGATGTTTAGCAATTTAAAGATCAAATCAAGAGCACACAGTCCTTCTTTTAGGCAATTTAACGGAGCATCATGGAGGGGGGGGGGGTTGTTTGATCCAACACACAGATTAACATCAATTTATTTGGAGCTGAAGTCACATTTACTGCTGACCTGAAGCCAGCATTTATTCACCCTGGCGTTAGTTTTTATGGCAGTCACTGACTCCTGAAAAAATAATCAGGCTCTTAAGATGTTCAAAACTGAATAGTTTATTAGGGATTTTTTTTAGTGGAAAAGCAGCTGTGTGCCACTGCTGAATTCGATATAATGAGAGTGGACAGGTCAAGTTAGAAGTTCAAGACACGATCAGTGCAAAAACAAAAATCAGCTCAAGATGCCAAAAAACAACCCCACAGAATTGAGAAGCTTCCAAAACACAGTCCAAACAAGCCTCATCACATCGCACATGCGGCAGTCTGATGCATTCACAAAAACACATTGATTAATGCAGATTTTCAACTGACAGAGGAGAATTTTAAATGTCATGAAAGCAAAAAAAAACAAAAAAACAACCCAATTAGGACCAAGAGCTACCTTCAATGTTTACTCTGTGGGATGACTGAACTGCAGCGTCACCAATAACAAAAAAAGGGCATAAATTAAATGAACATCTTGTACAGTTATTGACCATTTGAATGGACTAATGCCTGTTAACCTTTTGTGCTTCAACCTCAGTGTCCTTTACTTTTAGTTCAACAGCACAACAACGAGTGGACCAAAAAGGAATAGCAGCAACTCTTCTTTAAGGATTGCTGTTATTGAGCTTTCTTTTTCTGTACAGTTAGAAAGACCAGATTTAGGACTTTTTGGGTACATTTTAACTGGCAGGTCACATGTTTGACAGCCCTGCTGTAACTAGACTCTTGTTCCGTGCGTGTTGCAAAGTAAATAACAGATCATATGGATCAATCAAGTTTAACACCATGTTTTTCTACGATTCCCAGAAAAGCTGCAGTTATTTGATTGGGCAGCAGGTGCCTCTTCATACACATCTTACTTGGATTTACTCAGTGTCAACAAAGGTTCTTCACTTGGCTTGACAAGACGATATATAGAAAAAGCCGGATTAAATTAACATCTCACTTAAACAAAAGTCTGATCTTCAGAGAGGCTCCGAGTCCAAGCAGTTTTTCCCAATAAGTGATAAAATCTCTGTGGCGAAGAAGGCAAGCTGTGGCAGCTATCTTCTCATTACCAGGCTGTCTCGGGGCATCAAGTGTTTCAAATCATAAATGGATTGGAAAAACAGCTAATATCTAACCAAACTGAGCCTCATTGATTTTGCCCTGAGAGCGCCAAGAAAAAAAGAGAGAATCACTTTGCAAACAGCGTGAAGCCCAAGACTGTGGGCTTAGTGACTTAACCTTGAGATGATGAATAATTTTTCTGTCATTTGATGAGATCCTTGGCGCCATGAGCTGAGGGCTAAGGGCTGCACCGTGTTTTTACAGTATCCAGCAGGTGGTTTAAAAGAATAAACAGCTGCGCCCGGCTGTCTTGGGGTGAAAGAAAAGTTGTTTCTGAAGGTTTTTTCCACTATATATAGATTTGAATCTATTTGTCTGATAGATTGTCATGCAGTCATGTACAGATTTGTCAGACAGAACTGTGACCAAGCTGTCTTCACAAAAACAGTTGTTTTTATTTGTTAGGACGGCAAAAACAAACTCTTTGACATCTGTCACTGCAATCACAGGAAACGCTCATCTTGACTTTGTTGTGTTAGCAGACAACAGTGTGACACCGTGTTTACTAATGTGAAGAAATAAGCGGTTAATCAAAAAAATGATCAACAAGGTTGGTCGGCATGGTAACAGCTCACAGGTAGATATGATGGCAGAGATCATGTGGTCACACAACTAAAGGGAGAGAACAGGTGACTTGCAGATAGAACATTAACAATCAATTCAAAGTCTGCAGATATACTTCATGCATGTTACATGAGCTTTTTTTTCTACTCGTTAGACGATCATCAAATTTTTTACAAATATTTTTTCACAGAAATGGCGAGTGCTTTGTAATTTTTTTTTACACCAGTTGTGAAGTTTTCAGAGGAACAACTGATTTTCAGTGTCACTCTGTAATACAAGACTATAAAAGCCTAAAAAAAAACTGTTTTGTTGAATTGTGTCGAACGTAGAGAGAAGAACTTGTAATAGAGTTCTTGCTTTGTTTTTTTTGCTCTCTGAGAAGGCAGCTTGTGCTCAAGTAGATATGGGTACCACTTTCTCCGCTGGAGTCAAGGACACTTTGTTTACAGAGATGTGCTTAAAGCTCCATTAGACAATACTCGCCATTGTTCGCGTGATGAGATGAGTTCTGTCAGAGCAACTTCAACCTCGGTGCCCTATTATGGCGCAGAGTGCTTTATGTGGTTTGTACAATTACACACAATATCACTGAGAGCGCTGTGGGCATCACGGGGAGGGTGTTTAGAACAAACTGTACTGGACGCTGTTTTTGCAAGTTTACACTCCAGAGAAATAATTCAGCTTTGCTTCTGTTTTGCGAATATTTCTTTACATTTGTTCCCGGAGCGGGATGTAAACATCTAAACATGCTTCTGTACATACGGCACATTCATTTTTCAAACAGGCTGCCGTGCAGTCGACGGTCAAAAATAGTCTGGCGCTCACAAGCAATTTTGTCAGTTTACCGGTTATGCAACAGGATTAACAAAGCTGCTGACTGCACATAATGACATGAATATATTAATGTGATGTTATTTATTCATCTGTTTGTAAACCCATACATTCATTCATTGCACAGTTAGAGCCCTTAAAACAGCCAACAGACATCATCTTTAATTATGTATAATGGGAAAGGAAGTAAAAATAGGATAAAGGACTCATAAATTACATCAACTCTGATATATTTAGAACCTAAAATTGATCCGACATGTGGCCTGATTTCAGAAAAATGTTTGTAAGATGTTTGGAAGTGGATTCCAAAGATCCCGTCTGATACAGGACACAAAGTCATCAAGTCGAGAAACTGGACAAAAGTGCGTACACAGCAGACAAGATCAAAGGTCAGGGGTCATGCTAGTCCTGCAGACAGCACTGCGATTGAAGCAGGCGTGATTCTGAATGGAAAAACACTGTGAGATTAAGAGCACTTCTTGACATTAGAAAACATTGCTGTCTTTTATTTTTAACCAACATTTAATTTGGAGAATTAAAATAAAGAGACTTTAAATTTGGAAATCTAAACCACAAGTAGTGTTGATAATGGCCTATGAGAAAAGGAAAAGCCATCCAGAATATGCACCAAAAAATGGATGAAATTTACCTTTGTGGATAGAACTTTCGAATTGCGACAGAAACATTGTGGTGCCAGATATTGAAACCCTAATTCAAAGGTCCACTGGAGTCAATGTTTTGACAGGTCAGGCCTGTTTTTAGAGCTAAACGGGGAACGGCACAATACCAGGCAGATGGCTATAATGTTATGGCCATCAGTATGTATACATATTTGTCTCTGTCCGTTGTGTTTGTGAAGTCGTGGCGTGATGTTCACACGCTTTGTTTCTGTTCTATTTGGCATATTTATCTCCACTGACGCATGCACAGTATCCCCCCCTGCTACCACCCCCCACAACCCCCACCCCCCCCAGTGTCTGAGCATTACTCAGAAGCTCACTGAACCCGGGTCCATCGCCAGTGACATCTGCCATCAGCAGTGCATGACTGTGGAGGAATCTGTTTAAAATCTACAGGGCACTGCACTGAATGGTTCCCATTGATCTACATGTGCCTGACACTGTGACTGACAGAGCCAATCAGCCTATCGTGGGCCCCGGAGACGGACAGACACTCATTTACAGGTGAGATGAGGTGGGATGGGTCTGATTGATTGACAGACTGTCACTGAGCCGCTGGGGCATTGCCAAAAAAAAAAAAAAAGTCTCCGCACAGCAGCCGAGCGATACTATGATGGCGTGTGAGGGCGTGCACGTTTACGCTCTGGCATTCATGTGTGTGTGTGTGTGTGTGTGTGTGTATGAATGTATTTGTGAGCATGGGTGGTCAGCCTTATACAGATTACCCATCGCTCTGAGTGAGGTGACAGGTAAAGAATCGGGCTGTCAGGCCGGTCCGGCCCACTTTTTCAAAGACTGGCAGAATTAAATAACCTATCAAGGCCGACACACCCTGACAGGGGTGGGGGGGGGTGCTGCCGGACACGCCACACAGAGACCCTCAAACGTGCACAGATCCACACCCCTAAGGTGTCTCTTTCCTACCCCCCATGTGTGTACACTCTTGGTAAAACCCTCAGCTCTTTTCTTTTATTTTTAAAGGTCTCTCTCTCTCGTGGCCTCCCTCTCTTCTGCCCTCCCCGTCTCTATCCCGCGGTTCAGCGTGGGATTCAGCAGTGCCATTACTCAAACACAGCCTGTCAGGACAGATAACAGTTGTTTGTTGTTTAACACTGTACAGAGAGCTGCATGGCGAGCCAAAATCTGGAAACATTTTTTTTCTTCTTCTTCTCCTTTTAATCCCCACTTTTTTTTCTTTGCATGATTTCACATTCAGCATTTTATGAAGCTGGTTCAAACTGGCTCAAAGCCGCAAAACCTGTGGATTTTTCCCCCTCGCTCCTCAAACTCACAGACATATCAGATCTCTAAGATCATAATTAGTGTTGAGCCAATGTCTAAAAATGTCTGTTCAGCATTATTAGATATCCATCACAGAGATCTCGAAAGAAGAAGAAAAAAACCCTGCCCAAAAAGCTTGATATTTCTTTTTATAACTCGAAGCTTCAGTATGGATTTGTTATACAGTATTTCTTTGGCTTGGCACCCAGTTTTTTTCTTCTGCTGGGTTGTCAGTGTGACGGGTTTCAAATTACTATGTTATCCCTGCAAATCTACTGCCCTCATATGGCCAAGGAAGGTACCATCAAAACAGAGGCTGAACAGTGACTCAGAGGTCGGAGAGAGTACCTGCTGGCACTCCAGAAGAGACCTAACAGATGATGATGACACAAGTCTATCTATCTATCCTGAATTGCTTTCATTGCAGCATAGTTACTTTACTTATATACTGCGCATTATATAAGTGTCAATCTTATATAGTATATGTGTTGTACAGTACTTATATGTTACCAAAGAGACGGATGTGGGGTTTTATTTTTCTATCTCAAGAGGAAAAAATGAATAAAATTCACATAATGACTGTGAATGTAACATTCTCTTTTAGCCACACATCTCTGAAAAAGGAAGAAAAGAAAATGTTGTCAATTCAACGAGTGTTGCGGAGAAACAAAGCCCTTTCTAACAAATATGGTTCATTTATACTGACAACTTTTCATTGCTTTATTTCACATGCTTGAAATCAAATTAATGAAAAGAAACAAAGACTTACTGCTTGCTTGTAACTACATCCAGAACAACTACTGATAAGGCAGCAATGAAAAACACAAGACATTTTTCAGAGTTAGTCACCGTCTCTTTGTCTTTACTTGAACAGGCAATATATTGATTTAACTTTATCTTGTACCTTCTGGATGTGTGAAACAACAAGTTTGTCAATTCAACTTTCAAGTCTGGTTTTAAAGGTTCAACGTTCAAGCATCGTCGGTCGCCTTTGGGAGAAATTTGTTCCATTTTCAGGAATGGATTGGATTCGTATTGATTTGTAGGATTTCTCTGCAAACAAGTCTGTGATTTGTCAGTTTCAAAGTGGAAAAAAAGAGGACAACTGAGGTCAGAATAGCTTTCTTTTCTTAACACAACTTCAGAGTGACACAAACAGGAGATACTCAAATGAGAGATGCACAGGTTAACATGCAAGTTGATCTTGAAAATCAAGAACGAGCTCAAATGAAGCATTAAAGAATGCTTTATACTGTTCATTTGTGTTTAGAAGAGCCTTTTTTACCTTTAATTGGAAACAAAAAAAAATCAGCCTTATCGAACCAGCACGAGAGGGGTACTCGGTAGAGCGCACACATCCACCCGTCCAGGAAGTTCCATCCAAATCAGCAGAAGATTGCCTGAGTTGGTCTGTTAACAGGTGGACCAACCAACCCATAAAACAGCACTTGGGTTAAAACGCAACCAGCTCAGAGAAGGTAAATAACACCAAAGTATCACACAGTGCAAAGCCAATACATCTTTGGCTATTAGCATATTTTGAACGTTTTTTTTTTTCCACATTCAATTCTCCATACCAGCGTTTATCTTCTGTAGCCTAAATAAATCCTTCTGGCATCACCGTCCGTGTCATATATCACCACGGCAGTGCAGAGCCGAATCCCCGAGCGGTGTTTGTTTGCAGGGTCTCTCACTGGGTGGTCCGATGGAGGCTTTAGTTGAAGGGGGGAGCATGTGGCATGGCAGGTTTCCTGACAGTTTGCTTTGGAGTGTGAGTGAATGTGTTATTGATGCACTGTTGACATGTTGCTGTGTGTGTGGGGGGGCTTCACTGGAAACTGTTCCCTCTCAGCACCTGTTGCTGACACCAGCAAAAAGAGCTCCCTCCATCCAGAAAGAAAACCGAGATCACTCGTCTTCGTCTCTCCTCTCCTCCATTTCTTTTTCTCCACTTCCTCTTGGAAGAAAAAAGGAGCCAGCCAGAGACGTGCCGTATACGCGAAGAGTCGAGAACAGGCCAACAACTCAGCAGCACCACAAAGAATATCCGCCAAGCCGTCCACCGACACGTTCTGCCAGCACGTGTACCCTCATTCCCCTGGTGTCCCCCGAGTCCTCATCTGCAGACTGGCCCTTTGTACAATCGGATGATTTTGGACCACACACTGTTTTACCAAGGGCAACAGTTCCTGAAGGGGCTTCACACCCTCAGTTTGCCAAAAACACGTTTCCTGTGAACTACCCATGATAACAAACTGACCACGACCAAGATGCTATTTGACATAATAAATGGACAGAGAAGGAGGAAGATATGGAAACAGTCCAGCAGGAAAATTTGGGGTTTGGCACACGTGAATGTAAAAACAAAAGATATTCTTCAACAAGCCAAGTCCTTTTTGGTTGGGGTTAAACAAAGAGCAAAAATAGTTCTCCTTTCTCACCACCAGATGGCAGTAACGCGCAGCTTGAGGCACGACAGTGAAAAGCAGCCCAGGAAAATGTAAACACCACGAAGACCATATGAAACCTTTACTCGTTCTCATTTAGGGAAAATATCAGGGGTTGTGCAGACTTTGAATGAACACAATTAAATCCAACACCAAGTATGTCATTATTTCACTCAGTATGATTGGTCAGATCCACATTCAGATCATATCGTTATGTTATTGAAGGGAAATGATGAAATCCAGTCTTATTCTATATTATTATCCACTCATCCAGTGCAATTATTGTGGCAACAAGTAAATTTCAGTTAATTACAGATAAACGTAGTTTTGGTGAGACATACTTCAGTTGAAACACTGAGCACGACTGTTTAGAGATGCTCAAATCCTTATTATTTATAATCATTATTTGATATCAATAATCCGAACTAATTGCCCTGATTGATCTTTAGCATGCTAACGCTAAGCTACGTAGCAGTACAGACTTTACTCACCCGAGATAAAGTGCTCAGCGCATAGCCGGGAGCGTTAGGTGGAAGTCCAGTGATCCTTTTTTCGGGTAGCAATCCACCTGTCTCCTCTCGTTGTTTTTTGGGATGTTTTAGAAAGCAAGTAGTAGTAATAGTAGTAAATCCATTTTGCTTTCCCTTGCGATTATGCGACTATGCGACTATCCGTACGTAGTAGCGTAGCGTACTTCCGGTTTCAGAACGTTCTAAAGATGGCGCCATTGAAACACCGATGTCACGTATCTGTCTTGGAGAACAGTTTTTGATTTTTTCTGGTTTTCACATGGGAAAATGAAGTAGTATTTTTCATAAACGTATGCAACTCTCTGTAACCTCTCAATTCAACAGTTTAAAGCCTCCATCTTTCCATGGAAACACTTTCAACTAAAGAATGCAGCTATTTTAACCTGCATTGTAGGTTCCAGGGAAACTTGACGAAAACCCTCCCACAAGGCCACATTGTCAAACAATCATCTGAGGTCTCAGATTCTTCCTTGGAAAGCTGAAAAGAGAGAGACATTGATTATAAACACATTCTACAAGCCAGCGGAACACGTGAATTATTCAATAATAACCCTTCCGAGAGCTGTGCATTGTATCCTCCAAATAACCTTCTACTGTCTAGTAATGCATGTGGTCTTCCAGGAATGAGACGATAGGAAAAACAACAATGTTGAGGGAAGATACACCCTTTGTATGCACTGCCAAGATCGACACATACACACACACACACACACACACGCACGCACGCACGCACGCACGCACACACGCACGCACCCAAGCACGCGCACACACACACACACACACACACACACACACACACACACACACACACACACACACACACACACACGCATTTGTGCAGAGGGAATCCAGCACAGAGCTTTCCCCGAAAGTGTGCTTGGTAAACAGAGCGCATTAGGTGGGGCAATCAGAGCTATTGAGCCACACAACAAATTGGAAACTCCTTTGTTTGACATGAACTGTTGCTTATGAAACATAAAACCTTGTGAATTTCTTCCCGCCTGCGCAGATTATCAGGAAAGCCTTTATTTCCTGACAAAACTGCACTCCCTTCCAATAAAGCCGAGGGAGGGAGGGAGGAAGGGAGGCAGAGAGGGAGGAGGAGGAGCAGGAGGCAGAGCAGGAAATATCAGCCGATGCAGAGGAAGATGCTCCGCTGTTCCACAATTGGCTACTCGAAAGTCGGAAGCCAGCCATCAATCAACACAGAATGATTACAGGGCTGGAGGCTTCTGGGAAAGCGTGTGACAAACACTGGCCAGCAGAACGGCTTCGCTGCACACTCCTGGTTTCACTGTGGAGACCATTACAGGAACTGCTGGCAGAAATCCTCATCGCAGCAAAATGCACCATCATGCTTCCAGGAAGAGGGCAGGAAAACGACTTCAGACTGTGATCAGGCGTTGTCACAGCAGCTTCCACCCTAAATACCCTTTGTTTGATTGCTGCTTTCATCCCTGAGACTCTGCAGGTTTGATAAAACTGAATAATTGGAAAAGTATTCTAGATTTGAAATCAGTAACATTGTAAGCATATGGGTGAGCATTTGATTGGGAGATTTATGATCCTCCCTTCTCCAAGTAACAAATCTTACTGCCACATTTGCTACAATACAAAAGGAGAACATATCACGCGGTAAAGCTGCTGGATGACTTTACTCGCTTTTGACCAGCAGAGGGAGATAGATACTTGGTAACTGGCTGCTTTCCCCAGAGCTCAACCAGATTTGTTTGCTTGGAGCTCCTTTTACTGGCAAAACTTTCAGGTTACTTGTAGGTTCAATGAAAGCCACTTATTCCCTTTTGTCCTCTTTAACATGTCAAACGATGGTCAAGCTAAATGTGCACTGTTTATTCCATGCACATTATGCTACATGGTGGCTAAAACAATAGGTTACCCTTCAGGCATTTAGCTGAGATCTCCAACTTTTGTGTAGATTTTATCATAAATTGTCTTTTTTATTCATATGCTGCAGGGGAAAAAATTCCATCACCAGCTGCAGCTTGATTTTCTGATCAATCAATCAAAATAATCTATTTTATTCCTCAAAGCAAAGCAGGTTTTTGTTTTAAAAACGTGTTCTTTAAATTTACATTGATTTCTCACCTTCACTTTTTTTCTAAAACGGGTATATTTTTATGCTTGCAACCATTCCTGTCATGATATTCACTCATACTTTAGCTTTTGTCTGATCTCCAGAGGGACACACAGTAAGTAACAGCATCTTTAAGAGGTTTCCAGTGGTTTTTCAGTCTGGTCTATTGGACTAATTATAGCACTGCCTCTAATGACTCTCCCATTTCCACGTCATCAATCATACTCACTCTCAAACAGCATCACAGAATATCGGCTAAAAAAAGCCCCAACTCTGGATTTGTATCTGAAGCTGCTGGTAGATCCTGGCCGGATCCACCAGCAGCAAGGTGAAACCACTGATCCCAAGTCAGACGGAGTTCAGGTTGTGGCATGTGTCTGCCACTAAACTTTGCAGACCCTCACATCGGCATCAACGACGGATCTGCTGCGATGAAGCGCCACTGCAGCACATGACGAGGTCAATGGTGGAACTGAAGAGTGGAGAATCGCACGGCCACATGCGGTCACCTGATCACAAAGGGGGAGTGAGAGAACACGGGGTGCTGTTGTGAGATTCGTGGCTACGTTCCCCGGAGCAGGACCCCCCCCTCCCCTCCCCTGCTGCCTTATGACGAGATCATGTGGTGTTGGTATGCAGCACGATGCCATCGCCGGCCCGCTGTGGAGCGGTGGCATGCCTCGCAGTGACATCACTGGCCTGCTGAGCGCCCGGCTGGCAAAAAGGCTTGCCTATGTTTGGAGCTGCTGGTGGACGTCGCCCTGGGACCGAGAAAAAGGTCGGGTGAGAAAAATGAACCCCAATTAGGGCAATCTGTGGGTTTTTGGCCTGAGAGCGGCTCCACCTGCACTATTATGTAACAGCTCATGGAACATAGTGGAGCCTCCGCACACAGCGAGGACAGTGTCACCTTTGCCGTCTCAAAGTTTGTTGACTTGACATCCTTCTGGTCACACTGCATGCTGCTCCAATATTTTACTAGGTTATACCACTAACATGGTTTATCTCAGTTTGACACGGTTACCTTCAAAAATGGTGTTCAAGAGCCAGCATGTAAATCTGGTAACTTTCCCAAACTCACACTGGAGTTTGTCACAGTTTTGCGATGTCAGCGTAAACCTTAGGTTAGGGCTGCATGACATCAGATGAACTTGTGATGATCAATGCCAGGTTATTTTGTTTGTGTTTGGTTCTTTACAGTTTTTTGTTGTTATTTACGAGATGTCTCGTGCACTTGCCACATTTCTGATGAATGTTGTTGTTGACCGTGTGGTTTTTGGTACTTCTACCCTAGTTGTGGTCGCTCAGACTTTCAGCCTGTTGCCACCAGGTATGACGTAACGATAGCATAATGGAAATGTGAAATATGATGTGTTTGTTGACATGACATCTGTTACTCAGATTCAATATACCTCCTGGATATCGATCGGTTAATGGACATATTATTGAAGTGGAGTGCTGAGCTTTGCAGGCTCTGAGGTTGCACAAATAAGACATTTGGCATTTCAATAAAACAAGAAGACACTAGAATGTAGAGGAGACTTGAAAACTGCCCGTTTGCTTTTATTGCTTTTTCTCACTGCTTTTATTTTTCACCCAGTGCAGATTCACTTTCTGTACTGAAATAGGGCCAGAAACTCTTATCTATTCAGTGCCTATATTTAGCACAAAGCCACAATCACGGACCTATGCATGTGAATGAAATACCATGGATACCTTTCTACATTTCAGAGTAGCTCCGAAGGGCAGGAGTAGGAGTGGGCTGGGGGGGGGCTGCTTGACGGCTTATGGATTCTTTCCATTTCATGTGCTGCTGCTGCTGCTAAACAACTGTGTCCAGCATGTGCATCCAAACCTGGAATGTGCTGGTGGGCTGCACAGGAAAAAAATAAGTTCAACCTTGTATCGACAACAAACAGTGGTGTCAAACTTCAGTCCACCGGGGGGAGGTGAGTTTATTGTACCGACCGAGCTGTATTATGTATCGCAGGAAAACTGCGAACAATTCCCAGCACTTCTTTTCAAAGCTCTCGTCTTTCTTGCAGAGCAGTTACGTACCGCAGGCGCGCTGAACACCTGCCCCCAAAGTGGCGCCGCTTCCATGGAACGATGGCTTTGATTATTGATGTTATCTCTGCACTTTACCGTAAAGGACCATCCTCGTCTGAACGCATTGTGACATTTGCCCTTTTATTACCCCCCCCTCTCCTGCATCAGAACAGGAGCAGTACGTCCTTTCACCATGAGGCTGTGTTCAAAAACCCCCATGTATTGAATACTTTCACCTCCCCCACAGCGAGAGTGGGACGTGTTTTTCTGACTCATAGCTGACATCGGTGGGCTTTCAATTTTCATTTTACATGTGTGCTTCTCAGCAGAGAGAGAGAGAAAGAGAGAGAGCAGAGCACCCCCCCCTCCACTGATGCAAACATGTGCAGCATTGACGAACACGAGTTGGCCCCATACGGCGCCGCGCATCCAGGTGACTTCCCATGCTGACTTCCACGCGGCACAAAGAGAAAACAGCAGGGTGAGGGTGGGGAGGGGGGAAGGTGAGGCAAGGTGGGGGGGGGGGGATGAGGTGAATAATTGGAACAAAGAGTCGGTGCAGGACATTCTGACCCAGAGTGAAGAGAATGAAACACGAGGCTCGAGTAACACTGTGTCTGATTTGGCCACAGCCGAGGTGCCCCGTGCCAAAACTGTCAAAAGATCACAGGAACACAAGCACACACCAATGCACACCCATAAATCTTACCTTGCACACGCACGCACGCACGCACGCACGCTCACTCGCACACACACACACACACACACACACACACACACACACACACACACACACACACACACACACACACACACAC
>JASSRZ010000011.1:14010347-14027733 GCA_032164315.1 Malacoctenus gilli
CAAAGAAACAACAATAAAAACTCAATGTCTTCAAAGGGAGCCGAGCGCAGCTTCTGCTTTCAAAGCTGTCCAAAAATCTAGACCTCAAATATGAGTTGACGGCATCAAATGCCACCCGCCCTTCATTCTTTGCATATTCCAGCTCAGATTACGTATATATTGTGCAGCTCTGCTCCGTGCAAGGAAAACATGATGTATATATCCTCCGCTGGAAGCATAAAACATTCAAAACTGCGTGTAATTCAAAACCAACCCTCATGTGATATAACATGCTGGAGAATTCCAGAGTGCACAGGGCTGCAGCTGTAAACAAGAGTGGGTTGTGTAAGGTCTCCGTCAGTCTATTAAAAAGGTTAGGGCAGGACATCACCCTGAGTGCACGCTCTCTTAAAATAAAGCCTTAGCTGTGACAGCTGAGAGCACTTTGCCACAGCAGCTTAGATCTGCTTTCTTTAGTTTGCCTCGATTTGCCTTGAGATTGACACACATGCTGCACGTTCGCTGTTTCTGCAAGCTGCACGCAGAAGACGGCGTGGAGACACACAGCGTATACCGTCTCTTTAAGGTCTTCTTCAGCACGGCATGTTCCGAAGCTGTGCTTCGCTCAGTGTGCTATGAGGTCACATGTCTGCACAGAGTGAGGATGTCTGACTTATTCTCTGCAGTGTGCTTGAGTGGGGTTTTTTTTGTTGCATTGCTGGACTGTACTGGCTTGACCTTTAGGGACATACAGGTGACGGGGGCAATGAGACCTGCTGCTGCTGCCTCATCTGACAAGTCATCTTTCACACACACCCGCAAACAGACTATTCACAAGTACACACACAAGCATTTCAGTGTGACAGACAGGGAGGGGGTGACGCGTGATCCAGAAAATGTTGTGCCTCGGCATCAATTAGTGCAACCCAAAAGAAGCGAGTTTTGTGGCAAACTCTCTCATTTCTCCTTAACCGTCTGATTCGAAACCAATCTCCACCCTGCAGGCACTCCAATGCTGTGAGTCAAACACAGACATACACTCAAAAGAGTATCCGCGCATAACTCGGGCGTCACATCTGCAACACAAAACTGAACTTTTGAGAGGGAAGGGACTCAGACAGACAGTCATACAGTTAATGGGTGATGCATGCTGCAACCGAAGCCTATCATTTGGCAAACTGCTTCCACGCGCACCGTTACAGCTTCTGGGCAACCAGCAGACTGCAGTCATAACTTGCAGTCTCCGTTCACCGTCCGAGAAATATATCACGAGCGGTCTGGCGACACGTTTTTACCGGGTTGAAGGGGCCAGGGTGACTAATTTCACCAGACAGTTGCACAACGTCCCACTCATGTCCCAGAGCATGACTTCTGCTGCGTAACCACAATCACATGAGCTTATTCCATGACCAACACAGAGTTGATTACACTCCGACAGGTTTAGAACGGGGGCTGCATTTAGAAACGCCGATAGCCCGAGATGGAAACTGCAAAGATGTGGTTCACTACAAATAGAAGGAAAGACTGCTTTAAAAAGCGAGCGGGACTCCAAAAATAAACCTTTCCAGGCTGGGTCGGAACAAATCCCCAAGGGGAAAGCACACAGGGAACAACAGAGAGCCATCTTAAGAGATATTTACTGCGCTGTCATCCACTTAAAGTGGCACGTAGCGCTTCTCTGGCTGCCCTACATTTGCGGTCAATTGGCTGTCCTCTTTTTGTGCAGACAGGTAATCTTGCTATTCAGGTGAGAGGAAGCTGCTGCAGGATCTGGTTCTCTCTGGTCAGTTCTGGAAGCTTCCTGACCTGCTGCTGCTGCAGGAGGAGCGAGCTCACCGCCCGCCACGAGCATTCGGACTGGGACATCAAGACATTTGGCAGTTTAACATAAGTGATTATTTATGCATGATTGTTGTGAGGCTGAACATACATGCAAACGTGCATGCAGCGTCGGGTGTGCTTGCAGCACGTCGCCTCGGCAACACTCGATCAAATCGTTGGTATTGCTTATGAAACGGTCGATAGCACATAGAAGCAACGCAGTGTTTGTACTTGCATGCAGGTGATTCTGATACTTTTATGATGAGCTTCGTTCACTTTACTGATCTATTGGTGTTCCTTATTCAAGGCTCACCATAGTAATAAAAAACACATAAAAGAAAAAGATATTTCTGACTTGAGAAGACTTGTGCATGAACTTTATATTCACTGTGGTGCAGATTTATGGGGGAAATTGACACTCTTGTTGCTATCTGTGATTTGCCCTTTTGATTTCCTGCCAGCCTCCCCGTTTCTTCGCTTCCTGCCGGCCTCTCTCTTCTCTCTCCAACATGTCTGTATTGTTCGCCTCCATTTGGGCGCACGAGCGGGCAGTTGGATGTCTGTGGTGCTTCCTGCTGTTAATCCACGGCCCTCTGAAACATATCCTTTTCCCCTTGACTAGATATACCCACACACACGCAGTCCCGCGAATGCACAGAACATACAGAGTGATCACACACACCCACGTACACCCTGAAGATCTGAGTCACCGATCAAAGCTCCCCACACAAACAGAAGGCGTTATAGTGTAGGTATGTGTGCGTGTGTGGTATGTGGGTGAGTGTCTGTCTCATGTTACATAGTTTCAGTCGTTATTCTGCAGTCTGTTCTGCACCGGATGACTAATAGTTTTACCTGAGCTTGCGATTGATCAAATCTCCCGAAAGGTTTTGATCACATGTTCGTGCACAAAGCTACAACAAGCTGCAGGGTGACTCACCGTCTCCTCGTCTTCCTTCAAAATCAGCGTGCATGTGAAAGCAAAGCCATCAATCTCTTTTTATTTTTTTTCTCACCCTAATCAATCGGGCTCTTCTGACAATCCCATCCATTTTGAATAACACCACAAGCAGACTTTTTTTGTTTTTCAGAGCGATGTGGGTCAAATCAAACGCTTCCATCAAATCTAGACCAGATCGCACATGAAAAAGGGGGTTAGTCGAACAGTTATATATTGGCCCAGATATCTTAACCCACATCTCGCCTTTTGTGTTTACGCTGGGAAAAATGTCACACGCGTGACAAACTCATCCAGCGAAAAATAGGAAGTCACAATGGTTTTATCTTTCGCTCTGAAGACCCGGAGGTCGTTGCGACACTTAAAGGCATATTGAATAACAGCACAGGACTCGGCTCAATCAGAGCGGCTCTATTGGTCTTCGCTGCAGCAGCTGTATTAAAACGTACAAGTTTTATTGCACAAAATACAGCGTCGGCATCTGAAGTCTCTTTCATTGTTCGATATTGTTTAACTAGATGTCCACTCGACATCAATACAAAAAAAAATGTGTTCAATCAGCAGCAAAACCTGTGATCCATTTGGGCTGAAGAAAGTGAAAACGGACTCTTGTATCCACAACTGACCAACATTACACACTGTCCTCGGGTGCTGCACGATTAATCTTCGAAACAATTGCAATTTCCATTCATACCTGTGGGCCAGGGGTGTCAAACTCCAGCTACAGAAAGGGGAAAAAAAGACGTATGGTTTTGTCAGTATCGTTGGTGATTAGGCTTCTCTCATTTTCATTCTTTGCGGACTGTGATTCTTAACCAACCTGTTTGATAACTCATGCAAACACTGATACTCGTTCGGAGATGAAGCCTATCAGGTTTGGTTGAGTTGGGTTCGGTAGACTTGTGTGAGACTACAATCATAGACTCTCATGAAAACAACATTAATAGGTTTTCCTGTGGAACAGACATGCAACTCCTGTATTTTCAAAGCTCAAATTGCTGTCGGAATATGCAAAGTTTCTCTGCATGCACAGACTTTCGTCTGCAGCGTCTCCCTGAGAAAGCTTCACCTCATGAAAAACTTCGGACATAATTTGCATGCTTGAAAGCAGCTTCAGCCGCGCGGGGTAATCAGGACGGCAGGGAGCAGCTTCTGTTTCAAGCCAACTCAAAGCCAGCTAAGTGGAATACTAAGAATCCAGAGGCTGCCCTATAATACAGAGGCACTGTAATTAGAGAGAAGATGGGCTTTTAGATGCTGAATTGTCTTTTGAGGTAGTTCAAAGACAAGCCACGGCAGCTGCACGGTGCATTCAGGGCGAGCAGACGTAAACCTGAACGTGCAGTTTTTTTCTGTGATACACTGTATTTAAGACACTTTATTTGTGTTGCTGTGCCAGAGTGAGAGCAATAGGTCTAAAAAGATAATGACAGACTGCCTTTGACATATTGCAGCGTTTTCACTTTAGTGATGATTAAAAAATGACTTGCATACTGCCTGTCATTCATTCAAACTGAAGATATGTGACTGACCAATTCCTCAGATTGACTCCTCATGTCTTTTTTTTTTGTCCTTTTTCAAGGAAAAGAAACTTAAAAAATAAAAGGCTAACAGACAATGCTAGCGGTCACGACCTCAATCTCGTGTTGAAACAAGCACGATGCATTGCTGTGAATTTGCAATTCGGCAGAAAAACACATTCTGCAAAAGTCAAGTGGCAAGAAAACTCACATGGCTTTAATTTCCACGTATACATTCTGCGCACGGAAGGAGAACTCCCCATGCAAGGTGATGCATGTGACTCTGCACCAGATGTCTGCGTTTGGCTGAAGTTCCTCACCTGCGAGGTCGCGTTCTGACACCATATTTTGTGTTGACCGTACACATGCAGAGGCAGCACTGGTGCAAGTGGCGCTTGTATGTCTCAGATCGAAACAGCTCTGGTGGTTTTCTTTTTCTTTTCTCTTATCTTGTGAAAGAAAGAAACAGCAGAGAGATGCATCCCTTGTGAAACTTCTGCACTCGACGGGGAAAATCCTGTTGCTACTTGAGCAGTTTTTCTGCCCGCGGAACAGAAGTGTTTGCAAATCCTGGCTGCTCAGCTGTTTCCCTAAATAGATCTGAGCTGCAACGTGCTGGATAACCACAGAGAACTGGGGGAGAAATAGCAATTACAGACAAATAGTGCGCTGCCATGACATTTGTGTAGCATCCAGACTTTACCCAGTGGAGAGTGAAGGTTTACACAGAACTCTTGTATTTGTCAGCAGCAGTTATAAAATGAATGAGACGCGGGGCCAATCTGGGTGATTTGAATATGAGTAATAATCCAGAATAAAGCCTTCAATCACTACTTTCTTTCAAGAGGAATTAAAGGTATGGATGCTGCTTTGAAATGGTTAGACTGACAGTTAAATTAGTAGCAAGAGATGGTCTTTGTCAGCCAGTCTGTTACCGTTACTACGGCAAGGCATTTCCCCTGTGGCAGCTTCAAACAGTGATCAACATGAGATGCAGGCAATAAACTGGAATGCTGCATTTCAACCACCAACCAGTGCAATAAAAAAAGTACTTCTGATTCCTCCTGTAGGACTGTGGTGCAGGCAGAAGCATGACAACAATGGCTCTATTTCCTGCCTTTTGTGTTCCAACTCCTTCAAATACTCACATTGGCTGGCGATGGCACGCTCCACCTTAAGTTATTCCCCAAGTCGTAACTTTCCTCATGCAGGATGGAAATTCTGCATGCAGTCTGCAACCGGCTGTGGCACTAAAAATCAAACGAGACACAATGATGGTTTTGTCTTGTTTTTGTTGTGTTTTTTTTAAGCTCAGACAGTTCGTAGTGACACGCTCAGTAAGTTGTGCGTGAGGTTCAGGCAAAGCAACCCTGACTCGGCATGTTTATCACTGTCTACTTGGACCTGTTACCAAACCGTGTCCCTGCACAGCCCGGCTACTGATGATTCATCGTCTCTCTGACATACGCTCAGCTTTATCGTTCCTGAATTATTGAGTGTAATGTGCATTCAAATGTGTTATGGCTTTTAAATGAAATATATGACTCATGTGAGATCATCCCGGTGGTTGAAACTGAAGACCACGTTCTGCGGTGTTTGCCAGAAGTGGAATGAATATAATCATCTTCGAAGGGGTGACTGGTTTATTTTTGAAAAACAACTCTTTTTTTTTCCCAGTCCATATGTCTTAATAAACAAAAAACAGAAAGCCTCAAGTCCACCGAGCACTGTGATTTCAAAACACCCACTATAAGCTGAAAAAAACCCGGCCTGTTTACCGACTCGCAGCCGCTCCACCTCACTCGTGACATCACCAGCCTTTCCTCACTGGAAAACACAGTGAAGACATTGTGTTTCGCTGGGTCTATTTGCGTCGCCGCGGCTAAAAAAAGAGTGGGGCGCTCTAAAAATAGCCCGCATGAAAAACCATAAACAATAGGGGCAAGGCTCCCGTTATTACACACAACTCGGTCACCCAGCGCACGGCCAAGATTACAGGGGTAGGGAACAAGGAGGAGGCTGAGAGGCCCTATTGGTGCTGACGTGGTGCTCGCTGTCATAATGACTGGGCAGAAAAACAATCCACACACGACATTTACTTCAGCAGGAAGTCCAGCTGCAGCGGACGTTCGGATTCGCCACTCAGGGGAGGGGTTCAGCCAGGTGGGGGAAGTCCTCTCTAAAAATAGCCAAACAGAGTCCGATTTAGCTATTCTACACTTAGTTGTTGTTTTTTTTTTTTTTCAACCCGACCTAAGTAAAGGAGTAATTCCCAGAGCTTTGCTATTCATAGACTGAGGGGATTTCTTCTCTGGGAGCTCTGACCGTATTAAGCTACAGGTGTGGAGTTACTGAAAGTCCTCTGTGTATGTGTGTGAGTGTTTCTCTCTCTCTTATCACGACTGCATTTTCCAGTTTCCGCTCTCCAATCCGCCTCCTTTCTCTTCTTCTCCTTTTACTTGATGTGCTTCCCAAGATATCGTTCTCTCCACGGTAACATCGTCTCTTTGTCTCCAGCTTAGGGCTCGCCGGCCTCAGCGCTCGCCGACCCTTCATACATGCGTCCCTCTGTGGAGGCATCACATAATACTTTTTAACAAGTGCCCGACAATAATCCTGTTCAATCCTGTATGTTTTTCTCCTACCCCCCCCCCACACACACACACACACACAATCCAATCCTTGATTAATGAGTTCAAAGGAGCCAGCATATGGGTACTCAGGGAGAGGGAGATCAGCCGGGTGCTGTTCGTAAACGCGCACAAGCTTACAAACACACGGGCCCGGATTAAAGTGCAGGAGGTGGAACAGTCACTGCGGTGGCATTATTGCTCATTAAAACATATTTCTAGAAGGATTTTAGGGGTTAGTATGAGTCCAGAGGGGATTGTGTGTGTGTGGGCGGAGGGGGGGGGGGGTGACGACACCATACAGAGTGATTAGCAGCCTCCAGATGTTCTCAACATTGTCTTTTCTGACCAGTGACGAACCAATCGTATGGTGTGGTGACAGGGATGAGAGGTGGTTGTGATGGATCAAAACACACCCGGGATGTTATTAAAGGGGAGGGGGAATCCCTTTGTTATCTGGTGGGATTCAGTCGCGCGTGTTTTGATGCACTTTTCAGAATAAACAAAATTGGTCCATAAAATCATAATTACCAGTGCAAGCTTTTATATGAATGCAGCGAAATATGAAATTTTTAATGGATCCGATGAATAGAATTTTGTATAATTTGGACATCTTTCACAACTGAAAGAATTTTGTAAAATAAATAAATAAAATAAATCAAAGCCATGTATTTTAGCTGGATAGGAAGTTAAAGTTAAGATCAGTATCTACCTGTCTTTTGATCCCAAATGTTCTAGCAACAGTGCCTCCCCTTTTTTTAAACTAATTCAGGAGAAGAGGAAATATTTCTGACAATTAAAGCTGACTCCAGTACAGGGATCTTGTGTCCTTTTGGGGGGTTTTATATCTCCAATGTTGAGTGTGGCACTTGCTGTAGCGACATAACCTTATATAAAAGTGATACAAGGGAAAGATGTTGATCTCTTATGGGATGAAGGATGAGGTAGACCTGAGGAAAAAAAGAGGCCTTCTGAGGCAAACACACTTTTTGAAAATCAGAAATCATAGGTATGTCCACACTCAGGGGTGTCATGTGGCCAGCAACAATACATCAGTCGTAAACTTTCTATGAGGCAAATGAGGTTTTGAATTTGTGCATTTGTGTCAAACCTTTTTGGAGACATGCTGGTGTGATACATTGATGCAAACTAAAGCTTGACTGCCTATCCTAAAGGAATGCAGTTGAAATGACCAGCTGCATTTGAATTCAGATGAATCCACATAGTGAGGAAGCGTTTTCGTAAACACGCTCGCTGAAGGAAACAGTCCCACCGACGGCGGGACGGGCTGAAGCCAAACACAGAGAAGAGGTCAGATTGAAAATTTCTAGGAAGGTGTTTGTAGTTCACTGCACTCAAACTGGGTGAAGGATCAAGAACTCTCATTGGCCCACGCGTTGCTGAGCTGTCGTCGTACTGATCGACACCTCGCTTAAGATAACAGGCGGCTGTGTGAGCTCCCTCAACCGAAGAGCTTTTGACACCTTTGTTCTCCAGTCTATTAACACCAGTCATGTTGTATCGCCGCCTGACGCCTAATTTTTCAGCAGCAAATGATCACAGCTGTGTGAGTCGAGCGAGTGCGTCGCCATCAGCACTAATCCAATAAAAACCACATCAAACGCGGGCCTTCGTTTCTCTTCTTCTCCTCCCTCTCCCGTGTTCCTTCCCTCATTCTCTTCTCGGTTTGGTAGCATTCCCGACGACCTGCATCACACTCTGTCCTTTTCATCCCATTCATTCTCTCCCTCTGTTACGCCTTTGGTTCTCCGACTTGTAACCCCCCCCGCCCCGACCCCCACTTAATGCCCCCCCACCCCGTATGCTGGAGTCATGCAGCCTCAGGGTTTGAACCTGCGTGCACTGCGATCACAGGGCAGATAGAGAGAAAGAAGAAAAGAGGGTGAGGACGGAGCAGGTGAGTTGTTTTTGAAGAATACAGGTTGTCATTAGCCACCCTGTGATGTGCACAGCAACTCAGCAAGTTCGGGACAATGACTATTTGTACCGTGTGAGTGGAATCAGAGAAACGCTGATCCAAGCACAAACAGCTATAAATAAGTTGAGCAAATTGCTAATGTTGCCTTAACTTCATGTGAGGGCAGATTTTGCTCTTCCCAAGGCCAGAAAATTGGCCTCTTGCAAACATTACGGTAATAGTAAGTAATAAAGTGCAAAAAGCTGGTTAGGAGAGCAAATCATTCTCAGACAGGTTTATTCACTAATCGGGGATTAAATATTTCCTCGAAGTAATATCTTGTATATACACAGGAAAGAAAAAAAATGAGGTCATTGTGTCAGGCAGCATACCGCACATGTTTTGCTTCCCCTCGCCTGCCATGCAGCCGCACAGCGGATCACGGCCGCTCCATGAAAGACTCCAGTTTTTTGGCTGGCGGGCCGGTGACATCTCACGTCTCATTAACTCTCAGCCAACAGGTGAGAGCGCAGCTGCGAGAGGGCGCGTACATCTGTCACAGCGAAATGGTGGTCCGAGGCGGAGAGCGGGAGGGAGTCGTAAGTGACACAGCTGTCCTGGGAGGCACACAGCGCCGGCCGGTCCCGTGGAGAGGGGTCGATTTTGAGTAGCGGTGTCGTAGGTGTGAAGCACATCAGAGACAGCTGAGCTTCTGGCTGGTATCAATGTCGATGGCCACAACTCGCTGACCTGGCGCCGTTTCTTCTTCTGCCTTCTTCTGTTTTCTACCATATCTCAGTGTCAAGTGATTCTTACGGAACTGTTGGTTCCTAACTTCTTTCTTTCATTTCTCCATTTGTTCTTTCCTTCCTTCCCGTCTTTCCCCATTTTCCTTCACAATCCGTTTTTATCCCTCAACTTTATTTCCTTTCCTTGTCTTCGTTACCTTCCACCTTCCCTTCTCTGTACAGTCTATTTTAATACGTTTTCCACACTTAGTACACATGGGTGTCAAAATTCATTCCGATCCTTTTTGTTTCCTCTCTGTCATTTCGCCCATTTGATTCAACACTTATCACTCACAGCCATAAGATGTTTTCGGAGTAAGAAACAGAATTTGATAAGAAAACAGTGCAACACCCTAGTTTGGTTGAAGAACGCTCAACAAAACTAGCAGGCTACATGTCATTTTCCATTCAGACGGATTTTACATCGTCTCCATTGTGTTCAAGAGATTATTCAACCGAACTACAGAAAAACTGTTACAGACACACACTATGTTAAAGTTGACAGACAGACGCCGACATGTCGACCGCCTTCCCAAGAACCCACTGAGCAGCGTTTCTGGGATCCCGTATGTTTGAGTTGATAAGTGAGGCCCAATCGGAGCACTTCCTCCTTCCCATTGATTGATTGCTCACTATCAGGCCTTCGGACTAACCACAGCTGAGCATGCAGGTCATGGGTCAGAACGAGAGAGATAACCACCTGCTGGAGCCGCCCGGCAGCCCCCCTGCATACATCACATCGTGTGGCTGCAGATGAGCGAGTGACTTGATGTGTGTGTTAACTGTCAGAGAATACAGTCAATGTTGCCTTTGTTCCCGGGGTGGAAAACAAGCGGACAGATGTTTTCGTTCCAGCTTGACGAGCAGTAACTAGCTGGTCATAAACATTGTGAGAACAAAAGCCTGCTTTGAAATACAACTTGAGCTGGAGGGAAAAAAAAAAGTGGAGTCACGACAGAGTGGGAGGCCAAAATAGGAGGGGGGGGGGCGGCATACCAAAAAAAAAAAAGAGCAGCCAGTCCTTCAGCAATTGTGCAGACTAATTAGACGTCATTGTGCTACAATTCTCGGTCAGGTGTTGCAGGAGAGATCCGATTAAAGATCACAGACACACTCATCTAGGTTACTATGTACCAACAAACCCAGCCCGTCCACGCGGTTCAAGCGACGCTCCCCGATAATGATTGGGCAACACCCTCTCTGCAAACACAGCAAAGGGGTGCAACCAAGAGGTGTGAATATAAAAGCCCATTCTTTGGGACAAAGACGGGGATGGCTTCGAGTTTGAACAATGCGAAGCATTCACTGTGCATCAAGGAGGAAAAACCATCAGCTTGTTCAAAGTGACTCTTCGCTCATTAAAGCATCTCGCAAACAGTTGAAATCTGACAATCAGAGCAGCTGACGTTATAATTTGCAAAACAGTTTAGCCACAGCAACAATAAGGTAAATGACTCATTTAATGTAATTAAGCCTATTTCAGCTCCTCAGATACAAGTGCAATCTGTGTGGCATGTTGACAAGCTGACGAGACCTTTCTAAAAGTCAGGCTGATGAGTCGAACCCAGCAGCCTTGAATGAACTTTTCTCGGATCATTCCTGGTCTCTGCACGAGCGCAGTCACTCCTGTTGCACTTCCTGGCTGAGTACTAAGAGAAATAACGAGCCCGGCCGGTGTTATTCAAACACAGCAGCCTGAAGACACCCCGGGGGGGGGGCTGGCCGCACAACCAAGTCATCTGCAATGCAGAACGAGCTGTTATGGAGCTCATTACAGTCAGTGGGAGCATGCGCGGGGACGCAGCGCTCACACACTAATCTGGTTGACTGCACGCTGAGCCAGTAACACATGCAGAAATGTTCCAGTCCTCATCGCTGAGGAGATTTACTGTAAAGAGATTTTTTTTTTACCGCTCTGACTTATTACTTATTTCAAGGGAAATTTCGCTGGAATGATTGCAAATTGTGACTCCGGGTGAGTAGGAGTAGTGCAACTGAAGGCCAAGTCTCCCTTTCACTCTCTCTCTCTCTCTCTCTCTCTCTCTCTCTCTCTCTCTCTCTCTCTCTCTCTCCTGCATTATTAATACACTCACATGGTGACAGAACGGGGGGAACAGACTGACTCACGGCACTTTCTGTCCAGCCTGTTGCACAGCTGCCACTGCAGTGAGCGAGCGGCAGAGAATCTTTGTCTGCATCTTTAATCCAGCAGGTCTGACCAAATTAACTTGATATGCATTAGTGTTCACTGTTCATCGCTGAGTGTACAAATTGGCCTCCTGCGCACACAGGCTTTTTGATTGTGGAGGAGTCTTCACTGGAATGTTATGCTAAACACCGCGCTGCAGACGTCAGGCCTTTGGGTTTAGGTTGCATTCCATTGATGCCATTCATTTTCACAGTGCACACATGGCAAGTGGAAGAGAGGGAGGGGAGGGAGAGGGAGAGAGAGAGAGAGAGAGAGAGAGAGAGAGAGAGAGAGAGAGAGAGAGAGAGAGAGATGAAGAGAGAGGGCACACTGGGGGAAACCCCATAGGGGCTTCTCTTTTGGTGCACACTAAATGCTTACTGCAACAGCTGCAGACACAAGTGTGTGATGTTGGGAAAACCTGCTGCTGAACATCAAACCACCCAAAAAGCCCATTAGATCAGCATTTCAGCGAAGTGGCCGGCGCTCCCTCTGTACTTCAATGGAAACTCCTTTTTTTTTCACGTATGCACTTTTGAAGATTTGAATTCAAAAGTTTGTTTTGATGGCCATGATCAGACTTGCACCAGCGCAGACATCCAGACGGCGGCGATGACAGTCGAGATAAAGCCGGGTCTTCGAGGAACCCCCGGACCTTCCTTCTTTAAAGAGACAGCGGCGCGCAACGGTGCAACAGCAGTGCAATGCTGAGCTTGACTCCTCACCTGTCTGAATGTGGGGTTCGCAAAGGTGGGCTGATTCAGGTAAAAACAGGATCGGAGACCTTTGCGCGAAATGCGAAGCCCACCGCCAGGAAGAAACAACCCGAGGCCCTCCTTGTTGGTTAGCATCTGTGGTTACTTTAAAGCTCAGAGTGATAATCTCCATACATTCGTTATCTGGTCCACATTGGTTCAACAAGAGATTACTCCAAAAAAGGGTAAAAAAAAAAACAACCAAAAAACAATGGGGGGCTCATCTGGTATTACAGCCCAACTTTGTTTCCAATCTGAGTGACTTAGGAGGACAAAGGAAAATCTGGAGGATGAAACATCATCTCTTTAATGCGGCAAGCCAGTGATTCGCTGCGTTATTTTGTCAATGATCTGAACTGTTACTGAGGTATTCTAGGAGCCTGTTTTGGAAAAAACACACACACACACACACACACCAAATGGAAACCAAACCAATTCTATTGTTCTGCTTTGTTTACTGTGACACGATCTGTGGCTTTCCATATGGTTATTTACAAATGGAGGCGCCCGCCTCAAAGAATAATGATTGTAATCCTTCTGTGTCAGATTAGCAAATGCTTTAAAAGCTTCAGCTAAACATTATTACCATGAGCATTATGTTACTGGTAGATACAAAGAGTGTGAGGCGAAAGAGGAGAGGATTGATAATGAGCTAAAGGAACAAGATAAGCGAGAGAAGAGGAGAGAGAACCACCTGCTGGGATGTACAATAGACGAGGGAAACAAAAGAAGACTTCAGTTAAAAAGTCAAGAAGAATCAACACAATTGCCTCGACATGCCCCATGTATTTTACAAGATTCAAACGTGGTAAGCCCTGACTTTTTAGGCACAGTTAGCGAGTCCAAAAGGCTTGCACAGGATACAAAAGGTAAACAAATTTAAGTTGTCACTTTAAACAGAACATCAGTATCATATCGGGTGGTAAATTTGGAAGGTTCACTCTCACCCAAACTTCTTTTCTAGAATCCCATGCTGCAAAATAAAGGTTGGACAATTTGGGCGCTCTAAACTGATCGAGTAAAAATGTAAGTAACAAATAAAAGCACCGAAGAGACAAGTTAGACATGTGAAATAGATTCAAAGAGGACAATCTCACATCCTTCAGTCTGCCAGAGAGTTGAAAACACCCTAGTATTATTGGCAACCACCGCGGGGCATTCTGACTCCCTCACTCATATTTATAGTGCTAAAATTAACTCCTCAAACACACACACACACAACACTCCATTCTCCATTTCAAACTCCTTGGATTCATACACACACACACGCGCACGCACACACGCACGCATGCATACTCGCGTGCAAATCCCCAGGGGGCCGGTCAGTCGCTGGCTCTTGCTGTGAAAAACATCCCCGGGGGGATTTCAGACAGCACTGATCCTGTGTGATTGCGTATGTGTCAATATGTAAACATGTGTATCGGGATGCATTGCTCTGTTTTGTGTTTTCGGGGACACACTGTATTCTGCCATGTGTCTTTTGATGTGGCGGCTGTGTTGTTGACATCCACATGGTGATGCTTGTGCCCTTTCAGGGGCTGAATAATTAAAGGATTGTTTGACTATGCAGAGCAGCGCGGGAAGGATTACGACAAAGTCCATTTGTGAGGAAAAAAATAAGAAAGAAAAGCCAAAACAATAAGCATGTGTTGTGTTTACACAATGTTTTTTTTTTCCTGCCCAACAAGCCATTTGCCAACTTTGTAATGAAAACATGTTGTATCCATTGCTGCTCCTTTAGGGGGTGACCATGAATACATAAAAATATTTTATAGCCATGAGAACTGCTGTGGTACAAGCAAAACAAAACTGTTGTGCTTCCACTTCTTAAAAAAAAAAAGTGCCGTCGTCATAGTTTCGACTGTTGATTGTTGTGATCTGTTGATGTTCGATGCGCAGGGTGATGTTCAGTGACCGCTGTCTGTTCCTCCTCAGAGCTTCTCTGGTTTAATCTCCAACAAGAGTTTAGGACAAGTTCCCGTGGGCCTTAGGGTGCTCTCAAACTGGGGTGATCGCAGGAGTTGGTTCCATCCGAGCAATGTCTGCCTGAGACAACATACAATTGAACACATCATGAAGAATTTCACCAGTTTTGAGTCCCTCTGAAGACGAACCTGTATTAGTTCAAGCAGCCTCTGTGGGGCCAACTTAGCAACAAGAGATAGTAGGTATCACTTGATGAAATTGTTGACAAAGGCTGAAATGCAAGCTGGTCACAGCTTGCATACCCATCTGCCCATTTATCTGTTCCTCCATACACCTACCAATCCATCCAGCAGACAAAAGAAGCACACAAGCCTCTAACACTTCACAGTTCAAAGAAAAAACTACTGAGCTGTTTTCATCTCACCTCCTGATCCAAAGATGTTGTTTTTTTTTTATGTCAGCTGCGCTCTTCTTTTCACATGCTCTGAGCACAACTGCTGTCAAAGGATTGACGTGTCGAGTTGCCGCATGCATAAGTTAAACATGCACAAACGCTACATTATGCATCGTGTTTTGAAGTAAACATTCACGTCGTCATGCACGGACGTGAAGCCAGGCCGGGCCAAAGCAGCGAGCGAAGGAATCCGTGCGTCTGCAGCCTGAGTTCACCTACAGTAATCTCCTCGTGTGACCCAGATCAGGCTGGCCTAGATTGGTTGGTGGTCAGAGACACCGCTGATCCTACAGGCCCAGACTTTCCTGTTACCATACAGTACTGGGAACTGGGTGCACAAAGGCTGTCTTGTGCTGATGCAACAAAAGGCAACAGAGAACATCAAACACATCTGCAGGAGGAACACCCCCACTGGAGGCTAGAGGCAACTCTCCCCTCCGTGTGTGCGTGTGTGTATGTGTCTCCTTTGTTTGTGCTCGGGCATGAGTACGTTCGCCAGTGTAAATGCCGCTCCTCCACGCAGCGACCTTGCAGGAGCTGCTCGCATCGTCTTGACAATCAGCCGCCGAAGGTCTCGATTAGCGGAGGAGCAGCGCCGGCCGCCTGGTCGCGTCTCTCTTCTGCGTCAGAGACCAGATACTTTGGACGCAGAACTGGTGCGATTGCAAGGTTGTCTGGAGGGAGCCCAGAACAGGGAGGAGACCTTGTTCACAGTTTAATGCTCGCAGGGGGTAGTAGTGACCTCCTCCTCCATCTCCTCCTCCTCCTCCTCCTCCTACTCCACCAGCAAGTGAGAAATAATATCTCCCACACACAGAGCGTGTGTTTGCTCCAAGGTTTCCACTATCCTGCCAACTCTCTTCTTATAACTCCCCCTCCTCCGTTTTGCTCTCTTCACCATCCACGCTGAACAAAGGGGCCCATTGAAGCAGACACCACGAGAGCAGAATTGCCCAAAGGAGTACAAATAGTGTAGTTTTTGTGTGACCCAGTGGAGTACAGTATTTACAGTGTCGCTGTCACTGTCATGTGGCACCACGAGACCAGTGACAGCACCACACGGTCCTCTTGTACAAAGGGTTCAGGATACTGATGGACGCTGAGCTGTCCGGCGGCATCGACTCAGTGGTTCAGCAGGATGACAGCAGGATGAGGCAGCACGCAGTGGGCCATGAGCTCAGCAGAGCGTATGAGGATGAGGAGGCCAGTGGGATGATTAGGAGGAGTGAAGCGGGGCTGGAAGAGGACGTCCGAGATATTCGTTTTTAATTATTTATTATAGGATCTGAAATATATATCCGTAATGACTCGGGCGGAAAGTAATGCATTGCAGGTCCTCATGTGACTTTAATTAGGTTCCACTTCAGAGTGCTTAAATTCACATGGTCGGAGTTTCATGTTTTTATTTTGAACAGATTTTTTTTTTTCACTCCGTGTAGTTTTTGGCACCGCTTTCACCTGACGACAAACTGAGGAGGGTCCTATTTGATGAACCTTCTCCTCACGAGTGCTCCAAACCACAGTTATTAGTCGAACCTCTAACGAAGCCCCCTTTGTTGGGGCCAATGATTTTATTGCTTCGATCAAGAAAACGACTGCCTCACATCTGCTTTCGTTAGAACATGACATCCAGTTTTGTACTGCCTTGTTTGTCCTTCACGTCAATTGAGATCAATGGCCAGTAAGGCCAAGCCAATAAATGTGGGTACAGTGGAACTGACACCGAGTCGATTCTGAGGGGAGTTCCTTTGAATTTTTCAGCGAGCACAACTTATGAAACCCAACTGTGGTCCAACTGTTGTCTGTCTGTACTTTTCCAAAAAGACAACAGTTGAAAATGAAGTTTTCTGTAATTTTTCAGTCACAAAAAGTAGCCTGGTGTGTCTTTGATAGTTTTGCCCCCACACAACCCTTTCAGACTGCACTGAACGCCACAGAGGAGATGATATCAGTGGAGGGAACCAGTGATTTGAAGGGAAAAACTTCAAAAACAAATTTCTCTTCCTGTTACATCTCTATTCTGAAAGACAAAGGAGCCAAAAAAAGCTTCCAAGATCATGTGTCACAAGGAGGAAAGATAGAAAAATTCCCCTAAAGCAGTTATTCTTTTATTAAACCCGTTTATTTCCCTCTGGGGCAAAATCCCAGGAAATATCAGGAAACATCACACTTCCTTTTACTCAAAGAGAACGCTTTTGAAAATAGAAGCGATATATTTATTACAGCTCATAAATCAGTGGGAATAAATGTGTTCATGTTGTGTATTCCTGTTTGTTCCCAAGAGTGTCTTGTGTTTTCATTCACAACATTTATTTCGCACAATGTTGATCAAGACAGCTTTTGTTTAATGGACAGAGGGGACAGTTTGTGTCATAAAAAAGGATAATGTGGCTCCCGGGTTTTTGGGGGGGGGGGGGGGGGGGGGGGGGGGGGGGGGGGGGGGGGGGGG
>JASSRZ010000011.1:14027743-14039739 GCA_032164315.1 Malacoctenus gilli
GGCTCCAGGGTTTTAGCCCCCCCCCCCCCCCCCAAACACAGGAGCGCCTGTGAAAAACGGACATCACTGGAAAACTTACTTGATGCAGCTGCATGTGACATCCGACAGCTGACTGGGGAGTAGAACTGCCACAAGATATTTGTTTGGATGCCAATTATATACGCAAAATCTCATTCAACCACAAAATGGAAAACAAAACATGATAATATGCAAATCTGTGCAAAGAATGTTCTAGTGGTCGCATTAATCATCTGTAACAATTGATTTGATCACTTTTATCAGTCAAGTAGTTCTGCCAAAGAAAAAAGATTGAGTTGTCCTGAAGCCCAGACTGCATGTGGTCTGGTCAGGTGTATCCAGCTCGTGTTACTGCCACTTTTTTTGCCCCCTTTTTTTACTGGCCTGGATTTGCAGAACAATTTGTTTGAGATGGATTGTTGTGCCCTACTTTCCATTTCCAGGAGCGGCTGCGAGCAACTTGGCGCAGAACCCAGGTAATAACCAAACCTAATAATTACATGGGCTGATGTAGCGACTGCGAGTCGGTCCACAGCCTTGCCCATGTTTTAAATAAAGCAAACAATATATTCATATCATTAAAGCATAAAGCAAGTGAGATTTTTGTCACAGTTTGTTTTTGTTTAGTTGTTGCAAGGCTCTCTCACAAAACAAAGACTTACACTCTGGAAACGATCATAATCCCCTCTGTTGTCATTGTAACAGTCACATCTGCTTAGTTTACTTCTTTGAAGAGCTCAATAAACAATTGTCCATCTTCCAATCTATCTATGAGAACTAAAAGCCAACGTATGCTCATTTACCAGTACATTACGCTCAGTGCGGCATCTCAACAAATTCAAATTAGGCTCTCGTCATTCTTGCCGAGTGTCACAGCGAGTTCTTCAGGCCTCGATGCCTTGATCATTAGAAAACAGAGGAAAGTGATCAGACAGGTTACCCGTGACTAAGAAGCAACTGAAATTTTTAATAAAATATGACCCACTAAAACCAAGGTATGCAAATTGTAGAGGGGAGAGCCCAAGTGCACAACAAGCAAAGAGTTGAGGTTGATGTTCATCTTTATTAAAACGCAACGCCAGAACACAAGCAAAGCCAGAACAAAGTCAAGAAAAACCTAATAAACAGTTAAGTCCAAGGGTGAAATAAAACCAAACAGGCCATCCGAAACATAAGATACGAGGAACCAAAAGGTTTAGCAACATCAACTGCAAGAGTCCAAACTGGGCAGAACAAAGCAGACAAGGAAAGCAACAGGAAATCCAAAAAATCAAGGAAGAACAAGCGGGCAGACGAGACTCCAGGTCAGCAGAATGAAAGAGGTCGAGAAGGAGAAGTTTCCAGAACTAAGAGCTGGAACAACTGGCAAGGACACAGTGAACCAACATACACGAACTTACAACAACAGACTGGAAAGCAGAGGGACAATCAGACAATCAGGCACAGGTGAAGGACATCAGGGCAGGGAGCAATCACATAGGAGGGAGGCCGAGGAGTCTGGAGTGATGGAGGACCATGCTGTCATCATCCAACCCTTCATAAAAAGAGGACGATGTTAGGTCAGTATTTGCCTGGGAAATTTATCTTGAATTAGGGAGAATCAAAAACAGACTTGGAGAGCACTGCAACTTCATGATCTTGCATGTTTTATGTCACATGCAAAAGATTTTAAGCCCAGAAAAAAAAATGCAAATGACAGATTTTTTTGTTGGGGACAGTCTGAAATGAGATGATGTATGTTCACTTTAAAGGAAAAGGACCAGGAACAGACACCACCGATTCGAGATTTACATCTGTGGGGCTCAGCTGATAAATATGCAAATGAGTGACGCGAGTGTTTCAGTGTTGTTTAAACTATGAGTAGAAGGTATTTCCATACTCCGACATATCCAACAAGTCATTAAAGACAGAAGGGGTGCAGCAACATCAAAAATGTAAACATGCAAATAGTTTCCTTGTGCCTAGAACTGGAACACAGATTCTTCCGACAGTATTTCTCTTTGCATGTTGCAGACGAGAGAGACTGCAGAAAATTACAGGGATTTCTGTCATTCTTTACATTCTGTGCCGCGCGAACATGATGCACCAATCGTTATGTAAAGTCCACTTCTAAACCCGTGTGCAGCTTTGGGACTGAACTGGTCTTGATTTAGCAGTCGAGCAGAACCGTTAAAAGCCCAGCGGCCCAGGCAACGAACAAAATCCCCCATATGCAGTGATGCAGTCCTGACAATGCTCATCCTCTGCTTCGCACCCTTTTTTCCTGTTTCACATGCACACACCAGGGAAGTTGTTATGTGCAACGACAATGGAGCACGGCTGTCTGGTGCAGAAGCCATGTGACGGTTCAGATTTCCTCCCTGTGCTTATATATGCGAGCATGCACAGACAGAGCAGAGCTCCCCGCCAGACAAACAGCATGATGTGTCCCCGTGCTTCCATAAAGTTATACAACCCCGGTTCACACAGAGCCTTGCAAACAGGCCGCCACGCAAACATGTGCTCCGCAGTAACTGTTGTCATTACAGTGTCACAACTGGTGGCGTATTATCCCAGTAATTGCATTCACCTGCGCTTCCAGGTGTAAATCGCAGCATTGTTAAGCAGCTGCTACACAAGGCTGCCCGGTTCTAAAATGCTCGTTATGTGGGGCGTGTTGTGCTTCGGTGGGGCATCTGAGGGAAGTCACCCGTGACCTTACGTAAGGGTTAACCTGCTCTTACATGTCATGGAGGGGTTTGGTCGGTTGCTCCTGGGAGGTTCACACATGCATGGACATTACGTTCGCTTGTTTAGATTCACAGAGGGGGAAAAAAAGGCCACCCTCAGATGCACAAACAGGTGCTGCACTGAGTGTGTGTGTGTGTGTGTGTGTGTGCACGTGCGTGTGCGTAAGCGCATGCCTGCGTGCTTGCATGTGCATGCATAAATCAAAATATGTGCGGATGAGTCTGCATATGTTTTAAACGTTTCTCTCCTGAAAAGCAAATAGTTTGCATTCTATTGTCTTGAACTGCTATGTCAATGATCGCTAGATAGCTTTTAGATCTTGAGTTTTCATACATCACAGCTCTTGATGGTTGGTATTGTGTTGCCCAATTAACAGACTTGCTACTGTGGGTCTTGGTCTGTTTCTACACCTGATTGGTAGTTGTAGAAAGACTCCATCGGTCAAGACCAAAGTAACACCAAAGACCAGAGGGAGCAGAGCCAAGAACCTTATGTTTGGCTTTATTCACACCTAGCTCAGCTGGCTGCTCCAGCTCCGTTGTGATCAGTTCATGAATTGAGGCTTCTTTTTTTTTTTAAATAAGATGATTTTTTGTCCTACTAATTGGCATGACTTTAGGCGACCCTGATGAGCAGAATCAGTCATAAGTGCCCACACAGTGCTGACAGCCTTGCAAGTGTGTCACGGCAACACGGCAAAGTTACAGCAACGTGTATATTAGAATGAGTAAGTAACACGAGAGCAAAATGTTGATAGAAAGAAAACAGCACAATTATAGTCAAACACAAAGCGGGAACCTTTCTATCGTGAGCAGGAATCAAAGAGCACTCCAGGTGGCAAATACCAAAAGGTCGAAGCAGCTATGCATATTTTGGTGTAATGTTATCGACAGGAAAGCAGAAAATGAGTCACACCTCCAAAACACATTCCAGTGCGATGAATAGCTTGTGCAACATTTTTGAAGGCTTGAGTCAACCTGTGGATCCTTTTTTTGTTTTTCTCCAATGTCTAAAATAAAGAGCCATGCCTGCAGGTGGTCGGCAGCCCGTGATACATATGCCTACAGGTGCATCCGCATGCTCCGACAACACAATCGCTGCTCCGTATCGCTCTCTGCCCAAGACACAATCCTGTAGACGTGCAGTCAGTTAACACACGTCCCTCGGCGTAAAGCCCGGGGACCTTCAGATAGAGCCGATACAATCATATTCATGAGAGGGAAAACAGGCAAACATGACATCATCCTGTGTTGGCTCGTATCTCCAATCGCTCCCTGCAGAGTAAACAGCAGATACAGAGCGTACAGACAGGGCCCTGTTACACAGAATGATGGTGCATCACAATCGTCAGAGACAGCATCACACATCTGATCTCGCCTTACATAAACCCTCACCGCTCGTCATCTCCCCATATGAATCAGCCATTATCCTGGCGTCCAGTGTGGTATGCCTGCACAAAGGCCCATTCTCCTCGGCATCGCAGTGCCGCCTTGTTGTTGAAGAGGGGAGTCAGGCACTCGTCGTTTGTACAGACGCTCCGTCTGTCTTGCGGAGGAGACGAGATTAGGGCGCCGCGTGTGCATTGTCCTCGCATCAGATGAGGACGGCTTCGGCGCAACGGCGGGCTAACAAATTCTGCCCAGGGACTCGGCGGAATTCAATCTGCAAGTACAAAACGTAGCGACGCAGAGACATAAAGGAAGCATTTGTGAATAACAGATACAGAATGTTCCACAAAGTTTTTGATACCATATATCTGTAGGGGTTTTTTTTCGAATCTTGTTTCTAAGTCTTATCCAATTCATCGAGTTAAGATAATGCCCCTCCTGTTCCTGACAATCAAACTGTCCTTTACTTGCAAGGAGGGCTGTCTGGGGGTGGGGGGTGGGGGGGTTAACAATTCCTGCTTTTTTTTTCTGCCCATCCATCACCAACTGTACAAAAAACCACTAGAAACTGGATCCCTTTTCAGGCAGCTGTCGCGTGCAGCTGGTAACCCGAGACGGCGTCCTCCAAGAGGCTTTTAATTCCACACATGAGGCACTACCTGTCCAGTGTGGATTTGAAGATTTTATGTGCGTGTGGCAGCTGCTCCGGCCGCAAAACCTGATAAGGAAGGAGAAAAAAAAAACAAAAAAGGAGGAGCAACTGTAAAAGAGCCCCTCTTCTATCTTAACTTTATATCTCCATTCAGATACGATTCCGATCCATCTGTCCGGTTATCCGTCGATCATTTCTGGTGATTAGCCACATGTGTCTGAACATGTCAGCGAGAGAATGAATGGGCGAAGTGTAAATCTGTCACCCCGTGTGTGTCTGTGTTTATGAAACTTAACCGCTGACTGCTGCCACACAGTAGGTCCTCTGCAGACACTGCACAGAGGGCTTAGTGAGCTGATGGATGTGGAAGGAGGAGGAGGTGGTCAGGGAGGAGGGTCCGGCGTGACGCTGGGGATCAGTAATGAAATACTGTTAGCAGAAATGTTCAGAGTGACTTTTCTTGGTGACTGCATTTGAATTGAAGCGAGTGAGAGAAAAGAGTGGGGTGAGCTCATTGACTAACCTCCCCCCCCGCCCCCACTGCTGAGGTGTCAGACTGGCCACGACATTCTCGCAGCTCTGATTCAAAGATCTTTCTAAAGGTTTCCTGTGAACAGACGAGACCTACCATCATGCAGTTGGAGATAGCTGTTAGAAATGATAGGAAGCCAGAATCTAACCTAAATTTCAAGCCTCCTGCTTGTGACATTTCTTAATCGAGTCTTGGTACTGTCAGAAGAATGCATGAGTGACACAGTTGTGTAATTTCTCCATGGTGCCGCAAATAAAGAGGAGATGAAGAAAAGTGCAACTTATGGGAGTTTTGTAGAACAGGAAGACTTCTTGTCCTGTCACTGGAGGACTGAGATGGGGAGTACTTGGAAAGCAGAGCACTACTAGGAAAGTAACCCTATCCTCTGAGGCGCTGTGAGCTCGCTTCTGTTTACAGGAATGGCCGCAGCAATGCTGCACTGGAGATGTTTAGCAGAAACATTAACAAGGCATCGGCCTCCTAATTCATTTCCATGAAGTAAGTGCCCTCTGCATGCAGGCTCACACAAAAGGCCATTTAGCCTGTGTTTGTGGAGGTGCAGACGAGGTTTGCGGAGGGGGGATCGGACGAGCAGCGAGGCGGCTGCGTGGATCGCTGCCATTGCCGGCCGCTTTTGACTTCCCGCTTCATCAGATTATGCTCGCTGCAGCTGGTTGTAAGCCTCACTGTATGTACTCAGCTGGACTCCGCGCTCCGTGTCCTCCTTTAACTCAGCCCAGTTTTCAGCCTGGTCTCTGGCAGCCACTTCAAACGAGCCTCCCCTCCAGAGAGCCAGCGAGGAAGTCACTGAAAACCAGAAGTTTTGTGAAGATTTAGGATATTGGACTTGTTTTTCACACCTGGTAAAAAGCGTGTTCAAACACTACTTAAGGGACTCTCTGCTGCCTGGAATTACAATGCACAAATCTGTTATCAGTGTCATGTCATCCTTTTCATCTGTGTGGATTGATCATGTGCTTTTCTCATAGATGGGACCCAAAAATCAAAGAATGAATTTAGAAAATGAATAATATTTACCTACAAACAACGTTGGATTATTCCAAAGCATCTTTGTCCGAAGCACCCCCTGGGATGTGTTTGCACTTGATCTGGTGAGATTTCAATGTTAGTGCTCCTCAAGAGGAAGTTTAAATAGTATCTAAGAGAGAAATGAATGCAGAAGACTGGTGGATTTTTTTGGAGGCAAGTGCAAGGTACACCCTGGACAGGTCAGCGGTCACATCCAAACCCTACGCAGGACGGCTGCCAGAGCCAGATCAAACAAGGGATTATCGCACTGGGGCGAGAGCGCCAACCCCTACACCACCACCGCTGCACCGCCATGCAGATCGTTTGAGCAGCATCCCTTCATCTTCCAGACCTGCATTTTCAAAGTGAAGAAGCAATCACAGGTAACACTGGGTGAAGACGGGGTACACCCTGGACAGCTTAACAAGCCGTCGCAAAACATTATTTGAAAATCAAACATACACGTGCAAAACGCACACACTTGCACCCACCAGTTACCCTCAAATGGCTGCATTTTGGCTGTGTGAGAACTCAGTGTACCCAGAGTAAACTCCAGCATGCCCAGAGACAAAATGTAACCTCCATGTGCAGAATTTAACCAGTGACAGTCTGGATATGGCTCATACAGGGTGAGAAGGGGGAAGGGATGGGGGGGGGGGGCAGACCGGCAGACCACCAGCTATATTCTTGGAGTCCTGTGCCGACATGCCTCTGTGCTGGAAATCAATCATTTTGTCCTTGGCCGCAGCAAACCCGCTCACCCTCTCGCTTTCCTCCTCAGCGCTGGCCGGCGAGGACGAACAGGATGTAGGCGAGTTCTGCATCGCTGCGAGGAAGAAAGAAAAAAAACGGGACGTCTGGCTCACATTAAATGGTGTTTGAATTCAGACCATCACATCAAAGTGACTTACCATTAGCCAGTGCAATAAAAAAAAGAAAGAAAAAAAGATCCCACTTCAGTGAGCTGTCTGGTTTTAATGTGGGTATATTGGGATGTTAAGTGTTTTGGGTTGGAGCTGAGGCGACACTAAAAATAACACAGAACTAATATGTCGTCCATTCAACTCAAAGGAGGCACGTGATTTGTGATGTTCCAGCAACACGGCCCGGGGATTATTCCCCTTTGTGCTGAAGAAGGGTGTTTGAGGAGGTGAAGCGTCGCTGCCCTTTTAATGTGATTAATCTTACAGTAAACGTATCATTTGATAACGGATTATTCTCCATCTCTTTGTTGTCTTTTCAGCCGGCGCGGCTCTTACAAAGCCAAGTGCAACAACTAATCTATATCCAAAAGCGATTCAGTGACAGAGCTCAAAGCTCCGACAAAGACAAGGCGTGCTACCGGTGCAGACTTACATGACAGCGGGCCACTGAAGTTACTCTAACTCACTCATCTCTTTAACAAAGACTAAAACTCCCTGACACATGATCAAAGGATTTGTTCATCTTAAGATCCGTTTTTTTTTTTTCTTCCCTCCCTCTCTTTCTGTCTCTCAGACTTCAAAGCTTTCAAACATCTCCCGGTTTTCTGCTCAACAAAGACAAAAAGGAAGAAAAGAGAGGTGGAGGGGGGGGGGGCAGTTGCTGTGCGGCTGCATGCAGTGTTGCCAGATCGGACAGGTTTTCCTCCAAATTGGGCGGGACTGGAACAGGTTGGGCTGGAATAAACAGCGCTGAGCAAGTTCAGAATTAAAATGAAAACTAGGAACTGACTTTAACAACGGGGGTCGGACTACAAAGGAAACACCGAGAGAATATCAGAAGACATCTTTGGCACCGAAAATAAGACAAATGTTACAATAAGTGAAATCCACTACGTCATTTCTCTCATGTAATTCGTCAGTTTGGTATTCGAATGAGTGAATCTAATAATAATGAGTTTATGAAAACGTACTTATTGCGGGAGAAGAATCAAGGTCAGTGACAAGTGTGCATTTCCCATAGCGTTCAAGAGGTCATCTGAGCCACACTGCAATAAAATGAAACTGGAATATATAATATCTAAATGCTAAGTATTAAGTAGATTTATCAAAACTTTCTCCTGGGAAAAACCATTTACAGAAAGATATTGTTTGATCCAAAAATGGTTATTTGGAAATGTTTTGAAAACACAACTTGGCTAGAATTAGATTTTTGCAGTGCTGAAATCTTTTGCCAAGCTTAAAGATGCCACGCAGGGACAGCAGGTGAAAATACACAAAGAGCATTGCAGAAGGAGTGAGAGACTGAGCTGAACCCAATGGAGTTGCTCACCCCTGTCCCAAAAAATGACTGGTGGCTTTTGTACTGCAAACTTTCACTCAGAACTGGCAACCCTGGCTGGCTGCTGCGGCAGGAAGATTGCTGGAAGCTGCAGTAAACTTGAATGCACCTCATAACACCTTACGCTGGCTGTCGGGCTTTCTTTGCAAGCAGCCTTTCTTTCTTTTTTTTCTGTTACTCCTCTCTTTCTTTCTTTCTCCTTCCTTTCTTTTTTTCGCCCGCCACCTGTTGATTTGCTGCTCCATGTGAAAGGTGACAGCGTGGTGAGTCAGCTCGGACTTTCCAGCTTCTCCTCTGATCTCGCCTGAACTCCCCCTCTCAACGCCTCTCTTGGCATGTGCCAAAAACAAGCACATGCACGGTCCATGAAAGGCCACATTTCACACAGTTATTTAACATCTCACCTCCTCTCTTCTCCTCAGAGCTCGACTTCTTCCCTGAAACAGGGGCTGGCTTACTAATCGAAAGGCTACAGACTGTTGGAATCCCCCCATGGTCGCAGATTAGGAAGCCTCCTGGACGGCCTCATGTCTCGGAGGAGTGCGAGGCTGATCTTTCACCTTTTCTCCGCGCTGTCTCAGTTTTCGCCAAGGGGCTCGGGATCCAGACTGGACAGGTTAAGCGTACTGTTACTTGGGTGTGAGAGTGTGCCAGTGTGGAGTCTGGTTTCGCACTCTAACTCGAAGCCCATACGAGAAATACTGAGCGTTTCCTAGATATGGCAGAGTAAACACAACACTCCGTACCTGACCGCTCTGCCCTTTTGGGGCTGAGGTGGAGTGATGAATCCTGGGATGCAGTCAGCCTTAGTCACACACGCACTGGTACTGTTGGGGTACAAAGGGTGCAGTAAAATTAAAACATGGACGGTTGAAATTTTTCATAAAATTCTTAAATGCAATTTTAAAGGGTCTCCGTCAAATGTTTTCTATGTGTCTCTAACTTTGCAAGTCACTGCAACCTCTGAATTTCACACCACACCTGCTCCCACAAAGTAGTGATTGCTGGCGAATTGACTGCACGACTTCACATATTTTTGCAATAAAAAAAAAGAAAAGTTGTGATATAAATGTGAATTTTAGAGAAACTCCAAATGCACCTAGCTTAGAAGCTCTTATTTTGAAGGCTGGGGTGTGTGCATTTGAGCCTTAAAGCAGGACCCCTGGTTTTGCACAGATGCTTCAAAGTAATGTCTATTTTTTTTTTAGTTTTGTTGCAAAAATGTGTATTGCAATGATTTTTTAGTGCTTATTTCTTTATCATGATTTCTCTTCACAAGGATCAGTTGCAAAAAGCCTTTTACTCCAAGCAGCATTTCTTGTGAACCCTGCTTTGTTTCTCCAGTCATCTGAGGCCAGAGAGCCGTTTCAGGATAGCCCCAGATGATACAACGCTGTCATCTGACCCAGAGCTTTGGTAAATAGATCCACTCCAGTCCCTATTTGTGCAGCGAATGTAAAATGCAGCACTGTATTGATTTTTGTACAGGATTCTATATGTGCACAGCTGCCGTGGAGGGGCTCACAGCGGACCACTGCGCACCTGCTGGTGCAGCAATCTGCGAGAGATTCACTGAGAGTGGAAGCTTTAATCAACTGAAAGATCCATTAGGTTTGTGTTTATGCATCTGCAGTGCAGACTCTGCAGCCACTTTCGGTTGTTAAGTTTGAAAAAGAGTGATGTGAAGAGTAAGATTAACCTGCACTTTGAGGGGATTTGTTATCGACATCGTGCAGGCAAATGCCCTGTGCTAAAACAGTACTTATAGTAACTACTAGATCTGTCAAAAGCTCATACAGGATGTATTCAGGCTTGCACTTAAAGATGCAACATAACAAAGAATTGACCCCCTGGCTGCCTTTTTCTGCATGCTCCTGATCCACGCGGTCGGTGAAACCGAAGCTGCCGACTCGGTGCGCTGATGACTGCGCAGCAAACTGGGGGGGCTCGACAAGTAGACGCAGGCACCGCGTCAGCTAGCAAGGCAGACAGATTGTTATCAGCCTTTCAGTGTTGTTGAATGTGCAAACAGCCGAGATAGGAGCGGAAAAAACGACAAAGATACACCCGAAAGCTTGCTCTGTTTGTGTTGACACACTTGCAAGGATCCGCATCCATATGTGTGCATGTTGACATATACAACAGGAGAAGTGTGGCATTTATTTGATCTGGACAGGTGTGCTGGGTCTGTCTTCCTGCAGTACTTTTCCAAACTAAACAGTCATCTGTGCCAGGTACGCACCTATAAAATTGTTGAAACAGTGACGCCGGGTTAGCAAGAAGGTGTCTGACTTTTTCTGAAGTGGTTTTAAACTCTGGGCTCCGGGACCAACTTGAGGGGGGGGGCAAAGGTCAAAAGGAGAGGTGCTGGGTTTTGCCCACTCCAAGGCAGTGAAAATGCCAGGACTCAAAAAACTTTTGTTTACTGTGTTTTAAATCGGAAGAAATAAAAGGCCTGAAAACAGTCGTCTTGAAACTCCAATCAACATGAAGCAAAAGGGGCCACACTTTCAAAATAAAAATTACACAGTTACACAAGTTGCTGGATAAAACAGGCTTTTTGCAAATAAAATAGAGCTTTGCTTATGAGAAGAATCGTCACACTTGTCACACTACATTCGTGTCCTTGTTTGTGGTTTTGGCCTGAAGAAAGAATGTGAATCATCTGCAGGAAAGTGTGGCTTGAACTGATTATTTAAACAAAAATGTTTGCATCCAGCTACTCATCTGATGTTTTCTTTTTCCTTTTTCTCTTTTAAACTTGGTTGAAGAGTCCAAACTGCAGCTGTCATAACTCACCTGTGGGGTTTTTTCTCCTTATTTAAGATGACTTTAATACATTCAAAGTGAACTACGCTACAAATAGGAGCAATATTAGATGCCGCGTCCTGTTTGCTTCATAATTACCTGCTGAAAAGCTTCCGTTGACTTTCGCCAAATGAGCCAAAGGCCCGAGTCGACTTCCTGAAAGAGGAGAGTGGAGGCGGACGCAGCTGGCGGCTGTGTTTTTAATGAGGATTACCTGTGCCTGTGACACAAAATTTCTCTAAATGTTGGTGCGAACACCTCGAAAGTTCTGTCAAGACGATTTCAAAACAAGACAGATTTATTTTTTTTAATTAATCCATCAATTCTGACGGCTCTCTTCCTACATAAGAAACACATGTAGCCCCCTTCTCCCTAATACATAGGAGAGAGGCCCCTAGTTCGAACTAAATGAACCCGAAAAAACTCCAAACTACAAATCCCTTTTTCCCCACTAGTGGATTGATTAGGTTTCCCTTACACAGATGAATAGATTACTTATGACTGTCAATATATTCATAACAAAAGCAATATCCTATAAGAAAATAGAACAAAGTCAACCTCACACAATAGTTTAGAA
>JASSRZ010000011.1:14057900-14069706 GCA_032164315.1 Malacoctenus gilli
AATCTGGGTTTTTTTACCCCCCCCCCCCCCCCCCACACACACACACACATACAGTTACAATAGAATACAGTGCATGTGCTCCAAAGTGATTGAGTAATAAAAGCTGTTCCAGAATGTTTTGATTTCATTTCCTTTCAATGTGAATAGTCTTTGTAATTATTAACCACGTCGGCTTTTGATTTAGAGCATTCAAAGGCACCAAGCTGATAACCGGATGACCTTTCACCTGCGTCTGTCAAGGCGCCGCTGAACACAAAAGTGACCCCTCGCTGTGCAGAGCGCAGCAGCAAAGTCACAAGTGTGGGTTCGCATCGCCCTCTGCTGTTCGTGCAGAGAATAGCCTTGAGCCCCTCCAGCAAAAACTGGTCCGAACATGTTGGTGAATAAGCTGATGACTCATGATTCCTGCATCACTGTTGAGAATCGGCTCTCTCAATGCTGTCATCCCCCCACCCACCCACCCACCCCCTGCTGCTGCTGCTACTGATGAAGTCAGATTTGCTTGCCTGTCCTGAAGCAAAGATCCCTGCAGGAGGGACGTAAGAGTACGTATCAAGTGTGGTTTATGTGGTTCTGCATACAATGTGTTACATAAACACAGCCAGAGGTAAGAGTGGAGTAAACACGTTTGCCAGACGGGAAACCCAACACAGCCAGTGAAAATCCCAGAGGAGGGTGAGAGTAGGAACAGCTCTTCCCATGTGGCTTACGGGAAGGCACCAGATTACGGGAGAGCAGTGAAAAGGTGTGGCGAAGTACGCCAGACTGTGTTTTTACCGAGAAACTCTTAACGACGAGGGGAAGGAGGGTGAAAACTGAGCCTCAGTGGCTACAAGGTGCCATGCAAGTGTCCCAGTTCCCTTTGAAACATGTCATCAGCTGTCTGCCGGGGTTTAGGAATCAGTAAAACCCCGGGTTATGAACAGACCACAATGTTTTCCCATATATAAAACAATTTTAATATCATAGATGTCCGGACATGTGTCATACATAAAGGGTTCAAATGTACAGAAAGAGCATCAATCATTTACTATATTTACATTTCCATTCTACGTCAAATGTCAGTGCATTTGCTTAACATGATTACAAAGTTGTCTCAATACCATTTAGATTCCATTTATCACCAACAGGAACAAAATAAAAAAAAAAAGCACCAGAAAAAAAACAAAAATGCTTCACTGACAGAACAGGTCATTACATTTTCGAGTACACTTTACTGCAGAATAGTTTCAGGAGAAAATATATCAAACCCATTGTGATTTGCATTCATGTGCAAAGATATTTCAGGATTTGGAAAGAAAAGGGGGGGTGGGGGTGGGGGGGTCCTATAACGTCAGTAAAAGAGGAGATTATGGGGAGTTACTTGGATGAACTGACAAGGGTTTGTTTTTTTTTTTTGGTTGTTTTTGTTTCGTTTTTCGTGAACAACATAAAAACAGAGCATTCCAAAATAAAAGCGAGCATGGAAACCCTTGTTACAAGGGAAATACTAGGCAACTTTACAAGTCCTCTAAAATGGCCAAATGTCCTGCAATGGCTTAAGCGTTACGGTGGTCGAGCGACCACATGGATCAAGCTTTATGGGAGTCAAGCAGCCTACGGTATCTTCTAAGACGCGATGCTGACATACCTGCGGTACACGTCACTGTAATACTGTACTATTAATGTTCTGAATAATTTACTATAGCCATGTAAATTATGGTGTCGCGGCGGAGGGGGGGGGCGGTCATTTATGAGCAGTGGACGTAAGGATATGCTGACCAACCTGAAGCTGCCCCTGAAACTTCCATAAGGCCGTCATTCCCCTGAAGTAAACCTACTATTGCCTTTTCAAGGATTTGGAGGTGGTGCCACTGAGAGGAATCGCTTTTGGTCATTCGAATCACAAAGTACAATAAGTTTAGCATGAAGTGCTGCCTTAGCAGCATCTGGTCATCACTGCAATATCCTGCACTTTTAATAATTTATAGTGAAGAAAATAAAAACAACCTTAATCTCTGTCCAGTTCTTTTTGCCCTCACAAGAATGGGAATCAGAACAAAGTGCAAATTAAGTAACAGTAGTCAATCAGAAGGATGAGAGGGGCGAAAGCAGGGATGATCAGATCCTTTGTGTGGAACAGTTGGAGCAATTTCCTCTTTTCCCTTTTATTTTCCCAAAAGTAGGAGCTTCCTTCTGGTATCTAAACTACTTAAAAGTATGGCTCCCTCTGCTGGTTCTACAGAGCAATGCACCCCCCCAACTACATTTCGTCAGAGCGGTGCTGCTGTAATATGACAGAGGGGGGGCTCCGCTCTATCCAGTTCTCTTTAGTCCCAGTGACCTCATACGCCACAGCGGACGCCACCACGCCATCAATGGATCCCTCCGGTAAGGCCCCCACGCCTCCAGCTGACCCGGGCTTCACGTCGGCCGCCTGAGCGGGTCCGGGGAAGTCCGCCGAGGAGTTGCTGTTGACGCCGGTTTCCGAGTTGGACTGCTCCACCCTCTGGTAGTCAGGGGTGTGGTTCTTCTGGCCTCCAGCGAAGATGGCTTTCACGTTTTCCACCTCGGCTGGACTGATCAGATAGTGCTCCTCCTCCTCGGGCTCAATGTACGACACGGCATCGGTGCTGTCAGGCGGCAGCGAGCGCAGGGTCCTGGAGATGACTGCAAGCAACGGGTGATGAGAGAGATGTCAGATTATGGTGGCAAACAAAACGTTTCAGTGTTGGTCACATGAGGACCAGGAGCCAATGAAACTTACTGGAGGAGGGTGTGTAGAGTTCCTTCTGCTCAGTGTTGCGGCCAAACGGATTGACTGACGGAAAGATGATGAGACAGAAGGAGAGCAGGAACACCTGGAGGGCAAACGGGGGGAGAGTCAGCAAGGAAAAGTGACAGGGAACTCGTCGTTTTCCCTATAAATGAGTAAACGGCTGATAAAAACTGCTCAGGACACTTACCATGACACATGTGCTGGTCGTGCTGGCCTTCATCGTGGACATCTTCACCATAGACTGCAGCTTTTTCAGCTGCTCTATCAAGGAGCTGCAAAAAAAATAAACAACAGAGAATGATTCCCTCACACACATGTTTACAGACTCAGAAATTTCAGCTTGTCAGACACACGTGACAACATGTAAACACTGAGACAAAACATCGAGATGCTCACATGTTCTGTTTCTGAAGCATTTGGACTTTTTTCTGGAGCTCCAGGTTGTGTGCAGTGCAGATGGCGACCCTGTGGGAGAACATCAGGGCAGCTGTTATGGCCATTCATATCAAGTCATTCAAAGGGAACAAAATCACTGTAAAAGACTCCAATCAATTCAAAATAACTTGCGACAACAATCCAGGCAAACTATTACATTCCTTATTGATTAATTCTGAAGAAAACAAAATCGCTGAAATAAATTGCAAAAGCAAATTCATTGAAAATAAAATTACACAGGTCTTTTAAAATTAGGTCAAACGATTTAACACAGGAGGATGCAGCCTTGGTCCCGGTGGGACAGCAGCTGAGACCAGAAGAATCATTCAAAGGTAGAAAACACAGGAAATACTCATCTATATCTAAAGTCCCATCAGTATCCAGTCATAATTCAGATGATAAATGAGAGAATCCTCATCATTGAGAAAATTTGATCTATACCCGATACGATCGGGACAAGGAAGCCCCGAACATGATAGCAGCGACTGTGTGGTTTCAAGTGAGCTCCACGTTCAGCATCCTGCTCTCACCTGTTTTCCAGCCCATCAACGTAAACCTTCTTCTTCTTGCGGCTCTCCTGAGCAGACTGCTTGTTGCGGATCTTCCTGCGGACTCTCTTCAGAGTCCTCTCCTCCGCCTGTTGCACGACGACAAATTGTTTTGTTTTTAAATGCAGTTCATCAAACTAAAAACTCTAAGAGGGTGTTTTCCCAATTTTTGCTGCTGGAATCATCAAGTTACCTTTGTCAGCGGCATGTAACTCGGGATCGTGGCTCCCTCTTTGGCCAGAAGCCTTTTTTCCTCCTCGGTGAGCACGATCTCTTTGAACTGAAACTACAAAGGGAGCAATTGTTATTGCGATTTCACAAGAAAATGCAGGTAATATCAGGGATGTTAGGCTGTATGGGGAGATAATAGCGGTGAAATAACCTCACCAGGTCTGTTTTGTTCTCTGTCGAGTCCTGCGTGCTGTCCTCGATGGCCAAAGTGCAAGGCAGCTCGGTGGTGACGTCCTCCTCCATTTCCTCACCCACCAGGTCATCTGTCCCGGGAAAATGGTCCAGAAATATTCAATGACGGACGATATTCAGGGAAAGATCAAACATGTCGCAGAGTGTCGGAAAAGAGACGCACCCAGATCAATGAAGACATCGGTGTCTGGATTCTCCGCCCTCACGCTCTGCAGCTCGTTCACGTCTCTGCCTCCGCCCTGCAGCAGAGAGTAGCTGTGATCCGCCTGGACTGTTAGGGCCTCCGGGCTCTCCGTCTGCGGCTCCCCGGGGGTCCCGGCGGGGTCGAAGTGCACTGGGCTGGGCTGGGAGTAACAGGGGCTGGGAACGACGTCGCTGTCGCTGTCTCCGGGGCTCGGGCACCCCGGGAGGTTGCTGTGCCCGGGGCCGGAGCTGCTGTCGTCAGAGATGCCGCTGTCACTGCCCAGTGGAGAGTGAGAGGGACAAATGGCCTCTGTGTTGTCGTCCCCGTCCAGCAGGCTGGACAGAAAGTCCTCAGTGTCCATACCAGTCAGCATCTGGAGGACAAAGAGCCAATGTTCAATCCTGAAACTGACCGACGCAGAACCAGCAAATCAGTACACATTTGTGTTGCTTTCTGTAAGTGAATTTTGCCTGTCACGTGAATATTTCGGTTCGACAAATATGAATTAATGAACTTTCATATGCAATTTTAAGTCCATCAATGAACTCCTACCTCATGCTCGGAGAGCCAGGATTCGATGAGCCCGTTCCCGTCAGGGAAAAAGGGCGCTGCGGATCCGTCCTCGCCGTCCTGGAACAGCAACCCCAACAGGTCCGCTCCGTCCATGTCTGGGAGGTCCTCAGTGACTGACATCTGAGAGGATTTTTTACAGAGCAAAAGGAAGCTAAATATCAGAAGAGCATCCAAACTCAATACTGTCGTGATCCTGAAGCAACACAAAGACGAAGTCGTTGCAAAAACATGAGATCATGCAAATTTTAACAAAAGTGGTTGGGATTTCTCTGACTTCTTGATGATGTTTTGCATGACAAAGTTAGATCAAAATAGAGCCAGAGATCTTGCTCATCAAATCGACTCTTTTGAAAAAAATAATAGATACATTATGTCATTAGAATGTCTAAAGTATTGAAGGTTTTGGGCCTTAGTTCCTCCAAATGAAATATGATGCCTTTCTAACTCACATGTTTTTGCTGAATGCCATCAAAGGAGGATGAAAACATTAATTTTGTGAAACACACATTATTTAATAAAAAAGCTCAGACTCCTCAAAATGCTTCATTCTGGCTCAAAAAGCTCTCCAACTGAACCTTGCAAAAATGTTTGGGACATTATTTCTGATATTTCAGAACCCAAACAATGGATTATTCCTACTCGAATGTGGATGACCATATCTGAGATTTTCGAGTGGGAAATTTCTCCCATCATGAAAAGATCAAAAACCAAAAAAAAAAAATGAAGAAAAAGATCCAGTCATGTGATGCAATTTCACCACAGCAGTCCTTTGAGCTTCATGTTTTCTGGGAATGAACCACAAATTCCCTTACATTTCTGGGCCAGCCGACCCTCATCCCCAGATGTTTGCTTATCGGTCAATCCCCCCAAAAACATGTAAATAAAACATGTGTAGACACGGCTAAAAATCCCTCAATCTCATGCAGTGTATCAAAATACAGAAGCAGAGAGCAGAGGTGGATTTTGAGCCTCCTGTACCACAATGAGTTAAACATGGCTGTACCAACAGTAGGGACAAAGAGATGGAGGAGTAAAAAAGGGGGGTGGGTGTGGGGGTGGTCCAGCCTCAGTGTGTCTGCATCACTGACTGCTGCTCAGTACTTGGCCTCTCCTCCACGAGGAGGCTGCGGGCCCACGTGCAAAACACCTGCGCCTCACTGATCACAATATCTGTCAGGTGCGGTCACCTCAACGGACAACGGTCGGATCGTCAAGCAGGTGAGCTGGTCTGGCTAATAACGAGCCACACATTGCATCAGTGCAACAGTCTCAGGCATGAGATCATCGTCGGAGAGGCCCCGCCCCCTCCATGCCTTTGTCACGGGACCTTGATACAATATCAAATTCCAAAACAAATAACATGCTTAATGTGGAGTTCACGACAGCAACGAATTCGTGTACATGAAGCCACGTTTTTAAATGAGGTTAGAAACATCAGAAGGGAGTAAAAATAAAGGGTGCAGTAAATGTTTGCTGGTGTCAGAAGGCAATTTTGTTTTTTTGCAGATTTACATCAGAATTAATTGACCTACATAAGAAAAGAGGGACGAAACAGGCCCAGAGTTTCGTTTGTTTTTGGATTTCAACGCGACGAAGCTGTGCATCTGCAAATGTGACTGTACTTAAAACCCGCAGGATTGTTACTTGAGGCCAAACGTCAGCCGCTTACACTAAGGCTGATGGTGCTGTCATAATCTTAACTTGTTGAAGGGTGTGGCCCCTCGTGCCTGGAAGAAACGCCGAAAGAAAACATTGAACGCGGCTAATGTTGAAGGTTAAATGTCTCACCGTTTGATGGCAGCGGGGAAAAATACCATTCAAGTGAGTGCAGCCGGGGTGTCTTCTGATTTCTCTGCTCAGCTTTTCTCCGATGCCCCCGTCACAGCTCTGCTTCCTGCTGAAACCACCTTCCAACGAGGCAGAAATTGCGTCATCACGCAAGAGGCGGATGTGAAGACGTGGTGTTTCCGAGGTGCTCCTGGGAAGTGTAGTGTGTGGACGGTTTCCTTTACGCTCCAACGGAAACGAGCCACTCTGTTTCTGTCCAGCTTCACAGACGGACAGTAGTTAATAACAATACTTTATGTGTCGCATTTTGAACCAGTTTTCTTAAATACTAATTTTGTGTCATTACTATTTATTTTTTAAGGACATAACAATAAAATTGGCAATCTTGCATCAAGATTAACATAAATTACCTGTATTGTACTTTAAAACTTAAAGGAACCTAATTTGTCAATATAAATGAAAAACTGGTTTTCAACTGACCTGAACAAAGATTGATGATATTTTTCTTTCTTTTTCTTTTTAGTGACCTGTAAAAAGCAAGTGGCTCAATTTGTTCCACAGTTGAGTGGTGGCTTTCTTACCTCACAGCAAAATGATCACAAAATGCCTTTGCGTGTATGTCTTCCTCCAGATTTTCTTGTTTTGTGCTCACACAGAACAAACTCTTTCGTATGAATTCAATAGGAGACTATCAATTACGGTGTGAATCTGTGTTTGTTTGGTCCTTCCTGGAACTGGTGACCTGTCGGGTGAACCATTCCTTTCCACTGTGAACTGGGACTCCTCTCCAGCACCCACTGACCCAGTTGTCCCAGCATTACACAGTAGTTCGAGTCTCTCTTTTTCGGTTCTATGACAAGACCCCTCAAACACATGATTCCAGATGTGTAATTCGAGATTCCAATTGGCTGTAATCCTACACAGGCCGTGGTATACAGTACACCCAGCAAGATGAGGTTACTTTCTATACGTCAAGGCTGATATGGAATGAGATAATGTTTCCTCAACGTCAGGCAGTAATGAAGGGCAAACAAGAGAAAGGACACTGTCAGGGATCAAAGTCTGGGTGGTTTGGGAGGAGAAGTTCTTTTCCAGACCTGCATGCCTGGAGTGGTAGCTTGGAGTGTTATTCTTTAAGATGATGGAGGGTGACATGGTTGATGGGTAACGGCATTGCATTGACAGCACTATGCATGAGCTGTAACAATGAGACACTTAAAACTTTCAACTGTTCTGACATTTGTTTTGGGGGACCTAAATTCAGACCCTTTACTGGACCTCAAAGATGCAGTGCTGACATGCGAGATGATTCAGCAGAGCTAAATGCAGCATGTATCAAAGTGGAAAGAGTTGAAAAACTAAATGCAACATTGTAAAAGGTTGTAAGTTGAGGGAAGAAGCAAGTGACTGTGTGAAGATACAATAAATCATCAATATTTTTCACATCAATCAGAGAAAAGACAAATGCGCTTGAACTTTTCTTTTGTCTCGTTTTACTTTATTTCATCTGCACATTAGCATGGTCATGGCCTCATATTGCGTTGAAACCTGCTGGCTGAGTCTCCCACCCACATTATTTTCCTCAGTCAAAACTGACAGCGTGAGGAGAATGTACTGAAGAGGAAACGAAAGCTCTCCCGATCTCGCAGCATTGCATGAAGCAGCCTCGTTCCCGGAAGGATCTCCGCCTGACTTTCCCTGTATGTATTTTTTGGTCACGTTGTTAGAGAAGGGAGATTTATCTCCTTCATTTGGGATCTTTGAAAATCAAAGATGACGACCTTTTTAACATTGCATTAATTTGCATTTTTTTTCTCTGACGTTTATCAACCTTGATGGAAAGAAAACAAACCATGTATCAGATCTACGGGAATGTCCAGATGCTGTACGCATTTGTGTCATTCGAACATCAGCCGACAAAAATCCCACCCAGATCGTTGGAGGGGGCAGAACATCAAACAGCTCTCGTGAGGCTGAATGCATAGAAGAAGCTTGAAGCCTCCGTTTCCTCTTCAGCAAATTCTTCCCAGTGACAACAGTTTTTATTCCGTTGAAAAAAAAAATCAACTCTGGTTGGTTGGTATTTTGGTACTTTAAAGCTCGATGCGATTCGCGGCTTCCTCAGGCCACAGAGAAAAATGTGAGATCAGTCCACATAGTTCACGGTTTTTTTAGCCACATCACATTAGATGTGGGGCCCAGATGATATCACATAGACTAATTACTACAATAAAACCAGCTTTTTGTGATCTCATAACATGATGGGAAATACCTAAGGCATCAAAGAAAAGTGCATTTCGACTGTAAGGTCACCGCGTTTCATGTACCGGCTGCATGTTTCATGCTTTCGCCATCCCGAAGTGATATTATTGGTCCTCTTCAAAAAAACGAAAAAGGTATGCTACATTGATTCTCATTGTTGTTACAACACAACTGAGCATAGGACACCAGTGAAAAATAAATATCTGCCTTCTTCCGAGTGCTTTCCAGTCACAAAAATCTTCCTGACACATCAGAAGGTTCTCCTGAATCCCTTGAGAGCTGCAAGCTAAAATCACTGCCTGCAAAAAAGAGACGATTGAAAACTACTGAGAGCAACATTTCTACAGTGACTCACTGAAGGTACTAGTTAAGAAAAGAAAGTCTGTTTTCAACAGCCAGGTGCAGTTATACTACATTTTTAATGTATACTACTGGTTCCAAGAGCACTTTCTTTTTTTTTTTATATCTTTAATGTTACCCGTGCAGTCTCAACCCTGACTACCAAGTATCTAAAGGGTCCGGAGCAAAGAGGGGCCTCCTGTCACAGGATCGCACAGAGTTTCGACGTATGCCGTAAACTTCGGTACACTTTTAGCCGCTCCTTTTTACTGGTCGTGGTCGGTGCCGCTGCCTGCGCCACGGCAGGCACGCTCTCGACCACCCGCTTCTTGTGGGCGCGGTGGAGCAGGATCCGATAGACTCCGGTGATGGAGCTCCTGCAGTCCTTCCCCTGGTTGTTGACGATGTGTTCCGAGGTGATTCCGAGGGTCTCCAGCGCCGCTTTCACCTCCACCTCCTCCTCCGGGAGTTCGGACAGTTCGGCTAAGTGGGAGGGGTCCAGCTTGAATGGCTCCATGGCACGCGGGAAGTCGACGGGGAGCAGCCACTCGCAGCCCATCATCTGCTCCACGGTGCAGCGGTCCGACGGTACCGGCTGGAGGATCCCCCTGATGAGCCTCTGACACGCCTCCGGCATCCAGGTGGGCAGCACGAAGGCCCCCTCCATGATGCATCGCTTGAGCTTGGCCACGGTGTCGGCCCTGAACGGCATGGTGCCCGTCACCATGAAGAACAGCATCACCCCCAGCGCCCAGACGTCCACAAAGATGCCGACGTAATGCTCGTCCCGGAAGAGCTCCGGTGCGGCGTACGGTGGGGAGCCGCAGAACGTGTTGAGCGTTTCGTCACGGCGGCTCAGGGTGCTGAATCCAAAGTCCCCCACTTTGACACAAGAGCTGCTGGTGTAGAAGACGTTCTCGGCCTTCAGGTCTCGGTGGATGATATTGTTCTCATGCTGTGGAGGAGCAACGGAAAAGTCAGCTCACAAAACGCCTAATCGACCACCTAAAATGCAGTCCAGTCCATTTTATAGACAAAACGGACAGAAAAATGGAACAGACATTAATATTATATGAATGAGTAACACACACGCAATTACTTTAATCTTTAATTATCTTAGATTACTATCATTTTGAAGGGGTGAATAATTTATTTTGCAGAGTCTACTAAGATGTGGAAGATGACATTGTAAGTTACAGTTCACTATTTCACAATTTGACTTGTCATCACAGTAAATATGGGGATTATATTTAGTTACCTAACAAAAAGAATCAAAGTTTTCCTGATAGTATTTCAACATACTTCAGCCGAAACAGAATACTGACCATGTGCCTGACAGCAGAGAGGATCTGAGCAAAGACTATCTTGCTGTCGGTATCGGAAAGTTTCCCCTCGGTGGTGATCTTGGTGTAGAGCTCGCCTCCGCCGGCGTACTCCATCACCAGGTGTAACCGGGACAGAGTCTCCACCACCTACAGGAAACAAACACTAAAGATGTATACAATAATAGGGCAAAACTCCTTCCAATCAGATGGAGTGCAGTACGAGTTAAACCTCGTAGAGACGTATGATGTTGGGATGATGAAGTTTCTCCATGCTGGAAATCTCTCGAGACAGCAGCCTCTGGGTCTTCTGATCCAGCTTGGTTTTGTCCAAGATCTTTATGGCCACTTTGTCTGCCGACGTAAGAAATCAAAAAGAAAGAAATGTACAATCAAAACAATCGTCCCCACACTGCAAATTCGCACAAATCATGTGGCTCGTTTTAAAGTGAGCAAAGACAACACTGAGAAAGATGAAATAACAGCGGCATGTTGAGATGGGATTCCAAAACGTTGACGCTGAAGTGAGCAGGACTGACAGTCTTCACCAGCTAATTTGATGGGGGATTAGCTGAACCCCCCCCGAAACCTCCTTCCTGATTGTGTTCTCTTTGAGGATCAATTTCCCCCTCCAACCAACAGTGGGAGAGGAAAGAAGCTCTAGAGTCAGACGTGAAAAAATTGCAAATATTGAAAAACTGCTCATTGTCCTTTTTACTGAATTGAAACAAAGTGTGAAAACATCATAGAAAGTCATGTTAGAGTGAAACGTCATTAAGAAATCCACAACGAAAATATGAATCCAATTAACACTGGAAATTAAAAGTGCTGCATGTTTTTCTCAGCACCTACAAATTGATTATTACCCACCTCAAATTTTAAGGGATGAAATATTGTCTCAGGACTTTTAAATGATTCATAGGTAAAAACAGACCTCATGTAACTGAATACAGAAAAGTTCTTAAGAGGCAAAATGGTGTTGAGATATCTGATTGTGCTTCTGTATGCATTATTAAGGCTGGCATTAGGCTCTCATTCGGCGGTGACATAGCTTTCAATGGGAGCATTCAAAATGCACCGCAGCTCATTTTGTTTTCGACGCCACACACACACACACACACACACACACACACACACACACACACACACACACACACACACACACACACACACA
>JASSRZ010000011.1:14069806-14083534 GCA_032164315.1 Malacoctenus gilli
ACACACACACACACACACACACACACACACACACACACACACACACACACACACACACACACACACACGTGCACGCATGCACAGCACAGCTCACTCATTTTTTTTCTGTGCCTCTCTTTAGCCTCTGATGAGGCGTGCAGCAATTTTAGCCGTCGCTAAGGAAACGGGAGATCTTTAATCAATCCATCAGCTCAAGGGCAGCCGACAGTCTGTCTCTTTGTCGCTGAATCAGCCTCCTCAGCACAGGCGTGCGCGTCGCCATGGTCGTGCCTCTCCACAAAGACACACTTGTCTGTGCTGCCGCTCATTGATGGAAGCAGTCTATCGGCTGTTCGCCGCGGCCGATTCCTCCCTTAAATCTCACAGGAAGCCCGAATGACAGCGACCTGACCCTTTATTGGGAAGAAAGCTCAAGCAGTAACACTTGGGGTGAGTTACCTTTGGTGAGCGCATGAATTCCAAGTTTGACATGAGAGAAGTTCCCGCATCCAATTTCTCCACGGATTTTGTAGAAACCAATTCTTCTGCCCACCGTCAGCTCACGGACCACCCTGTGACCATGTCACAAGACAAGGGATGCCGTCTTAGGACCTTGAAGCCATCACACATGGATTTTGCAGAATGGGTTTGAGGAGACGTGTCTTTTGCCTCTTGGAGCCTACCGGTCATCCTGGCACATATCCAGGTTGAGCCGTTCCAGCGGGGTGAGCCGTCGCACGGTGGCACCCTCGTCATCCGTGTTGATGTCGGAGCTGTCCTGACGGTTCCAGCGGGAGTACCTCTGACCGGGACCCACCGCCGTCCCCCCGATGGAGCCTCCAATGGATTCCCCTGTGGAGTCCCCCGTCTCTGACACGGAGCTGGCCCCCGTGCCACCCGCCGTCCCTGACCCTCTGCAGCCTGCTGCTGCTGCTGCTGCTGCCGTCCCGGCCCCAGCCTCTCCCCCGCCTGGGGTGCTCTCCGCAGGGCAGACAGCAGTCATCCTGCAAGGGGACCCCCAGGGTGAAGCGGGATTAGCTCATCACTGGGAGCAACATGGGTCTGGATGCACAAGGATGGAAATCAATTTTAAGACATTCATTTTGTGTTGCGTGAAGCAGGAAACAAAACACAGAATGTGTTTAGCACAATAATACCTTTTTATAATCGTTTCAGCAATTATAGTCCCTTAAAAGCCAAAACTAAATGTAATTAAAAATAGATAAGTAGTCTAGTAGCCTGACATTTTGGCAAAACTTTACTAAGTAATAGAATACAAGTCAGTGAATAATTTGAACAAACAAAAACTACTTTCACAAAAATATAAACACGAGTCAAAGCCACGGCAAATTCATCATCCATGCATGCAGATTGAGGTAGAATGAGTATGAAGCCTCGTCTCACCTTCGGCTGTTCGAGCCATTTCAGGAGGTAAAATCCCGTCAGCGTCCTTCCCTGAACACTGCTGCCATTTACACAACTCGGTCGAATAATGACGGGCTGTTATTATTCCGGCGTTCAGCTGAGGAGGACAGAATGCCAAGTTTGAGGCCCTGGCAACATGGTCCGTCCAAAACCCCGCACATCTGCAGCAGCCGAAACCCTCCTCCCCACAGAGGGTGGTCCCGCTCAAGGTTTCACTCAAAGCCCCTTGGTGCAAAGAATTTCCACCGGCCGTAGCTTCAGTCCCCTTCTCGTGTGGCTGCTGAAGGCGAGGGGGCGACGAGCACAGAGGGCGGACAGACCATGTGACACTGGATGCATGTTCACTGCTGTCGCTTCCTGAAGAGGTCTGCCGCAGCTTTAATGGACCCTTTTGAGTCTCCAGGGTATAAATAGGCCACTGGGTGATGGGCTGGGGGTGGGGGGTGGGTGGAGGAAAAGCTGGACAGAGGAGGCTGAACAGACGATAGTGTCAGCGACCAGCCATTATGTGGTTAATGAGACAATCTGGGATAAAAACACAGAAAACACAGATATACGTGAAGAGGGTTTATACACTCAAGCTTGAATTTTGTATTTTTTTTTTTTTTAAAGAAACAGTTTTTATGTGTCTACATGGGGGGAAAAAAACATCATTGTGGAGATTCTGTAAACACCTTTATGTGTGGATGGCGAAATTGTATCAAACTGGTAATGTTCCTCTTGTACGCATCATTGCACACAATTGTGCCTGAGCAGAGTAGACTCCAGGGTTAGCGGATGTGTACCGCAATTCTCCCTTAATTGAGAGCTCAAGTCCCACTCCGAAGGCCATGCAGGCTGAGGTTGCCATGTGAGCCACAGCAAACTAATCAGAATGTCACGCTCACGCTCACTATCTGCAAGAGCAAGGATACTTTCGACCCCCCCCCAAGAAAACACCACCTGTACTGTAAAAAAAAAAATTAGGAGTATTACCGAGGCCCATCTCTCCCTCAAGTGTTTGTGCATGAGAGTGTAAGTAGGTGATAACTACATGCTGCTTGGAAAACAGAGCTCTAACAACGCCCCATGAGAGGAAAAAAGCACAAGCAAACGTGACCCATCAGTTCACCCAAATTCTACCTGCAACAACTGAAATTTAGCCAATTTCAACTATTTCCCAAATCATATACAATTTACTTTTTTGTTGGCATTTCAGTTTTTTCAATAAGAACCGACCAACTTTAGAGCAGGTGCCCAAAGCATGAACACATGAAGCCACTTTTTAATAAAGGTATATTCCATATGGATGTTATTAAGATGAAACAAGTAATCATCGGCAAGAACACCTTCAAATAGTCAAAAGCTCTCCCTCAGTCACAAGATCTAAAAATGCAGCAGTAATCAGCACATCTTGAAATTCTGTGTAGGCCGAGTCAGGAAGTACAACTGTGATGTGCCACAAAAGAGGAAAAAATACAAAATACAAGGATCCAGAGTAGATCCTGTCAAAAGGCAGAGAGGTGGCTTCTGGTGTCGTCACTCCTTCCACATTCACTAAACACACTGAAAACAGTGTGAGCATGAAGCAACAATTGTTCTCTGAATATTCAAAGTTTCGTCAGATGTGATCGTCACAGAAACATCGCAGTGCCATATAAACAAACCCAATGATGTCTGCTAACTAACACACACAGACAAGACATGAACTGATTATGAAAACACTATCGGTGGGGAAAAACAGAACAGACAATAAGGTTACTTTTCTATTAATCAATACCACCAATGCAACACTAGAACGGGTCAGCTGTGTAACACGGTGCTTTCAGAGGTGTCCTCTCATTCGCCACCATGTTAAGATGAATAAATCTCCATTGAAACCTTGCGAAGGGAATCAAACGCGTTCTCTCTTGTGAGGCTTACTCGCCTTCAAACACCTTCCTGCCATCGCACCATGAATATCTACGCATTGATCTCGGGCGGCCTAAAAGGACGAAGAGAGGAGAGGCCTTCCACTCTAAAGCACAAAGCGACACATGCTGATTATGAGTCTTTTATGTGTCCAAATACAGAGACGAAAAAAGGACATTCACACATGAAAAAAGCAGTTGAACAGCAAAAAAAGAGGCAGGAGAGTTCTGAGACAGCATGATGATGAGGAGTGTATTTCTCGGATATAAATATATACCCATGTTTACCCAGAGTTCATCATAATTAGAGTAAGACCTAAAGACACAAACGTCCAACCTTCAGAGTGGTTTTGATGTTTCCACCTAAACCTGTCAAAGTAACAATGACGCATGCTGTTTGAAGCCATTAGGAGATAAGTAGCCGCACCAGCTGCTGGCTTCTCCAGTACAAGTATTTTTGGAGCCTTTTCACCGGATGACAATGTAACCTGGTTGCTTGGTGATGGACACTGACCAGGCGTGTTTGTTTTGCCTCGGGCTGAGGATTAGACATTAACCGAGTTTCTAAAATAAGAGGGGGCGCAACGCTTCGTTTATGGCCACTCGGTGCAGGATGAATCACTGTATTTACATGTCCAAGATGAATGACAGACAACTGCACTGATGTACAGGTCAGACTGTGTCTTGAAAATACCTAAATCCATTGAAAAGTCACTTCTACAGGCGAAATTTAACAGATTATACAGTTTTGTTTTTTTTCCACTGTGACATCCGTGATCGAGGACATGTTATTAATCACAAACGAAGCAATGGGTCTGCAAACAGCTCGCCATCAGCACCCGCACTTGGCTCTGCCAAGTCCTTCCTTACCCACCGGACGGTCAATCATGTAGTCTGACGATCCCTGGGGAGGAGCGGCAGGGCTTGCCCCGGTGCGCTCGGCTGCTGATGATCACACTGCCAGCGTCAGCAGCCTCCTGGCGTGGGCCAACAACGGAAAACATAAGAACCCTTCCACAGCAGCTGTGGACGGGCAACGACTCGCCCTCTCCATCTGTTACGTCTCCCTTCACGCACACAGGCCTGTCCAAGTCTTCGCTCAGGCGACCCACTCCTCACATCGTCAGCTATCAATGGAGGGGGACCTGCGACCTGAGAGAGCCTCGATCCCTGACCCACAACCCCTCCCTTTATTTCGCCCCCCTTGTTCCACTTTTCCTTCAATTCCACATTCCAACCATGCTTGTTTCTCACTTTCTCCTTTTCACTGTCCGTGTGCATTCAGGCGCGCACGCTCGCACACCTTTTTTTTCCCCCCAATGGATGGACACAAGCACAACCGGCTAAACCCATACACAGGGGTGGACGGCGAGCTCTCTGTCCCCACACAAAGCTTCTCAGTGTGTTAATTGAGACACGCAGCTGACAGGAGTGAAAAGCTCAACTGAAAGAGAGGCAACAATGAAGCCCATGGGCCCTTGGGAACAGAGAGGCGGGCCTCTTTGGAATCCATGAGGCAAATATTTCACATTTCAGACAAAAAAAAGGAAAAGAGAAATACAGACTCATCGCTAAATCCTTCCCCTGACAATGAGTGTAAAGCATTATAGACCTGAGGACACTGAAGCCTCAGCGGAGGAAAATAGGTAGGAAATACTCTGACATCTGCTGCTGCAGAACATGAGCAGGCTGTTGCTTTCTATCATCAATGCTGCAGTTGTCTCCAGAACTGTATGTGTGTTCAGGGTTCGTCTTCGTCGGCAACACAGCAGGCGAGAAACTGTGTCTCTGAGGCCGTGGCCAAAGTTACCATGACGCTGAACGCAGGGAGCGCGGTAACGATGCAGCACACTCTATACATCCTGCACCAGGGGGTCCAAACCAAGGAAAGTGGTGGGTCATTTCCGTCTTTTTAAGCTGTAAAGAGCCGTGCGGCGCTGCGTGCTGTTCGCTATCAGCACTTCAAAGAGGTCTGTGGCGCTGAGAAAGACACACAGGACGCAGGATGTTTCATGTTGGGATCAAAAGAATGAAAATGGAGCACACGTTTCATTCAGATGGAAATTTGGGGGGAAAAGACCCCAAAAAGAACATTTTGTATAAAAATCTGGAAACAGAGACAGAAGAAGGCTGCCTCTGAATTTACAACGAGAAATCACAAAATTTAATCCTCCACAGTGTCGGGTCCTTCAGCTCAAAAGGTACAAGAAAAAAACAAAGATAATTTGTGTCGGTCACATTAAAGCCCCTTTACTTCATTTTTTTTCTTCCAATTAAATATTACATTATTCAGTCAAATTTTTGAGGTTTTTTGGGCATAGACAAATGCAAACTGTATTTAGTTATAAAGTGCATTTGTAGAAGCTTTTCCTTGTTCTTAAACAGCAACAACTTTCTGGCTTTTCTGGTTAAAAGTTAGTTTTATTTCAAAGTACTTATATCTTAGAAATGTGACCTGAATTTTGATGACAATCTAAAACAAAAGCAGTTTGAATTAAATCACACTTCATTCACAGAATGCCTTTTTGCTATTACTCAAGTATTTCAAACAATACTATATTTATAAGATATTTAATCAATTTGACAGAAATCAGACACACATACAGGACTGATTCCACCTCAGCTAACTTTAAACATAGATGATGTGTTCAATAAGACAAAAACATTGTCTGATTTATTGAAGAAAAACTCCAGTCACAGAGCAACAGGTGCTTAAGTCAGTCTCCATTAATAGCTCCGTGTCAGTGAGCTTTGTTTGGTCAGAAATGGAGATAATTGGAGTCACGCTGGGTCACCAAACTGATGAACTACAGGCTCCTATGCACGTGTGTCACGTGCGTGTGTGGCGGCCAGGCTGGCAATGGGTGACACGTTCAATGAAATCACAGCAAAGCGCAACACCCATACAACAATACTGATAAAAAAAATATATAAATCACATTTTTCAAAGAGTAGACTACACGACCAAGCAGCGTTATTCAGACACCAACTCTTCCATACAGATTACACCTCTGTCCTATGAGGGGAACCGACCTGCCCTGAATAAAATGCCTTAAATATCAGAAAAGGCTCAACATTTTAGAACTAAAACACTAATGCTTTCTATAATTGGTACTAAACGCTTTTGATGTCATTTACAGTACACGTTCAACCACAGTCAACAGTTCAAAACACCCGCAGCAGGCCGTCCACGATGAGCCAAGCGCATAAATAAACGTACTTTGTAAAAACTCGACTTATCATACGACCAGTAAAAAGTGCCCTCACATGGGGTACTTGCATGAGCCCGCAGTCTTCGTGTTTACCCACCTCGTTGCCCAGATTCATCCCCCTGTGATGCCGGGTGACATTGAGCTCCGGTCTCGCTGTCTGCCGCTGCGGCTTCTCCTCGGTTCAGGCTGTTGTGAGGGAAATCCGCCTGACGGGCAGATGAACGAACAAATCAACGGCGGGCGGAGGAGGGCCCTGCCAATCCTGCATCCAATCAGAGGCAAGGATTAAGCCCACTTTGGTTCAATACCAAGGGAGCTGTCCCGTGCTGCGTGCTGACGACGAAACTCGGCAGGTAACCCGACCTGCGCGCGCATTACACTTTGAGCACAATAGAGGGTCAAAGTGAGGTCAGAGGACCAGCGCGGGGTCGCGGGGAGGAATTTAAGACGGTCGAACGGCTTTTGTTTGAACGGTGCAGATCTGCAGTCCTGACTGCTGCCGTTCTACTGTTTACCTGAGGAATATTACAGGCAGTAATGTTTTGCTGAATGTTGTTAGCTTAAGTCAGTTTACCCATTTTCTGTAATCGCATTGTGTTTCAAGCCAAGATTAAGACTAAAGTGAATTATCTTTGAGAATTTATAGTTTGCCTCCAGCTGAAAAGCAAATGTTGGTTGAACGCCAGACAAAGACCCAGACCTACATTTTTCACAGGATGTCGATGTCAGTAGCTGAGCCACAGGCCTTAATTAAACTGCTCACATTTGAAGACTTTCAAAAGCTATAAGAACTCACGGACCTGTAACTTTGACCTGGCATGTGTTTTAAGATGTCCCGTATGACATACCAAGCAGTTGACCCCCTTGCCCAGGACTGTTAGAGCCACGTGAGTGTGACACTGAAACTCAGTGACAGCAGTGTCCACTGAACTTCACCACTATTAGTGACAATTCTTGAATTCAGTCACTTCCTTTTTGCAGCTAGGATCATGTCGGCTGACTTTGGGTGAACACAGTCTATGACACAGCACACTGGAAAACCCCCCACAAACAAAGTCAATCTAGGGACCAACGTCATGAGGTCCCCTACATCACTTTGTTAGCTCCACAATGACATGAACTGACATACAATCAAACAGAGTCTTCTTGATGTGGTGAGGGTGCAAACGACTGCATCGCAGTGTTGCTAGACACATTTCCAAAGAGGAAAAGAGGTCAATTTGAAAGACAATAGTCAAACATTTTTTATCTTACTGGTTGTATGCCGATTGTCAAGCCATCAAAATACATTTACAATCACTCTTAAAACTTGTTTTATTCCATCTCTCTCTGTTTTTCTTCAAAAACACCAACAATTGATATGAAAATAAACATTAGCAAAAGTGTTGCAATAATAAAGACACCAGCAGCAAACAATAGGTGTTTCTAAGCTGCTAAATATCATTTGCTGTAAAACTTTCATGTCAAGTGATCCAAATTTACAGAAGAAAGCACAAAGATAGAAAAAATAAATTCATTTTAAAAAAAACAACAACAAACTATGACAACTGCGATGCATGGGGAAACACCACAGGTGTGCAGTGTGATGGCAAACAGCATCAAAATAAATACATCACGAGCAGGAAAGGGTCGCTGTCCATAACTCAAAGTTTGAAGAGAGTGAGAGGTGGGAACAGAGACATTCAGGGACATACGGAAATGACATGCTGTGTCTTATCACTGAGGACTGAAAGTTGTGCCAGATCATCTGTCCATGTTCAGCTTCATTCACCGTTGGCAACATCTGCCTCCAACCCTGCCTCCACCTGAGGATTTTCCACCTGCTGCTCATGCACATGTGCTGTGGTGACATGCACCACCTGGATCTCCACGCCCGCCTGCTTCAGTCTCTCCATGTCCTCCTCACACATCTCCGACACGCCGCCGTCCTCCACCACGACCGTCGTCGTCTCCTCCATATCCATCACCTCAACAGGCTCCACCGTGACATGCTCCACTTGGATCCCGTCATCCAGCAGGACCGTTTCCCCCCCTATGCTCTGCGTCGCTATGGCGAGTGCGGCGGTGGCCGCAGCAGAGTCGGCGATGACCAGTTCTTCAGTCGACTTGTCCTCAATGGAGTGAACGTCTTTGAGGTGGGCTTTCAGCTCTTTGGCGTGGGTGAACCACATGTCACACATGGTGCAGTGGTTGGGCTTCACTCCAGTGTGGCTCACAAGGTGGTCTTTGAATTGGTCCCAGCTGTTGAAGACACTGCTGCAGACCTGATGGAGAAAAATAAAGAGATTGCAAACAATGATCAGTGACAAATGGGCATGACAATAGCCTAGGGGGAGGTGCAAAGCCCACTTTGCAATTTTTATCTTCCAAAAACAAGTCACCGTTTTTCCAATGTTTCCCCGTACATATTGCACTCCATCAAGAGACAGCACACAAAATAACACGGACAATTTGGGGGCACAATGATGAAAGCTTGATGTACTGTTGCTAACAAAATAGCATTAGCATCAAAGCCAAAACGAGGGGGGATTTGTGTAGTTAAAATGCTGAAGGCTGCACAAATCTTCCATCCTGAGGAGCAGCAGTCTTTTGCCAACCTTATGCTAAGGAGAAATACTGCAGCACGGAGGATTTCAGATCTCAGATTTCAGCAGATTTTAGGGAGCCGAATAGAACACTACAGTTGTTTTGTTGCTATTTTAGACATCAGCATTGGTAGAAAATAGAGGACATGGACTGGATAATATTTACTGCACTTTGCATAAGGAGCAATCAAGAAAAATAACAAAACGTAAATACACTAAGCTTTTTTCAAACAATCAATTTATTCAAATAATTTAGAAACAATTTTTGTAGCTCCTGTTCATAATGTGAAGCAGCTGCATTCCCAAATGCGTCTGCCAAGGGGTTTTGTTTGAGAGCACCCATTTGTCCATCCCTCTGTCTGTGAGCAGGACAATTCAGAAAGTTCTCAGTGGATTTGCATGATGGGGGTCAAGGGTAGAACAAGCTCTCTGAGGGCCAAATAGTTATTCTGTCTTGAGTGTACTTGTGCAGCCTGTGAAATATCAGTGCATGGGCATCTTGCAAATTCTCAAAATCTTGCTGTGCTTTCATTTCCAGTGCAATGCTAAATCTATGCCATGGAGGATTGGGGCACATCTGAGGGGGGAAAAACAGGACCAAACACTGAGCGGGTGAGTTCTGCCCACTGGCAGCAGAGCACTTGATTGTGGTGGGAACAGTACCTGGCACTCGTAGAGCTTCTTTCGTCCTTTCTTGGCTCCTGCCCCGTTCTGACAGGCTGCCATATGGCACTTCAGTGTGCTATTCCTTGCAAAGCGCTCATGACAATCTGGACACTCATAAGGTTTCTCACCTAATGACAAGCACAAAAGAAACCAAAAATATAATATATTTAGACAAAAATGAACAATTGCTGTTTAAAGAGTTGGTAAAACAGAGATCGAAAGAAGACAGAAAATATGACTCAAGTATAACTCCTGTGATATTGATGAAACCTTAAGTTGAACTTCCATTGCTGACCAAGAACTCATCTTAATGTAGAGTATAATGTCACTTTTAGGTTCTTTGTCAGGACCTTTAATTTAGTTTATCTTTATAAGCAATTGAAATAAAAGTGGACATTTTGAAAAGAGCTATACAAAGACACAAATTTGGTTCAACCCTCATGAAATGTCATCAAAAATGAATCCTTTTTCACATTGGTGTTGGTGTTTCTCCTCCAAGTCTTACCAGTGTGCTTGCGTAGGTGCTCCTTAAAGTGGCCAAAGTGGTCAAAGTGCTTCCTGCAGTATTCACAAACATGTACTTTCTTTTGGGGCTTCTGGTTTCGAGACAGTTCCTCCGCATCGAAATGAAAGGTGCTGATGTGCTGCTTCAGGGCGCTCTCCCGTGAATAGGCTTTACCACAGTAATCGCACACGTGGGGTTTCTCCATTGTTCCCTCGTGTGTTTTCAAGTGCTGTTTGAGGTGGTAGTACAGCTTGAAGCTGCGGTCACACTTGTTGCAGCGGAACATATTGTCTACTTGGGAAATTTGGACCTCCACAACCTCAATGTTGTCCAACACTTTAGAGGCAGGCCCCAGTTCTTCGTGATACACAACCTCCTGCTACACACAGACAAAACCGAAAAAATCCCGTTTCAGTCAAATCTCATAATGAATGCCTCTCCTGTTTTGTCTTTTTCGAAGCAATGCTTACTTCAAAGTCAACATACCTCTTCTATTTCTTCTCTCTTGATTACATGTAGGGTTTGTTGCCCTTGCTGATATTTGCTTGTTATGTCAGCAAGAAGAGCCAGAGCAGAGTCATCTGATGCTGCCTGGGCATTCTTTGCAGCATCAACCACCTCCTCCAGCCCCGACTCTTCCACTTCAATGGCTCGGTCCCCGATCACTTCAATCTCCACCTGCAGGGTAACGAGTGCATTCAGTCTTAATAATCAAATGTGGATAATGACACTTGTTTTAACTGAGAAGGTTGCAAGAAAAAGCAGGCAAGCTCTAAAAAATCTTAGCAATAAACTTTCTGAAATATTTTTGCTTAGATCCTGTACATTTCGTTGGGTGTGTATTGCTGTGACCATCAGGTTCGTGCCTACCTGCTCACCCTCCACTGAGGGTAAAGTTTCTGTGATAACATTGGACGTCTCTGCAATCTTCCTCTTTTTTCCTTTCCTTGTGTTCAATGAAGAACTGTCATTGATGCTGCAAGAGAAGATAAGGCATAAGAGGTAATAAATAGTAATGGCTAAATGCTGACAGAAACTCAATGTATCAGCGAGGAAAGAGCAACAGACAACTATTCAAATCGTACTTATTGTCAAGAGCTTTGATGGCTTCCTGCATTTGGAGGTATTCAGCAGCCTTCCAGACATCAAAGGCTTCTTTTTCACCAGCTATAGCGAGTGTGGCAGTATAGGTGAACTCCATCAGTTGGCGAAAAGCTGTATTGCTTACTCCTATTTTGAAGAGACAGTGAGACAGCAGTGAGTGAATGTTGCTCTGTGTAACAGACCAACACAAGCATGCAAGTATCAGTCAACCAAAGAGGACATAAAACGTATTTGAAAAAAATCTAGGAAAAATGAAACTTCTATCTCACAGACAGTCACTATGACATAACATGTCCACTAGGGAGCGCTGACACCGTTTTTTAAACATGAGGATGTCGCTGTCCGGATATATTTCACGCACAGATAATGAAACTCATTTCATATTTTCATCTCTTTCTGACTCAATGTACACATTTCTTCGGTAAAGGACCTGCCCAATGTCCATAGTTTGTCAGGATTAAACTTAAATACAACATACCTTCAATCTCGACCAGGGGCTCCTGTGTGAAATCCTGGAAGAACTTGTGAAAAAACTGACTGCACGCTGCTAGCACAGCTTTATGGGCTCTGAACTGGTGTCCTGCAATAGACAAGAATCATTCAGATATCTCAGTCTCATCAACATTATAAATGACAAGTAGATGCCCTCCATAGTGAAAGCACTCACCATCTACAATTAGGGTGATATCAGTGAACTGGTTGAGCTGTCGTTGTTCGTTGAGTTTGTCCATCATCACTTTGTAATGGGCAGGGTACTCGCTGCCTCCGTTCACCCCCACCTCCACCTCCACTTCTGCTGCCATTGCTAATGTGATCCCACTCTATATGAACCAAAAAAATGTAATGTTTTTGCAATCACGATTTAACAAGCAAAAAGAGACTTTTCCATTGATAATGATAGAATTCAAACTGCTGAAAAAGCTAAGATAAACAGTACAAGCTAAATTTACATAATTCCACTAAGCTTTAATCATTTAGATTTGTAGCAGACTTTTTTTTGTCTTATTACGTCATAAATTCAGAGTTTAATGAGGTTATTTGGTAGAATAATGAACATAATTGTAATCCAAATACCTAAAAGCATTAGCTTGCTTGGACTAAGGGAAGTAAATAAAGATCTCTTTCCGCAGTGGCCTTTCGAAAGAAGACAAGAAAAAGCAATAAAGTAGGTACCTGATATAAACATGGCATGCAAGTAAGCATCCTACTTTTAGACGAGGATCAAAATTTTGATGAACAGCATATGTTTAAGCACTGCATGAGGACGCAAACTGTCAATAGGAAGTGGCTACGAAAACACTAAGCCAAAAAAGTGAGGATATATACGTTAACACATTCAGAGATATTTCTCTGGATGCAGAAATGCAATGTTAAAATAAAGTGACTTCCGTCAGACACACGGGAAACCTTTGAAAAGGCTCTTTGAGCTCACTCAGCTCGGCTAACAGGTTTGCGAGACTAGCTTGGTGTTAGCATGATTAGTAAACCCCAAACTCTGCCCCCTGCCGCTAAAAAGAAGAGGCCACATTACGTACCCAGCAAAAACATTTGAGCGCAGTCCAAAGAACCAAGTGTAGACATAGTTATAAAAGCGCTCCCACTGTAGAAAGCGGAGAAGGCGCGAGAACCACACAGAGCTACAGGTAACGGGCCTCCTAGCACGCTCGCCATTTCGTGTTTGACAATCAACATTACGTCATCAAACCGCGCATTAAAATACACTTTTCCCAGACAGATTACCCGATATAAACCATTCTGCGAAGAAATAAACGTTGAAACTCGTCGGTAGACATACCTCAAGTTTGGCTGCGCTGCTTCGAAAAGTTGTTTTTTGATGGTATTAACCACGACGCATGTAGCGCTATCCGACTCCTGATGCTCCGTAAAAGGGCGGTCGATCTGCCTGGAGGCCTCGGATTCCCAGAAATCCTTGCGGCGTCAAGGACGCCGAGGCGCGTCGCTTAGTGACAGCTGTGCGACATAAATGTTTACGTCTGCACGCGGTGGGGCCCCAAATCCGGCCGAAAACCAAGTATTTTAACCTAAAAAGTGTACGATCTTTAACACAGCATTAAGTTGAAGAAAAAAAATCGCGAGCTGGAAATATAATGTGAGTATTTTTCAAGATACATAAAAGGTTGTCACACTGTTTCAACTATGTGCAGTGCTTCCTGAAGAGTGTGTGTGTGTGTGTGTGCGTGTGCGTGTGTGTGTGTGTGTGTGTGCGTGCGTGCGTGCGTGTGCCAAAAAACTGAGCAGGTTGTTATAGGCTCATTATTATGGGAATGACACAACAAGCTCATTTCAAACTGTGAAATCCTTTTCTGAGGAGTGACACTGACTCGTACACACTGGGGCCTACA
>JASSRZ010000011.1:14095758-14106710 GCA_032164315.1 Malacoctenus gilli
ACACACACACACACACACACACACACACACACACACACACACACACACACACACACACACACACACACACTCACAAATGGACATGCGCTAAGCTCACACCTTGAAAAAAAAAAAACCCGGCACAGAAAATCAAAGTGCTATTGTTCAGTTCTTTGAATGGCTCGCGCCCCCCCCCCCCAGTAACACAACAGGACATATGGCTTTTCATCTCCTTCAAAGTTTAGGACCCCTGGATGACAAGCGCTCGCCTCATCTGATCCTCATGATTCCCAACAATGTCGAGAGCTTTGAAGTCTCAGCGAGACAGTGTGCTGCGTTTAACCATGCGGTGACCCAGTCAGCTCATTCTGGGCCTCGGCAATTTATTAGCTCCGACTAATGACGGTAATCTCCTCTAATGCCATTACATCTCGCAGAATGGGCTTAGTTACGCCGTATCATGTTCAAGTGCGAATAAATATATATGAGCGGGGGTGGATTGAGGGGGGTGGGGATGGGGTATGCGGTTCACAGGCACCTGGACGGACTCTGGACTTTAGCAGATTGTCACACGGCCGAGACAAAACAAAACGATCCACTGGGCTGCTGGCGGCGAGCGCCAACACGGAGGTGTGAGATCTCTGGTTCACAAATGAGTCAATCGGCTCCGGAGCTGTTTGTTATAAGTGACACTCCAGCTACATAATCAAAACAAGCCTGGTTTCATTGCATGAGGTCAGTTTACATCGCATTTCCCACAGCTGGGCTCGAAAAAAGTCACCTAACTTTTGGCCGAAGCTGCTCTTTGTGGAGACAACTGTGAGCAATTACAGAAGCTTCTGATTGCTCACAGGAAAAGCAGCTCTTTATGTGACTGTAACACCGAGGAGCATTCTCGTGGAGGCATCACGTCAAAGTATCTCAGTGGTCTCTCAAGTAGGGTCCACACACACCCACACTTGCCTCATAACTCTGGCTGCCTGTTGTGCCAATACCTCTTTTTCAAAGTTATACAGCTTGTTCCTGGTGCATATTAGTGACTCGCTGCACGCTTGTATCACCAAACCAGCTTGATACCAAAGTTCTCCACAAAATGAATGTTATTTCATTTCCCACAATAAGATACGACAGGTCGTACTCTACATTTCCAAGTTATTGCTTGAAAAAATAGGATGATATTACTAACACGACCACAACTACTGCTACTACAACTACTAGTCACAACAACGAGAACAAAAATAAAAGTAAGACATGTTTATGTCATACAAATGATTATTCTGATCAGTGCTCTTGGTATCACAGCGTAAAAGCACTTTTTTATTTGTGATGGAGAAAAAGCTAAATCTTGTGTGTGGAAACTGCTTAAAGTTCTTTTTTTTTTTCTTCTTTTTTTTACATTTCTAACAAACAGCCCAGTCATCACAATAAAGAGCTTGTGGGTGGAAAAGAAATGCAGCTGTGCTGCAATGCCAAGTTACAGTCACGGTTAGGTTACTCCAAAGCTTACTCAATATTTAACAGTTTCTCAAAAGAAAGGAATAAAAAAAATCCCCAAATCTGCAGGTTTTCACTTTTTCGCCAGTGCAATTCGACACCAGGTGTTTGTGTTGTGATGCAGCAGCAGCATTGTGTCCTTCGTGTCACAGTTATTCTGAGGACTCTGGAAGAAGTCTTGACTTTTATTGCTGCTTATAAAGCTTTCCGAGTAAACACAGCAGTCAAAGTGAGGTAATCTCTTCTGCATGCGGCTCTACTTGCTGCTCGACTCTGCGCCATCGCAGCGATCCCGCCGCTTCACAAAACATTTCGCCGAAGCGCGAGTTCCTCTGGGGTCTCGCCATCGTTAGCGCGTACGTCTGCCTCCTGCGTTTCGACTCTCCAACTCTGCGTTCGACTCCAGGCGAGCTATCCCACACGTTGCTCCAACCCCGCCGTTTGCCTTTGGTGCAGATGTGTGACTATGGACCGTGCGCCCAAGACGGACAGACCCCACCTCTGTACGGTTACCACGGGTTACCACCTCTGTGGCCAAGAGCAAGGCCTCGCTCAGCTGGATCGATCTTTGTGCTTGAGGAGCGAGTCCTCCTGAGACACACGGACACTCAAAGACGGCTGCGGGAGGGAAGAAAGATAAAATGCGCGTGTGTGTGTGTGCATGCGTGTGTGTTCACACAAGGAACCGACAAAGTGAAGCCCTGCCTATAATCACTTTGGTAAGCCCTTAACTATATAGGAGCATCTCCAAATGTCTACTCTTGGCTTGTTCTGCGGCTGGCCTGACAACAGACATGAAATTGGGAACAGGCTCTTCGGTGGAACAACAGAAATGAATTTTAAACAGCCCCCGAAAAGGCGCAACGTCGAGAGTGACTCGCTTGCCCGACGTGATTGAAAAAACTGCTTTGCAACACTTTGAGTGTGCGTGAGAGCCAGCTTTTTCCAGCTTTTTGGGTGTAGCACCAGGGAGACGGAGAGTTTGGAAAGGCCGCCCGAAAGGCAGGTGTGTGGCGAGTGGCTGGGCCTGAGAAAAGCCACAGGCTGCGTGTGTTTGCTCACGCTATCGCTGGCCGCGTGTGTGTTTACAGATGTCTTAACGGTTGTTGAGGAAGACCAGAGCCGCATTAGCGCGGCGCTCGCCGGAGACCATTTTCACAGTGGGAGGGAAGGGGCCAGCCTGTCCCGATGGACGGTGGTCTGACCTCACCTTGGCTATCAGTGGTCCGTCTAAGGAGCTTATCAGACAGGGAGCGTTAAAAATCCATACAAACAGAGACACTCGCTGCAGTCTGCTGGCAAACGCCACGTCCAAGAGCCCGAGGGGCAAAGACATACAGCTCAAAACTTGGCACGACCGTTCAGAGTGATTAACTGCTGCACAGCTGACACACCCATGTGCCTGACATGCATGTATGCACTGGTTTCCTATGATGGAACCAGAAGTCGCAGTGACTTTTCGTGCGGCTGATATCAAGCAGTGAATACGATCCGTAGACCTAATACAGGGCATGGGAGTGATTAATATGAGGAGATTCCAGCGTTATGAAATGCTGGCAGTGGCAACTTTACACTGTAAAACGTAGATAAACACCTTGGACAACTTCTCACTTACGCTTAGCTCCTTTGTCAAACATAAGAAAGACAATAGCACAGGGTGTTTTGAGCCTGATGTCCATGTTTTCACAGCTTCACTTCTGTTTCCATGGTTCTTTTGAGAGAGGAACAAACCACCTGGACTGTACCATTCATTTACAGCAGTTACGTGGGTTTCCTGACAGAATATAAGTTGAACTGCTCTCTGAAGATTGTGACGATGGCAGACAGGCCCTCCACAGCCTCCTGGCCATACAGGGGAGGAGCAGAGGCAAGATGAGTCTTTGAACTGCAGTCGTGATGATTGATTTCTGACACTGTATTTCACAAAGCTGCAGATTGTATAACCGACCACAGCGAGCAAAAGCAAGACAGACTGTTTTTTTCCAATCTAAATGAAAGTCTACAACATGAGTCCTCCAACATGTAGTTATTACTGATGGCAACACTCTTGACAGAGAAAGAGAGCTGGATTTGATCTCGGATTGGCAGAAGAAGGCGAGATGAGTTGGCATCGCGCAGCAGATTCCAGTGGTACATTTCCAGCTGTTTTTCACTAAACGTGCAAAAAGAAAACAAAAAAAACCAAAACAAGTGTCCCAGTTAGCGCCAAACTCTTCCCCCACCCAGGGGCGTCATTTAATATGGGAAAATCGCTTTTGAAACAACAGCCTGTTGCTTGCCTCCACTTAATCACCGGTAATAAAAACACAAATACAGCATCTGTCGCATGATGATATAGTTTGTTGTTTCTTTTCACACGCCATCTTAAAATGTGACACTGAACACTGCACATCATTAAATGTCAGCTGTATCAAATATGTCGTGGATGTTCAAGCAGCAAAAATGAAGAAGATGAATCGGCTGTCAGCTGCACTATTAATAACTTAAACCACATTGAAGCTGCGCCGCGGCTTCCAGCAAAGACCCACGCTGACACGATGTGTCCCGGTCTGCACCATTGAAGTGATAGAAGAAAAAAAAACAGGCGAAAGGCTGATAGGAAACGCTGCACATGTGACGAGTGCACGTGCAAGTGCGGGGCCAAAGCCCCACCCACCTTTACCCACCCACCCACCCTTTGGGGTCAGCAGCCAGACGAGCCATCCTGTCCAGAGACGGTTCGGAGCAGGCCTGCGTCTGAACGTCTGTCTGGCTCACCTTTTACCGGCGGCGAGCGGACGCTCCTAAGAATACACCCGCCGTCCAGAATGTACATCCAAGGACAACTTTGACTGCGCTGCCAAATGCTTTCAGTGTCATTACGCGTAGGCTATCTGAGTAGAACCCGAGAAAGGTTAGTGAAGATCAAGGCCAATAAGAAAAAAGTAAGAGAGAAAATGACACATCATGGAATTCTCTGGAAACTACATCTAAGAGTTCAACTTGATAACTAAGAAATAACCAAAGATGATCAGAACAACCTGCTTGTTTTAGTCACATTTATTTGGTCAGCGAGACAAATAAGACGTCTTTCTGCTCAGCATTACTTCACAAAAACATTTTCCGAACTGACAGGGGGAAAAAAAGAGAAACTTGATTTTCCATCAGTTCAATTTGAAGGAGACACACGAGCAGATGCCTGAAATCTCCAGTCCATTAATTCCCTTTTTGACGAGAAGTCAAGTCGGCGTTATGCAAAGTGGAGCGAGTCCATGAACAATAAAAGCCTTTAAAAAGAAAATGGCTGCACATCCTTCTTCCACTAGCAGCTCCCATAAAACACAAACCCTGGTATGCAGACGCTGAACCCACCAAACGAGAGACAGCAGCATTTTTCCTCCGGAGAAGTCAGAGATGCGTGTTGAAAAATGCAACAACAACAACATAGCCGGTCCATTCTGTAGGACTGTCCTGGCGGTGGTGAGAGACTCTATAAATCATGTGCTGTCTGCACACAGGTAGTCGCGACTTAAATAAACAGGAATCGTGCGGGCCGAGGGTACAATAGGAGACACTTTCACCTCGCGCAAGCGGGGTTATTACTGCTCTCCGGTCAGTTTTTCTGGTCATTCACCAGTGGTTGCAGAAAGGACCCCTACAAAACACATATTGTTGTGGTGATTGTGATCTTGGCCAGCGTTTTTTTGGCTTCGGGGGTCCTGCGCAGTAAATTATTTCAGACTCTGGGCCTGTTTTTCTTGGCCACAGCATTCTTTCACCCAATTATTTGAAAGCGGTTCAGTGACAGCTGGATGAGCTGGCTGAACATCCTGCGTCGTCCCGTCCCTGGACTTTGACAAAGACGCTCCAGCCGTTTATTTACCCTGCGTCTATTGATCACGCCAAATCAGGAAAGTGCGACGTTTGCTCAGCGGTGAACCTTTCCACATGTATATCTGAGCAAACAGGGCATTCTGCAACTGGTGTCTGACATAAGTTGCGATAACAAGTGTCAACAGCAAAAGCCCCGAATCCCGTTGGGGTTATTTTTTGTTAATATTTGATGAGGTGCATGGAAAGAGTCTGATAAAACCGTTTGGAGAGCGATATGGCTCGATCGGCTATCTTGACGCAGAGCAGCAGAAAAAAAAGGGGGGGGGGGCCCAAACCTACCCGTGGAGGTCACGTGGTCCTTGTTGAGAAATGCCGATCCAGGGGGGGTCGGCCACGTCAGGAAGGAAATGACGAGAAGCAGCAGAGGGCTGGAGGACGACCGGGCAGCCATGATGCTGTGGAGGTAGAGACAGAGTGGAGAGTGAGTGCGGGGGGGGGACGACACATGCAGTAGGATTATTATTATCAGTAGACCTCCATGATGACATGCCCATGTGAAAAAAAACCCCTGCTCCTCCCGCCTCTCAGACCCTCCTCGCTTTTTTCCCTCCTCCCTGCTTCTGTCTCCCTAACCCGTGAGCGCTCCCCTGGGATGCCATTTTTCTTTTTTACTTGGTGAACTTGAATCTTGCGATAAGAGCGAGCGTTCTGTTTGTCCAGCCAGAGACGCTGGACGTTACGATGCATTCGAAACTGGAATCCATTTCATGCTTTGGTTGGGAGGCTCCTGACTCTTTTTTCCTTATGACCCTCTTCTAGCTTTGATTTGCCCAAACGTCACGGTGAAGCCAAAGACAGACACTCTCACCCCAAAAGGGAAGCAGGAGCTTTCAGAATAAAAGCACGGAGCAGTGTCCTATGTCTGCTTCAGAGTTGACAATGTGTCCAATCCAATAAAAGTGTACAAAAAAAACTCAATGAAAAGGCTGTGCTCGGTAGCTGGCCAAAATATATAAACAACTATAATCAAAAAAACATATAGAAGGAGCATATTGTCAAGTCCAACCACTGTTTGCTCAGTTTTCAGGGCTCAACCGACCGAAAAACGGGGCGAGCGTGGCCGCGTCCCTTCTCGTCTGCATCTGCCGTCACGCTGACCAGAGAAAGCACATCTGGAAACGGTGTCGATGAGATTGACGAGGGCGAACCGAACCAGTGTAATTGCCAGCTATAAAATCGAACAGTGCACTAAAAAAATGAGAAGAGTTAAGAGGGCGACGAAGCCAAGTTACATAATAATTCACTGAGAGTTTCACCTCAAACAACCTCCCTCTCAAACTGAAAGCATTCATATTACATTGTTGTCTTTACAAATGTCCGGACTATTGTTGCTAATCATTCACAGGAGACATGAAAACACTCCCTGCGTTACAGAGAGTCTGTGCGTAGGAAATGAAATGTTCAAAAAAACCCTTTGAAAGAGTCTTAAAATCCTACTGGTCAACAAGCTGCTGTTGACGGACAAGTTCCCCCAGTAAAGACCTCTAAATATAGGCCAAACCTTCAGTCCGCACCCTTGGCTATTTACAGCTGCGTCTCCACAAGTTTGCTGAGCAGCCAGCAGCCCCGAACGTGGAGGTTATGTTTCTGCCTGCATTTTCCCCACTTCTGGCGCAGTCTCAGCGTCGAAATGAAAAAAAAAGAAAAGCAAAGCACAGTTTTTCCATCCCCCCCCCAACCCCCCTTTTTTTCTCCTTCTCTGAGCCCATTGTACAAATTACGAGGGCTCCTCTCACAGAATATTTAATTTCATGTTTACACTGACAGCCACTGAGCAACGCAACACAATGTGGCCACCTCAGGCATGTTTTCAATGAGCCGGGATAACCTGACGAGCCAGATGGTTTGTTCAACCGAGCCGGTCGTTAAGCCGTCTGAGGAAGCTGCTTGAAAGGGGGCAGGAAGAATACTTTCACGGACTTGGCAGGTGACTGAATAAACGATCTGTGTTCCTCCCTCCGTCACGGGGTGAACGCCACTGATCAAATCACCATATGATGCGCTGGGCCGCTGGAGGAGACGGCTCCCAGGTCAGCCGGCGATTCGCTCCGGTTTAAATGCGGTGGCACATTTGCACACGAAGCACTTCGTTAAGTATCATCAGTCTTTGGATCTTCACCTAAATGGCTATCTAGGGATTCCAGCATGGAGCGGAAATAAATGCGCGCAATACATAGCAGCATCTGACCTTATTTGCGATTGCTTCCCAGGCCTTAAAACATAAAAAAAAAATTGCTACGAAATCACGTATAAATAAGTAAAAATCAACAAACAAAAAAGAGTAACACAAGTTGCAAACTGTAACAAATAATCCTGGGCACCAAAGATCAGGAAGCAGCATTTTAACTCAAGTCTATTGTGCTCTCTCGCCGCTGGAGCTTTATAGATTGATGCCTCCACATGTTACGAACGGACTCAGAGGGACTGTTGGTTCGAATGAGGAGTTACAGTTTGCAGTAACTTTTTTTACTTCTGTGTTTTTACAGTATATCTAACCTGGGGACGCATTCTCACAAGAAGAAAAAGTATCATGTTTGGATTTTTATCTAAAGTTCACATAAAAAAAATCAAGAGTTGGACTTAATGCTCCCTCAGGTCACTGAACCTGATGTTGTGAGGAAACAAGTTTACGAAGCAGGCAAAGAGCTTCTGTAAGTGTTAGCGGATGACATTGAAGTTGGTTAGGCCAAAAAACTTTATCAAACATGACCAAACTCAGCCTGTTTTGTCATTTTATTGGTTTCCTTACCAAAATAACACCAAAACTTGGCTGTGGATCACAGCTGGAGGTTTTGCATTAGTAGATGCTGATGTGGCGGTGACACGGTGAGGCGAACGTGTTGGAGCCAAAACATCGATAAAGCCGCTTGCAGCATTTAAAGAGAACACAGTCTCTGATGAGTCCAAACAATTTTCAAACTGGACGAGAACAGCTCACCAATCCAGCTCCTCGAAAGGTAAAACTTGGGAAAAAAAAGACAAAACGCAAGACTTAATGATGAATCTGACGCTTGTATGAAGCTCCTTGGAATTTCCATGTGACTAAACAAACATGAAACGGAGTTATCGCCGATAACAACAAGAAGCAAAGCTCAACACAGGGAAAAACCAGCTTACAAACCTCCAAGTTTGTCAGCGTGAAACAACACTCCCCGATGCAGTGAGCAACTGAGTTTCCTTTAGTATAAACGCTCAGTATGTGTGTGTGTGTGAGGGAGTGTGTGTATGTGTACGAATTCCAACTGTCCAGGGGCCATACAAGGCCAAGTTATACAATGCGAGAATTCATGGCAGTGAGCTGTCAAGCAGCGGGCCCATCTGGCCAGGCTAAAATGTCCCTCATACGCTTACACTCATTTGCTGAATTGAGTCCATTCTTGAATCGTCTCCTTCTGTCTCAATCTTCCCCCAATCTCCCAATCAACCAGTTGTTTTATTTTTTCAGGCTCAACCAAAAACACAACAAAGTTTACGCTCTTAAAACATCTTCAAACTCTCCCACTAATTTTCCACTCAGACTGTCGATTCTATTGCAAGTTAATGTTGAACGATTGGTCCCAAAACCTCCTTCCATTCACCACGTGGCCTCATGTTAATCCTAACATTAGACCCCCCCCCTTCTATCTCGTGTGAAAGTGTCCATGAATGCCCTGACGAGCCCGATGCTTCATTCCCCATCGCTTGCAAGTTTGTCCCTCGCGTCTCTGCCGCTCTCGGCCAATCGCAGGCAGTCTGACTCACGGGAAGTGCTTCCCTGGGCCAATCAGAGAGAAGGGAGGCTCACACCGAGCCCCCTGGGGTCCCTTGGTAAACATTTAGTCCAAGCCTGTGTGGTCAACCCTCCTCCAACTACCTCTGCCTTAAAATGCACACAAAGACACACACACACATGCACACACACACACGTGTGCGCACACGCATGCACACAACACCATGCCTCTCTTGTGTTTCCTTAAAGCTCCCAATAATCATCTGTGTTTGCTCAAAAGGAGCGAACAAGGGAAGAGATGGAAGTTAGCAATCGATGGGGTTCAGGAATGGGGGTAAGCTGAATAGGGGGGTTTAGTGGGTGAGAGGCCACTCTCATTACTTATTCTAATTCTACAGCCGAAGGAAGAAGGCATGCAGGCAAGCCGAAGTTTGTGAAACCTTCAAGATAAAGTCCAGAATGTAAAAACGAACCTGCACTCTGATGTTCTGCATTCACCACACAGCCTGTTCATCTACTTATCACTTCTACCAAGGATGCTTTCACTTGTGTAGAGGTTTCTGCTGCCACATGCTTTACTATACGAGCACCTATACTATCGCCCATGATGCTGGACAAAAGCCAAGTAGCCACATCAGGACGTTGGTGTTCACACTCTGTCCACTCAACCTAGTGCGACTTAGTTCTCCTGGAGTGGAGCAGCTATGCATCCATAGATTATCACACTCCATCATGCTGAATGAAAACAGAGAACATTTGTTTGTCTTTCTTTGGCGTTTCTTTTCCTTTTTTTATCTTCTGCAGCCATTTTTGCCTCAGTGTTTTCACAGCTTTCTGTGCTGAGCAAGAGTAAAATAAAAAGCACAGTCTTCTTATTACTTTGAAAGTGTTCAATAAATCACTTTCTGACTTCCACATAACTGAGTCCCGAATTATTTTTTTCGAGGACAGCCTGACAAATATGCAACCGAATGCAATTAACTATAATTATGGGATGGAGCCACAAGTCATTCTGAATTGATAATGTCGGCAGAGAATCACTTTGGCGGTCATGAAAAGTTAAAGAAAAAAACAACAACAACAATGGCCAAACAGCTGCAAAGCAGTGGCGCAAAAAAAGGCCAGTTCATTTAAAGCCGGTAGTCATGTGTTGACCTGCATTCAACAGTGGTCATGTGTTGACCACTGGAGCAGACAGCTTTACATAACCGTAAAACAACAGAGTTAATCGAAGGTACTTTTGATGACAACAAACAACACGAACGAACATGTCTTAGAAAAGAAGAGGCGATAGATAGAACCAAGCAATACACGCTTATAAGACGCACACATGTGTGCATTTGCGATCACACCTGCACAATGAGGTCTTTGAGGTGCGAAGTTTGGTCTCTCTGAACAAAAATCATGCACGTAAGGTTTTTCTGTCCCCGACCATCATTCTTCTCACAGATATTTTCAGTCGCGATGGAACCTCATCATGAGTTTGCACACTACGCTCGACACTGATCAGGAAGAGTCATGATTGGCTGACAGCCTGAAATGAGTCAAGTTTATAGACACTGTCTCATGTATTAACATGTTTGCATTAACTTGCGGGTGCAGACATAGATTTCAGTATATATGCAAGTTTGTCAGCACTATGTCCACTTAATCGATATCTACAAATGTGCGTGCGTGCGTGCGTGCGTGCGTGCGTGCGTGCGTGCGTGCGTGCGTGCGTGCGTGAGTGCTGATAGCTCACATGTGGAGATGGCTACTGGATGCCTCTGATGTCTTCTACTCTTATTTCATACGAGAGTGTGGAAAACTCCGAGTCAGCACACTGGCATAGGAAAGAGCCACTGCTGGACACAGATCAGGTCACACATCTGCAAGCTCTACTTTGAATATATATATA
>JASSRZ010000011.1:14118765-14138967 GCA_032164315.1 Malacoctenus gilli
AGTGGGTTGATAACACCACCTAGTGGCAGACAACTACACCAGCAAGAAGCCGGTTTGTTTACACAATGCAGTGCTGTATTATATTCCGCAGATTATGCGTACAAAACATCTTTGATGAACACATTTCTTCCTGGTTGAGTCATTGAGAAAGATGCGCTACCTGCAGCAATGAAGGCTCAACGTGCAAGTCATCTCACCATTGATCTGCCTGTGTGGAGTGCCTGACACAGGAAGCACATCTGGAGCATGCATCAGCCTCGTGACAAAAGAGACCTCCAGCTGCTCCATGCCGGGGCCGAACATGGCGTAGCGAGGCTCGGGCGAGGGAACCAGAGACTGGAAGAACGAGGTCACCACCTCATAAGCGGGCCGCGAGGGTAGCCACTGCTGCCGGCAGGAGGGGCATCCTTTCAGGTATCTGTGGGAGGAACAACTGTGCTCGGATCATTTCTTCACCCTCTGACTGAGCCGAAAAACAGGAAGCGAAAGGGACCCACTCGGACATGTAGTCGAACTTTGCCCCCTTCCCTTTGTCTTCCGCCTCCTCCCTTTCCTCCAGGCTCTCGTCGTCGCCGCTTAGCGGGGCGTCCAGCATGTCCAGACGGGGCATGGTCAAGTGGTCGATGGACGACCAGTGCGGCATGTCTCTCAACAGGAAGTACCTCCACAGCAGGGGGTCCCTGACCATGGCTCTCCAGTAGCGGCTGGTGGCTCCCAGGCGGCAGATGTCAGCAGGAGACAGGAGGGCCATGATCAGGAAGTGCAGGTCCACCTTCAGGACAGAGGACATCCAGAACCATTCATTTCAAAACAAAGCACAAACAGTGAGTTGAGGTCCATTGCATCTTTATGTCATCAATGCCCATTGGGGAAAATGAATGTTGGGACAGGGTCTTAATTTGCTTGGAGAGGGAAAAAACACACAAAAAACACAGAGTCTCCCTCTTATGGACAAATCAGAGACAGCAATTGGACATCAGTTCCACCGTCAATCACCTAAAAGCTGGACAATGAAAACCCCTCTGAAGGTTCTAACGATGGATGGACGTAAAATCAGGTTACTGTTGGAGGCTGGATTGAAGGCGGGACTTGTGACATCGCAGACCGGGACAGCCAATACTCACCAAAAATATACAAGCGACGCACACAGCTGATGCGTGGACTGTACAGTTATATAGAACATTAAGTTGAACACTGCAAACAGTGCGGAAAGATGGGAGTCGGGGGGGGGGGGGGTATCGAAGGACGGTGCTATTCGTTTTAATGACATTTATCACAATACAAGCAACGGAGCTGTAACCCTCCCGGTCCCGGCTTAACTACAACGCTGAACTTCCCAAAAGTCCGTCAATAAACCTGTTCCTCCGAAACCCTGCTCCATTAGGTTCCGCAGGTTAATTATGTAAAAACCCACATCATATAAAATATTCAGGACATACTGCAAGTCTATTTTCAACATGTCGTTATTGGCATACCCAGATGGATGAAAAAAGTAAATAAAAAACCAAAAAAACACTGCAGTTACTTGAGGGTTATTCGACTTTTTGTTACCGGTAAACTGTCCAGAAGTCCCACTTGTTCTGTCACGGAGTCTTCAACAGGCATCGGGTCCTGCCGGTGGAGCTGATCGAGGAAGTATCGCTCCTTGAAGCGCCTCAGGCTTCGTATCACCACCGCCTCCAGCTGCTGGATCTTCCCCGTCATGTCTCCTCACGAGTGCAGCGATGAGCGCAGACGTTGTCAAAACTCTCCGGGAGAGCGTGAGATGCTTTGGTAGACAAGCAGGCTCTGCATGGAGCCCAATGCAATTCCTCCAGCGTGAATTACGGCTCGTTTGGAGAAAAATGCGATTGTCGCTGTAAGTCTACCTTGCTGTGATTGCAATGACGTGTCGGTTTTGTAGATATGATGTTCCGCTGATGAGTTCTTGATACGGAAAGTCCGGATCCGTGAATATTTTTCTAACTTTACCTAAGTTGAGATGACAACATGCAACTCGACGTTTCCGTGGTTCTCACTTCCTCATCAGTGGCAGCAGCATGGCATTGTGGGGTTTGGAGTTCTGCTACGTCGCGACGCCGAACGCACAAATCAACAATAATTTGAGATGAAACGTGACTCTTTTTTCTTAAAACAAAGCACGTGTTTATTGTCAACGAAGACATAAAAAAAGAGAAAAAAATGATTTTTTTTAAACAACACAGATTTTCAATTAATAGTTGCACTATCAATGTTACCAAAGTGGCAGAAAAAAAAAGGTTTAACTTGCAATAGATGGAAATAAAAGTGTTGCATTACATTGCTGGTATGAACAAACCAGAACATGTTTAAACTTAGTCATGAATACATAATTGTCAAATAAGTCTTCATCAACTTCCTTTTCCCTGTGTGTACATTCATACACACGCATACATATATAATGTATATGCTATTTTAATATATTAAAAGCATACCAAAATGGCAACAATAAATAAAAGGTTACTGTGCAATGTTTCGGCTCCAGCTGGATTATCTTTAAACTTGTAACAATCTTAAAAACAAAAAAAAAGGTCAATTGTTTTTTTCTTTTTTCATTTATAACATCTTTATAGTAATATTATTGTTATTATAACACATTCTTAGAGCAAAACAAGTGCCCCAGTCAACAGTCTGGAATCAGGATGATAGCTGCTTTTCTCAGCAGGGCAGGGAAAAATAATTAATCATCAACATCCTGCAGCCTTTGTTTCGTACTAGTCTGAACCTTTTCTCCACCTCCCATTCACCTGCTTTGGCCTGAGCCGTTTGGCATAGGAATAGGTTGCCTGCAGACACTGATCCAAAGACTCCTCTCTTCTCACGTACATTTCCTTCCCCCCCGCACGCCTCCACTTTTACCTTCCTCGACAATACACTAAGTCTGGGGTTCATTTTTATTTGGGATTGACACATTTGAATACTGAACTTAGATCGGTGCCTGAGGGCAACTTCAGCAAAAGGGCAGCTTGGTTCACTGTAAAATACTCAAGATTTCCTTGGCATTCTCTGTGTTCCAGCCCTGGCCCTGCAGAGGCCCCTCACAGGCCAGCACGTATTTGTTAAGGATCTGTGTGCCAATGTCCCGAAACTGGAGCCGATCTTCCTTGCGGTCCATAGTGTCAGCACTGCAGTCCTCGTACTTGACTGCCCAGAAACACATTTCCCCGATGTACATCATCGTCAGCAGGTGTGTGTCTGAGAAGATGCCTGACCGGAAACATGGACAGTCAGTGGGTGTGACCAAACTATAAGAGCACGACAGTTTTTTCATTTTGCAACTCTGAGGAGTTGTTTACCTTCAGACAAGAAGTTGGCTGTCGCGCTGTCATGGAGCACCACCCCATCGTTGAGCTTCACAGAGTTCCGAACCTGCAGCATCCTCATAAGGTAGCGCACGCCCTCCTGAATACACTGGGTCACAATGTGCATAAAGTCATAGATCAGCAGATGCCAACAAAAATATCAGAAATCCAACTTATGCTTGCACTGAATCACACTGAAAATGAGCAACTCATTTAAACCCATACATTAATTCTCCAAGAATCTGGACAGAATCACTTCTGATCCACTTTAAACACAGTGGTACCTTAAGGAATGTATCCTTGTTTTTCTTGATCCACTGTTTTCGCTGATGCAGAGTGTGGCAGTACATGTACAGCAGAGCTCCACGTCTCCAGTAGAGGCATTCTAAAAGCTCCAGGCCCAACACAGACTGGACCTGATTCAAGAACGTGAACATCACTGTCACACAAACAAATCCATGGAAATTTGCAAGTCCAAACATGGGATTTGAAACTATGAAACAGGGAAACATTCAGATTCAAACATTATGTTATGATCACATGGATAAAATTTCTCCAGCACAAATACAATGAGCCTGGTTTTAATTTCATGAAAAAAGTGACACTTACGAAGAGTCTGTCTCTCATCATTGCTCACTATAAATAGTTACAGGGACATATAAACCATAGAAAGAGCCGTGTGCATGCCTCTTGTGCTGGTGCTAGCCGTGCTGCCAAAACTTCTGGCTCGGTCAGGTCCTGCAGCAGCTGCTGGATCTTGAACGGTGAGCAGTCCTCAGGGAACTCCTGGTCCACCAACTTATTCTCCTCATAAAAAGTGATGTCTAGAATCACCTGAAGGACGAGAAAACAAACACAGGTCCACACTCAACACTGTATATTCATGCAAATGAATGTATATGAGTAAATACGTTTCCATGACTGATTTCCCTCCAGTGACTTTTGGTTTTTTTTCTTTTCAATAATTTTCCATAAGTTTTTCCTTACGTTTTAGAATAACGTTCGATCCATCACACATGACCAAGGATACTTTTGACTCAAGGTCATGTGTTTATGGCTTCATTGTAATGTACCTGTGTGTAATCCTGAAGCAGCTTGGAAAGGTTGCTACTTTCTCCACCTTGTCTGTAAAAGCTTTTCAACTTCTCAAGAATGGAAGATGCATTCTGCAAATAGTCATCATCTTTGGGGAAAAACAGAAGCACAAGATTAACAATATTGATTATGGACACACAAGGGCTGCACACAATATCAAAAAAGCATAATGAAATAAGAGAATGGTTCAAACGCAATAGATGAAGGGGTTGCATTTAAGGTGAGTAAACAGTGAGCATCATTACAGAAGATGGATAAAGAGGCAAGCACAGAAAATGTGTCAGAAACAGAACTAGTGGCTGAGAGAACCCGTTCGTTACCAAGTGAATACAAAGCATCAAGAAATCACCCGCACATATTTGCCATCACAAGTATAATGTAAACACAGCCATGAAGGTTATCTCACTGATATCATGCAGCTCCACTATACATCTAGCAGAAATAGTAAGCAATGCTCTGCCAAGCATGACTTATTTACTGGAGCAATAGTTTGTTTGTCAAGGTATCTGTCTGTCCAGACCTTTTTTGCACTGAGTGTTTACGGGATTGCGCTCAAACTCCCTAAAGATTTCCAGAAGGAGGCAACCAGCAAAGTGCTTCACATAGGCCAGCTAAGGTGGCAACAATGGTGGTTTCACAAAACAGATTTATTCCAATAAGAAATGAAAACCTGGAGAAGCTTTTGTTGAATTCTGTATCTGAAATCAGAGCCAGCAGCTCAGGCGGCTTGTGATTTTCTCAGTTGGCAGTCATTCCCATGAGTTCTTCTCTCAGCTGAGGTAAAGCAATAACAGTCCAGTTTCTTTTGAACTCATTGCTGTCCTATCCAGGCAGAGTTGCTTTCCCATTCACACAGGATGTGCCTTCACCTCGTGACACCTTTGAGATGAAACCAAGAGGAAGGGCAAATGCAACCCCCCAGAATGCATTTGCATCTTTGACTGAGGTGTCAGGACCCATGAAAGGGAGAAATATTCCCCAGACAGCATGGCCTATGAATCAGATACCTTAAAGCAGGATAACTCAAAAAGTTCAGGTTGATATCCCACGACATTTACAGCTTGGGTGAGGGGGGTATGCGTAACAAGTGACTCCAAATATAGCAAACAGATGGCAATGTGATGGACAATGATGATAAAAAGCATAAAAAACATTTCTTTTAGATTCCTTGGCAATATTGTTCAACAGATATTCCTTCCCGATTTCTGTTTGGGCCCAATTGAGGTTTACAATCCACGACGTTTTGCAGTTGACCGAAGGTTTGTAAACAATCTGGTGTTGTAGCTAGCGTTAGCAATGTTACCTTAGCAGTTCACTCAAAGACCAAAAAACGGAATTGAAAAGACGATCGTCGCTAATTGAGTTAACGTTGTTATGATCGTTATTGTAGCGATATTAAAGTGCAAACAAGGTTCACCGTTGGTTTCGGTTTGATTAGCCGAAATGCATTCGTCAGCAGCGATTGTTATGGTCGCAAGCTAACGTTACGCTCGGTAACGTAAAGTTAGCTTGCATGCTAGTCGTCTACCACATTAAGAAACAGTTAGCGCTGTATCGGGAAGTTGGGAGCCTCGTTGGGGCTCAAGGCAATAGAAGCGCCGCGGACCCACCTTGCTTCTCAGCTCTGAGGCTGGAACACTTGATGTCTAACTCGAATATCCTTCTCTCCAACTCGAAACCTTGTCGCCTGTAGTCGTCGGCCATGACTGAAAATATGCGTCACGTGAGTTGAGGATTAGTCACGTGCTCATTGAATGTCATCTGTGTTTGTGCGAGTGCACAAATGACGGTAAGTGCGCTCGTAGTTCGGATTTTTGAGGGGACGTTTGGGAAAAACAAATGAGCAATTCCCCCCAAAAGCTTTTTGTTTTCAGCACAATCATGAAAATAATTTAATACATACATTTCACAGACGTATTGTTTATTGTTTTAAATTGCCCCTTCAAAAACAGGTTTGAAATATTGCTTTGGGCCAATGTGCCACTCACATCCAAACAACCAGTTTAGACGCCTCCTTCCATTTTTTCGTGATTTCTTTTATGCAAAGCACATGGCTCCAGCCTGCCTACTCTGGTGTTCATTCAGAATACATATGAATAACATACAGTATGTAATGTTTCACTTTTTCATATTTTGGGTCAATGTTCAACTTCTGGCAAAAAATAGCAAGGGCAACATTCAGGAATGAGTTTTTTCACACTCAGTGTGAGTTAGTTTGCACACTTTCACATCTTTTTCTCATTTCGTACGTGCGGGTTTCTTCGATAGGTCTATTCTTCATCTGTAAGTCTACATCTACATATATGAGGTCAGTTGGTAAGAAATAAATGAGAGAGATAATGGGGGCCTGTCCAGGATAATAACTCTGGGGCCCTTAGCTAACAACATTCCATTGAAGACGAATTATTGATTGAAATGATGCAATGTCGTATATATAAAATGTAATATCATGCGTAGTCCACAAATTCTATATTTTGTTTGATTGAGAAACCCTTTTTTGTAATTTTTAGGAGAGCATTAGACGCAAAATAAAAGGCAACGGGAACCTCCAAACAGAGGCTAAAGCCGTTGTTTGTATCAGCGTCTCTGGTCCTTTTCTGAAGACGGTGACGTCAGGCCGCTCATTGCGCTAATGAGAGACGAGCGTCGCGTCGAGGCCGTGAGAGGGTTAAATGCAAATTTGCGTGGCGAGCCTCTGCGTTTCCACACGTACGGGCCCGTCCCACCGAGACGGCAGCCAATGTCACGTTGCCTGTGAGCGGTCTCCGTCGCTCTGCACACTAGCAGAGCTCAGCCTGCACCCTCTGACGCTCACCGCCCGGCTGCCGCTCGCAGACTCATCCCCCCTCTTTTTTTTGTATAGCTCCAAAACATGGCGGCCCTCAAAGCCTTGTGCAGAGCGGAGAGCGCACTCTTCAAAAGCCTCCCCGGTCCCCGCAGAGCCAAATTAAACTTCGCTTATCATCAATTGAGCAAGGTCGGTACTTCACCGTGATGTTGTGATGAGGCGCAGGAACGGATAAATGGGACTGAGTGGGATTATTGTAACGGCTCCATGTCTTGAAGATCACACTGTGTTTGCCTTTTAAACGAGTCCTGGGCAGAAATTAAACGATACCGGATTATTTCATTCATAGTGGTATTATGTTCGTGATGTGTTTAGGTGTGTGTGTGTGACCTTTACATGGTTGCTGCTTCAGCTGGCCTGAGTTCAAATCATGCCCGGGTAAACTGTTGACAACTGTTAGCTCAGGCATAATGCGAGTCGCATCATGTGAGCTCGTATGTCTGCGCTTGGTTCAGTGGATTTCTTTTACGCACAATATTGTGTTTGTCAGACCCGCATGGAAGCACAGTCAGCGTTCAGATTTCTTTTGTGCTTGAACGCACCCTCGCGTGCTGCCAAAATTTCCTCTATATGGCGATGTATTTTCCAGTCTAACTTGTCTGAATATTTGCACAATTTCTTCCCTATTACTGTAAACGTGATCCTGATGCAGGTTATATCATTGTAGGAAGCAGTGAGATATCAGACTTTTGTTGTGACTTGCCAGTTTTCAATGAATGAGAATGCAAGACACGTGCTTGTGTTTTCGGAGAGTTAAAAACAAGCAGGTCTTGGACAGTAACCAAAGCTCCTAATGCATCAAGTGCAGGTTTTCCTTAGCCGGTGTATTTACATGGTGAAAATGTTGCCGCCCTCCTCTGACTGTTGGTTTATGACACTTGGCAGCGGGCTTCCCTAATTCTCTGCTCCCTTTGTGTCAGGATTTGTTCTCCAGTCATGTTTATCTTTCCCTCCTCTGCAGAATAAACGGGATCAAGCATTTAAAAACTGTACAAATACGCTGGCTTTTCCCCTCCAGGCACATTTCAAGGAGCAACTTCATCACAGTTTCAATTTAAAAGCTACAGAACTGGGTGTCTGACGTGTCTGCTTCCTCTTGTACTTTTTGCTTCTCACAGACCTGCAGCTGTTACTTCTCCACCTCCAACCAGAGAAATTCAAAGTTTTACTCGGACCCTTTAGAGGCAGTGAAAGACATCCCCAACGGAGCGACTCTTCTTGTCGGAGGTAATGCACTTTAACATACTGCCAAAAAACAAACAAACTGTCAACTGACAGTAAGTTTCCCGTGAGAAATGCCAAGCGCGGTGCACAGTCTCCAGCATGCTGCTTGATTGCCTTCCTCAACAATGGGCGCACATAAATTCCATTGCTCTTATTTATAGTCAAGTGCACAGTGACTTTGTTGAAGACTTTCCACTGGGTCACACTTCTGTCTGACAGAGGGGAAAAAGCTTGCGTACAGGCAACAGCCCCACTCGGGGTAATGTTAGTTATGTTGACACCTTATACACACACAAGACAAGATCTGCCAGGGGCTGCAGCCAAGGTTATTGGACTTTGGCTTCTCCCCCTGTGTGATTTGCAATAGTTGAAAAGATCATCTGATAATTTGTCCGTCTGCACAAATCAATGGCGGCGCTAATCTCGGAGGTGAAGGTCTGACCTCATATTCAGGTAGTTTCCCTCTCACCCACAGGGTTCCTCCATGCCCCAGTGTTTGACCTAATTACCTTTTTGCCTTTTTTCCACTTTATAAACCCACCGCAGGCTTCGGATTGTGTGGGATACCAGAGAATCTCATCAACAGTTTACTGAAGACTGGTGTCAAAGGCATCACTGCTGTCAGTAACAATGCAGGGTAAGTGTGTCTCAAATGAGAGAGTCATTTATTCATGCCTTCATATTACTTTTTTTCCCCCTTGGGTCAGATAAACCGCAAGGATTCTTTATGCATTTTTCCAGTTAAATCATAAACACTTTTTATGAGATAGTCTGCTCTGTAAGGGTTCCACGCCGTACCCGAACAACACACTCAGCATTAAAGTTCAGTTACTTTACTGAGGAGATTCTGCCCTCTGGGTTTAAACCTTCACTCCCAATACACATACAAGGAGTAACAAGCAGGTGACAGTTCAGAGGTCCTGCTGAAGGGTCCGTCAGTGGTGTTGAATGTGATGGGTTTTCCCAGGAATAAATGTAACCGGGCGTGTGACGAAGAGGACTAAACATACTTGTTGGACCTTTTGGACATGAGTCAAAAAGAACATAGCTTCTGGAAAGTTGTCAAAAGTTGGTGGCAAAAGGATGAAGGTGTGTTGTGGTGACAGCCGCTCCCTGAGTGGTCAGGTGGTTGGCTGTTTGATGTGTGTTGTTGTTGCTCTCGGTGATGCAGACGGTGATACGGTAGTTTTCCCCTCCAGCACATGGCAGAAAGCAGATGACCTCAGCGCCGTTCATGCCCTCAGTCTGTCCTTTTATTGCTTGGCTAGATAGTAGTTTCTTTGTACAGACTCTCTATTTGAAGTCGGTGTAAATTTTTGATCAAAGATGATTCTCACAAGAATATCATTTGATAAACAGCATGTGAATTTGCTGTCTTTGCTTGAGAAACAAAATAAGTGTATAACTTGCTGTGCAAATTCAATAAAACAAGATTACATAAAGAATAAACAGACCGTGCAAATCAAAATTAAAGCCATTGAGGAGGTATTTCATAGCCAGTCTTGCATAGAATGTGTGCTTGTGTGTCTTTTAGGCATCTTATTGGCAGTTCAAGACTGCGGAGGAAACTCCTTCACATGGAAGCGTGCTTAGATTTCTGGCATCATATTTAGTTTTACCACTTCTCCATGACTTTCTCTGTATTCACCTCCGTCATGTTGCAGTTTTCCCCTGTGATTAAGACCCTGGTTGTCACGGGGTTGCTTACATGACAACACTGAAATGTGAGACCTTTACTAGAGCTTCGTCTCAGTGACCAAAACACAGAACCATACGATGGGTGTTTTACTCTCACATACATTTAAGTTCCTGGTGAAAAAATTTGCAACCACACGTGACATTCAGTACACATTTTAGAGTCACAGCAGCACAGGACGTGTGACTCTGATGTGAATTTGTTTTGAATAATTAAGCATAAATGTCTTTTAGGAAATCCTGCCGGTCGTTGCTCTTCTTGCTGTGTGTGCTCCGTCCCCTCTGTATCATATTTACATTCTGGCACTGTGGGAGAGAAGGAACGTAGCCGCGGAGGGGAGGGGAAAAGTTATGTAACGTTTAATTTTAGAGGAACGATAGCAGAGGCTGGCTATTCCCCTCCATCTGCTGGCTGTCTTTGCGAGCGCCTGAATGAAAGCTTCAGCTTATTCAGTAAAACGTCTGAAAGACACGACAGTTGGGAGCCTCAGACATGAAGTTTACACTGAGATTAATCGCAGGAATTAGAATGTGAATCGACTTTTCTTCCATCGCTGCCAGCTGGGGAATATAAACTCTTAGTTCACCCAAACAAAGCTGCCATAAGATTGTAAGAAAGCTGTAACGATAAATAAGCGTTGGTTCTTTTTGCAACACTTTCTCACGGGGCCCGTTTGGCCAAGGGTCTGTTGTGAAGTTTGGGCAGGTGAGCGTATTAAATGTTGCTCTGAACAAAGGAGAGCGATTCCACTGCCTGGTAGAGTTTGTACACGTGTGAGAAGGAGCCTGTGCTGACCTATTTTTAACTCGGCAAACTGCAAGTGGAACTGATCTTCGGTAATATGCGGCCTTGTAGTAAGGTCATTCCCACAACATGAAGGATGTTTTACATTTATAATCGTTTTCTCTGATATGTGTTAAATGACTTGGCCTCGAACACCAGCAATATCTTAAAGTATGGTTTCAATTCTTTGGTATTGTTTCTTTGAATATGTGTAGTAAAAAAAAAGAGAAACTGTCAAGTGAATGACTGTAAATGCTGCTTTTTCTCCCCCCTCGGAGCAGCGGCACAGACGGCTCTTTATGCCCTGTAATATGAGATGAGACGGATTCAGCTGCACACAAGAAGATTATTGGGCTGAGAGAGAATCGTCTCTCCCCGGAGCTTTACAACAACAGACTGTATAATCTGTTCGATATATTCTCACAGACAGAAATGAGTGTTCTGTGAATGGAGGTGACATTTGTGCTTAACTTCACAGCAGGGATCTGAAAAGTTCAGTTACCATTGAGTATTTAGTCCTGGAACACCGTTTGGGAACATGGTGCTGTTAAAAGGTGGAAGAGGCTTACCTTACTGATGGTTTCACAAAGAAAAGAGCTGTGTGTTTGTGATATAATCAGTGTTTTTGGTATTCAGAGTGCAGCGTGGCCCACATTAATTGGCAGCTGACCTGAGATGAGAGATGGAGACAAAGTAGTAGCTCCTGATTTTCGTTGCTTCAGGATGCACCAAACAACAGGGGCTCTGCAGAGCACACTTCTCCCCCTCTCTCTCAATTTTTCCCCCTCTCTCTCAATTTTAGTGTTGTGAAAGTTGGATGACTCGTCCAAACTTTCAACCAACTCCAGTGATCTCGACTTGTGAAATGAGTTTATAGAAAATGAATGATCAAATGCCAGTTTCAAAGGGACGGTCTTTAAAGTTTATCACAAGAAAATTCATTGTTCAAAACCGCTTTATGGGCTTGATAAAGGTTTACGACTATAAACAAGTCAGAAGTTTACAAGTCATTGACTGACCGGCAATGACCTTCAATTTATTTGACCGCTTGATACTTTCACACACAGTTTCATACTGCTTGTGAAACTGTGACCCGATTCTATTTTTTCTTGGAAAGGTAAATCAGATTCCTCAGGAGCATTTTTCATCTGTGAACTATTTATACTGTGATACTTACACACTGTGGAGGAATTTGAAGCAGAGTTAGAATTTGAGTGAGATGCAGTGAGTCACACCTTTGTCTCCCAAGACAGGAAATAAAGACATTCTCAAATGGTAACGTCAGGGTCATGTTTTATGACTATAACTGTGAGAAAAAGATTGAGCTTGGCTAAGAGGTTTTTGCATAGATTTTGACATCTGAAAAGGAAGTTAGCGGAAGGCTGAGTTACACCAAATAAACCCTGGGAGGGTTTGTGGAAATGACAACTTGGTTACTAATTAAAGAGAATGAAGCCATTCATAGTCAAACAGTAGCGGCATCTGAGGCTTTATGAGCCATGGAGGGAGACTGAAGGCAGTCAGTGTGTGACTGATTGTCTAAAGGACCTTCTTTTTCTGCCAAATGATGTCAAAAATCTTCCACAAATCTTCACATCAGCTTTAAATGGTATAACTTTTTTTAAATCGCTTCTCATTAAACAAGACCAGATCATCACACACCTTTACCTATAGTAGAGCTGGTTCAGTGTCCTGCTGTCTACGTAAACACCATGGAAGAGTCGGTAATGTGTGGGTGGATGTTTTCTTCAGGGTGGACAACTTTGGCCTGGGCCTCCTGCTCCAGACTAAGCAGATCAAGAGGATGATCTCCTCCTATGTGGGAGAGAATCAGGAGTTCGAGCGACAGTACCTGTCGGGGGAGCTGGAAGTGGAATTAACACCCCAGGTTGGTCAACACGGGCAGCACTTTGAACTGCTGATGTGTTTGAACTGACGAGATATGATGTCCCATCTTGAGTCGATTCATCAATCAATTTTATTCATGAACTCCACATCTTGATAGTCAGACCTGCTATGTTGATGTCATGTTTCACTCAAACATGACGTGAACACATCCTCGTGACATGGGCGTGTGCGTTGTCTGCAGGGGACCCTTGCAGAGAGGATCAGGGCGGGCGGAGCAGGGATCCCAGCCTTCTTCACGGCCACCGGCTACGGCACTCTGATCCAGGAGGGGGGCTCCCCTATCAAGTACAACAAAGATGGCAGCATCGCTATCGCCAGTGAAACAAGAGAGGTGGGAGAGCCGAAGCGCCTTGTTGAAACACCGCTGTTCCAGCACAATGTGTCGTTTTTTTTAAGAGTGACATTTCTGACACGAAATGCAGTTCCGTCTGCTAGAAATTAACTGGCAAGAATCATAGCTAATGACACTAAAGGCATTTATAAGCCAGCCTTCTTTAAACAGCCCTTTGCGATCAGAGAGGAGCATTTAACAGCAGCGGTCTGTTTGAAAGCAAGGACATAAGAGTAGGTCTGCGGTTTCTTTAAACTTTAAGCTGGCATGTTGTTCCAGACCACTGGTGCATGCAAATAACCGCTCCGCCAAAATCTGGAAGTACAAATTTAAAAAAGCTAATCATTTCTCGAACGCTTGTGCTGGTTTCCAGGTGAGAGAGTTCAACGGCAGACACTTTGTCATGGAAAAGGCCATCACGGGAGATTTTGCACTCGTCAAGGCTTGGAAAGCCGACCGGGCAGGAAATATTGTGTTCAGGTAACACGATAATAAAACACAGAGGTGAAACTGACTCCTTGCTGCTAAGGCCAAGATCCTGCTATACTTCATCTTATATGCGACGGGTCAGGATCACTTGGGATCATGATTTCAAGATGTTCACTGCAATGAGCTGTATTATTTTCTTGTTTGACAAATTCAAGATGTGTACAGAGACATCAGCCAAACTTTTGCACAATATTGGGACTATCAGAAATTTACCCTTATTTATTTCACTTCAGCTATGAAGCATTAGCCTATTTCTTGTTATGGGGGCATCTTTTTAAGCACAAAGCAGGAGGATTGTCCCTTTTGCATATCAACTTTTCAATCAGTAACTGTAATAAAATATTTCTCCACACGAGGGCAGTGTCCGCCATTAAAGACCTAATGGAGCCCATCATAGTGAGAATTATATTGAATCGTTGGATATTGTATTATTGTTAGATATTTTGCTGAATATGTATATTTTGTGTTTGAGGTTTATAATGTACTCTTATCTCTTTCAGGAAAACAGCCAGAAACTTCAACCAGCCCATGTGCAAAGCAGCGAAAACAACTATTGTTGAGGTACGTTTCCCTTCCACAGTCACGTGTTTTTATGATGAGTGAGCAAAATGATTCTTGATGAACTCATACTAGAGAAAAGGAGAGTTTCTTTTCAATTTTTGTACTGGCATCATACACAGTACAGTCTTTGTCTTTATTACAGATTCAGCTTTTTAAGCTCAACAGGTGTAATGAACCGCCCGTGCAGTTACACGCTGAAAACTCTGAGTAACAAAACTTGCGGAAACTTCCAAAGAATGCGCCAGTCTTTTACTTTTACTCCAAAAAAACATCAAATTCTTCTGAAGGCGGATCAGTTTCTGCTTTGAAAAGTTCTCTGGGACCACAGATAATGTGAATAGTTTGAAAGTTTAAGATCCACATGTTGTTTTGTTAGACTATTCCTCTGCTGACTAACGTGTAGCTTAATGGTGCGTGTCTGCCACCTATCTGGCCGTTTGAATGCGGTTAGTCATCGCTCCTTTTGTGTCTGTCTGTGTGTGTGTGTCTGCGTGTGTGCGTGTCTCAGGCTTCTTCACACCTCCCATTTAGGCACGATCTGATACAGGGAGCAGCAGGCAGAAAAAAAACTGCTTGTGAAAACCATAAAACACTGAAAATAAATGGGTGGAAAATTCAGCCTGTCGTAAATCTAACCCAGTTCCACAAAACACTTTTTCCATTATCCTTGGTCACTGAACCACAGATCAGGTTTGTTGTTAATTACAAACCTATTGGAGCAAATAGGAACAAATAAATCTGGTCAGTGTATAGCCCGTAACGAGCGGTTTACGGTCAGCCGATCGCAGACACGGGCTGAGTAAAGGCACAGAAATCGCATTTATAACCCAACGAACCTCCTATATTTTAACTGCTTGGCAGCAGGCCAAATACAGAGCCTGTGTCGCGGCTACAGGCATGCTACTGATGGCTATCTGCGAATTATGGAGAATCGGTGCCACGGCATATTAGCGATTTTCCGGTTTCCATCCAAAGAAATAATGAGACGAGTTGCTCCCTCCGCAGAGATGCTGCTGAGAAATGTGTCCGCGTGACATCTGCTGGAGCCGAGCTATAGTCTGCAGTGACATGAATGATAATGATAACGCAGATAAAAAGATTTGAGATTCAAATATAATTGGTTTGGATTTTGTACGTGACTGCCGGCTCCCACCTTCATGCACTCAGGAACGTGTTGCTCAAGGAGCGTTTGGTGAGCAGAGAGGATGGAAAAGTAAAAGTCGACTCCAGATCCAGGCTGCACTTTCAAAAACCAAAGTTGTTTATGTTGCAACATCCAGGTGCATTTGTGAGATTGTTTTGTAGTATTTCTACCTCCACACAGCGCCGAGTGGGACCAGCGATAGGAAAGAGAGAGAGAGCGGGAGAGAGTGGGGGAAACATGACAAGCTGGAAGTGAGATTGAGATCCCCCATGCCCCCCCCCCCCCAAACAATTACAAAGCAACCATGTTTTTCGCTCGATAATCAAACACGGTTTGAGAAAAGTTCTGAGCATAAACAGGCTCTGCACAGCCTCCTGGATCAAGCGAAATGAGGACAAAACAAATACTTCCGTCCGAGTTTCGCCCGGAGAAATGTTCTTGTTGAAAGACCTATTTATGAAAACAATTAGCGCCACCTCAATTAATTAACCTCTGTCAGAACATCTTTTGACTTGACTCAAATTCCCTCCCAAAAGTGGCGTTGTTTTTTGTCTGTGAACCCTAATGAGTCTGAATGCCGTTCGATGTTCACTGTCAGCAACGAATTCAGACCCTGTCACTTAGATCTGTCATTTTTTGTTTTGAGTGTGTTTGGATGACAAAGCCTGTCATTTGAACAGCACGCGTCAACTGAGTACTCTGAAGGATGTACGGATCAGGTGTACTTGCCTGTTATCTCATGTTTGGTCCTTTTTCACGGTGTCCCTTTTTTTTTTTATGACGGCGCCAGTAACATGACCATCAATTTTGACGAGTTATTGGCGACTGTAAAATGATGGACCCCCATTGTAATACCCATTATCAGCCTTTTATCCCTGATAATGAAGCAATTATTGTGACTCTAAAAGTATATTTATCTTTGGGTGGCTGTGTGTGCTCAGTCATAAACCTCACCATTTATCACAAGCAGTTATCACACTGGCTCGATACTCTGTTTAGGGCAGAGGAAGCTTCCAGTAGACGCGGGCAGCCCTGTGATTTATCTGCTCGGTTTCCAGTGGGCTGTAGGATCTGGCAAGGCACTGGCAGGACGAGCTTCAAAAGTGAAATATTCTTGGTGTCACAGGTCAAGGGGGCCAAAGGAAACGTTAGCCCCCTTTGAGCTATTTAGCAAATCTTGTTACTTTGTAGTTAGTGGGAAGGCTAATGTGTTATTCCGGACCTTCTGATAAATATTTTTTGAAAACCTCGGAGCAGGAAACCTCTGAGCTACTCCTGTGATCTCTTGTACCTTCCCCGAGGGGGTCCTGGACCCTAGATTGTGAACAACTGTGACTCACTGCTTAATTCAGCTTTGGCTAGAGGTGTGGTGAAGCCAGACCCAGCTTCTTCCATTGAGTAAAGGCAGGGTACGTCCTGGACAAGTGCTCCATCACAGGGTGACAATTACAGGCAGAGCATACAAACACTGCACAGTAAGGACCTCCTTCTTTGAGCAGTACCCTGTAAATCATGAAGAATTACATTTCTGTGGCCCTCACAACGAACCTAATGACCCATTCCCGCTTTAGATTATCATGTGAGACATCTCATGGGCCAGACTCCGCCCTCTGCTGCCCGAAAGTAGCCTCGCAGGTTCAAACTGTTCACGCAGAAGCAATTACTGGTTAGCAAAGGGCAGAAAATGTCAAGCCGTGTTGGCAGGGGCAAAGGCAGGACTTGGGGAACTTGGCTGTAATAATTTCCCTTTGTCATATCAGGCACTTCACTGTGTGAGCCAAAGGGCAGCTGCTTAAGCAGCGGCAGTAGCAGTTGTTAGTGCCTATAAATTCTTCGATCTGTCCACATTACACGAGTTCAACACTTGTCTCCGGAATACCTAACCAGCTGTGAAATTAGGTGCAGTTGTCAGAGGAGAAGAAAAGAGCTCAATCTTCATATCAATGATTTCCATTTGATAGCTCGCTGAATATCATCACACTGGAGGGTGTCGCAGCGAGCATCACACAGGATGCAGAGTTTCCCCCTTCACACTCACCAAAAGCTGATGCCAATTAAACCCTTGAATAAAGTTTTCTTTTGCTAATCCACTCCTCTCTACTGGACGTTTCAATTACCAGTGCTTGAACTTGGAGCAGACTGCGATGACACAGTTTGTAGCAGTTTTTCCCCCAAACCAACTTCTACCAAATTCAATATTGATATGTACATTTTTTTCAATTTTTTTTTTCCCCAAATACTATGTTTAATTTCCCCGACAGCCAGCCATCTTCTAATGCCTCCATAACTGCACATGTGTGTTTAATGCATAAAATCCCTCTGGATCTGATAGACATGCAGATATGCAACCTGGTAATTACTCGTCTGCAGCTTTAATGGAAATGCTCGGGAGCAAATTCAAATCATTTTTGTTCTCCGTGCATCAGAAAAACCTGCAATTGATGCCACTCAGCTTCCTTATACGCCAGATCCCCCCCATCCACTATGATGAAGATAAAAGGATTACCATTTTGTCATATTGAATTAGACATTACATCACGGCAGGCTCTTCCTATACATATACTTTGGACCCTTTGATGGTGGAAGATCCGATCTTCGACTGCTGGTGCCGGCGTCCCACTTTCACACATATGTTCACTTCTCTTTTAAATACACCCGAACGAAACTCCAAAGAATTTGGAGGGGTGTCAGAAATCGAGATAACACAAAAGCAAAATTACCAGATCATCGCCAGCACCCGCCACGGTTGCTAGGCAACCAAGCCCTGCTATTCAATTGTTCAATGTTCCACAGTATCCAGCTGGTCCAGTTATTCCCTTATCACAGGTACAGTGAAAGGCCCTGGTGCATTGTGGGTTACAATGCACCAGAGACTGAATCAAAGCAGTGGTTTCTGCTGTTGTTCAACTATCAGTCACAGTAAATGACTCAACTGTGTTTTCTGCTCGCAGTGAAACGCAGCCGTGTGGGTGTCGGCGCGCACTGCACCGCCAGCCAGTCATGCGTGAAGTACACGAATGTATTTTTAAGCGTGCTTTGCTCTTTTAACCAGCAAAGAGGTCTAATTGGATATAAATGACCTTCATCCTCAGGGGTTTTCAGCAGCAGCCTCCCACTGTAAATGTGTGTCGGAACAAAAACACCAGGAAATACTCCGGGCTCGTACAGAACGCCGCTTTGTCCTTTAGACTTTTATTACCGCTGCACTAAAAACACCCCTCACATTTCAAGAAAACAATGACAATCTCACTTTCAATAGTGACAAGGGGAACTTGAACTCAGTCAAATGCATGTTGTGCTTCTTTTTTTTTTTTCTTCTTCTGGCATCTCCAGTGTAGGTCCTTGGACTGATAAGCCTTATCTGACACCACTGCGGTAATCTTTTCCATGCTACAAAATGCCTTGTATCTTGTTTGCTCCCAGCTGGAATTTCAATTAGTTTCTCCAGCCAACAATTTTCATGCTATTTTGCATCACTTAGCATGCCTTGTTGAGTTTTGTTGACTTGTGCCCCTCGCTAACTCCATTTCTCGGGCTATTTGCCTACAAATAATTAGCAAGGCATTCGTTTCTCACCTCATTTTGTTCCCAAAGAGGTTTTAAGAAATTCACAATTGATCATTCCGGGCGTGCATGTAAATTTTTCATTTGTGTTTTTGCAAGTTATTTTGGGGAATTCAAACAAATGATGAAGGGTTTCCCGTTTTACCATCCCTAAAAGGGATTCTGTCGCTTTAATTGAATTGAGTGTGGGTGAAATGTGGTATTTATATTCTGATCGAGGAGAAACTGTCATGTATTACCTTTTTATATAACGCTTGCATGCTAGTAACTCACAATCATTGGAGACCACAGTGTCTGACTGCACCTTCACTGACATTATTCTCCTTATAATGTCACTTTTTTGACTCTCCAACAGTAATGGCGGTCAATTGCAAGGATTATTTGGCTCCGACTCCAGGAAATTGTTGTAATATCAATGGATAGGAGGAAGGCATTTGACGCACTTGTTCCTCACAAAGGGTGTGCAAGGGCCTGTCGCTTCATCAGGGAAAAAAAAAAGAAATTCAGGGACTCTTGACAGGAATTATTTGTCCTGAAGCAGCAATTGAGATACGAGTATCTTTAAGTGCCTTTTACTGTGGATCTGTAAGATGCAACCTGGCAGATTTGTTCAGGATTGCCTTGGTGAGAGAGACACATAAAGTATGTTGGTGTCATTGCGTCAGATGTCTTTTTTTTTTTTCTTTGTTTGCATTAGAAATTTAAAATTCATTCATAATGGGTTCAAGTTAGTCTCCATAATGCCTGCAAGTGGAATTGGATTTTATGTGCTTGCAGCTGCTCAGGTCAGAACTCAGCCGCATGAGAGAACCGTACCAAGTTTTCAAGATTATGCATACCGTGTATGAATTTTCATTGTTTTATTATGGATTTTTGAACATTGTGGTGATGCATTTTTGCCTGCATTGAGCGCACGGGCTGCTCCTGCCGGGTCAGTCTGACCTGTCGCACACCTGCTGCATCTACCGGAAAATTGAAGCGGAGTCTGTGACTTCGATTCCATCAATCAGCTGTTGATCATTGGGGTTCTGTTCACACAGATGATGACAGCCTGTGAAAGTGGAAGACAGATTTTCTGAGCATATGCACCAACCGATGGCCTGAGTAGAAGTTCAAAGTTTCCTCATAACTACTCATCACTCAAATGTACCTCGCAGACACTTATGTGGCGATCGGAATATAAACACTGCCATTTGAGCTTTCAGCGAGGTCGTCCATTCCCAAGACTTGATGCAAAAG
>JASSRZ010000011.1:14139067-14163560 GCA_032164315.1 Malacoctenus gilli
TATGTGGCGATCGGAATATAAACACTGCCATTTGAGCTTTCAGCGAGGTCGTCCATTCCCAAGACTTGATGCAAAAGGTGCTTCACTGTGCAACATGCGTCATCTTATGAAATGTATTTTTCGTCCATGCGGTGCTTTCAGCGGTCTGCATTGGTGGGATGTCTTCGATTTTTTCTTTTTCTTTTTCTGGTACTGTAAAGGCTTTCAGAGGCACGTCGTACATCCACTGTGAGGAAACAGATTGCTGGTGATGTCAGTATCCTGGGTTAGAGGATACAGCCGGAGCTGAGCCCTGAAAGTGGCAAGGGATCATGGCCAAGTGCCCACACACACACACACACGAATGCACACAATGGGAGGAAGATGGAGAGGCTATAAATATACACAGTAATAAGAGTGTGGTGTGGCTGTCATCCACAAGCCCTGTTGCCCATAGCCACCCCGTCTTTCCCTCGTGACCTTTTGACTTTTGCATCACAGAGGCTGCAAACTGAAACAAAATACAACCATATTTGTGCTTTGTTATGTAAAGTTTTGACAGCCTGTGTGATTTTTTTTTTGTCAGTGGTAAAATACTTCAGTTGAGGCTATTCTTTTAGTAAATGACGAATATTGTGCAGGTCAAGTTCATTTACTGAAAATCTAAAGTAACAGAAGTTGCTTCTTTCATTATCTGTTGTTAATCGATTGAATAATTTTCTGTGCTGCTTTTCCAACTCTGGCTTGCGGTGCTGGAATCAGTCACTTGTGGACAGGTCACCTGACCACCACGGTGCAACCAAACGCACACACAATCACAGTGAGTTCCAACTCAGAATCACTAAATGAAAATAAGGAAGAGTCGAATGTCCCAAAGAAACCCACAGTCAGAGAGAAAAATTAAACTCCACACCTGTTTAAAACCAGAACTACGAAAGTCCACTTTGGCAGCACCTTTAAGACAATATTCACAGAAAACCATCCTTGAATAAATTAGTAATGTATGTCGATATTTTATCCTTTTTATTATTTTTTTTGCTTCGTAGTTGGAATGCCGGTTACCACTTTTGCCTCAGTGAGTGTGAAGGTCTAAAACTCATTTTTCTATAGAGATGTCGGGTCATGTTATCACCCTGGTTTAGCTTGACTGGCTGGTTGTATGCAGGTCAACTGTGAAATTTGGGGCAGCTCAAGTGAACATACCTTCACCCAGAGAACTCAGTTTTTTCACTGTAAATATGCTGTCGCTCGTCATTTACACTTCCAAAGACAATATCGTCACAAAAGTGAAGGGAAACATCTGCTCACTGCTGAGTTCTCTCTTGTTCTCTAAGTTTAATTGCCTGGACTCTAAATAAGGCATCAGTGTACCTGCAGCTCTGGGAGTTTTTTGTGTCTCGAGTTTTCCACATTTCCAGCATCGTTTACTCTGCACATATCTCAACATATCATTGGGGGTTTCTTCTAGGAATTTGGTTGCATTGTGTTCCAATCAGTTTTGAGATTAACAAGGTTTGACGAAGCACGCAGACTAAAAAAGCACAAACTTTCAATGAAAAAACAACAAATAGAGCGCTCGCCGCTTCCCCAGAGGGCACTTTGATTCCCTCTATCCTCCTGCCAGCTCACTTCATGCCTCGCTCTGCTCTCATTGATGTGAAAATCGTTCCACAGACACAGGAATATCAATGTCTACGCGTGCGCTGGTTTGCCTGCCCCACACACCTGCTCATTTGCGTGCACATCTGAATTGTTCTTGTGTATTTATGTTTATTTATTTTTTATTTTTTATTTTAAATGCTTCACAAACTCCCCACCCCCCACCCCCACCCGTCCGTCGAACCTCCTGTCTGAACTACATCTGAGCGCCAGTGCAGCCGGGGCACATCACATAGATGAAAGGAATGGAGGCTTTTTTATGTACACGGCACATTTAAATTGTATGAGCCTGTTATTGTGCTGTGACTTCGCTTTGGAAGGCTAATTGAAAATGGAGCCAAAGACCTGGTTTGTCTGCTCACGTGTGTGGGAGAGACCGGTGAGCTGACATTTCAACCGATACCTTTCAACACGCTCAACACACCGTCTTATACTCTGTGGATTTAGTTGTTAAGAGGCTCAATTTTTTTTGGCATCTTCATCCGTAGAAGCCAAATAAAGTGCCCTGATTGTTAATTAGATCCGTTCATATTAGGTCTGGCAATTCGTGCCGCTGAGTATCTGTTGTCGTTCCCTGCCTCCAGTCTTGTCTGTTTTGTTGCCGTTTCATAATGTGACGAGCGCAGTCTTGCTTGATGAAGACGTCTAAGGAAATCATGCTTCTCACAAAAGACAGATCAAGCCCCCGGAGAAAGATGTGGGTGAACGTGTGGGACGGCTGCGTCGGCACCTCCCGCGCTACCAATCTCATCTCGCACGGCCTCGTTTTTTGGGTTTTTTTCCGCCGTCAAGCGGCCTCGGATTCACCGCGAACTGTCCAAGAGAACCAGAAAAAGAGTCTGGGAGGGGGGAGAAAAAAAATCCCTTCATGGACCGGAGTGGCCCAAGCTCATGAGAGACCAAAGCCTGCGTATCCATGACAACACTAAGATGGGATCCACTCTCAGCCATTGACTCCTCTCAGTCAGCGCCGAGTGCTGAGGGAGGAAGTGGAGATAAGGAGAGATTCAATTCAATTTGCTGTGAACGGCTGCTTACCCCTCATGTAAATGGAGTAAGTAGGTTACAGTCTGAGCGACTCAGGAGAGAGAGGGAGGGAGAGAGAGAGAGAGAGAGAGAGAGAGAGAGAGAGAGAGAAAATAATGTTGTCATGGTTAAGCCCACCATTTGGTCCCCGGAGATGTGACAATAACTCTCACACCGTCTCCTTTTTTTCCCCCCTCATGTGAATGTTTTCTCAGTTGAACCTTTTTTCTCCATGAGCGCTTCTGTGGAAGAATGGGTCTGCCACCCCCTCTGTGTTTGATTTAAAAAAAAAAAAAAAGAATCAGGAATCGTTTCTGTTTACCTTTCCCAGTTTCGCCTCAGATGTCAGGAATCACCTTTTTTCGATCGGTACAGCATACTGCAAATATTAAGATGTCATAGGAGGTGCTGGCGCGGTCTAAAAAAAGACACCGTTTCATTTAGCCCAGGCGGGTTGTACAGCGGCTGCAGAACACCTGTACAAGAGCAGGCGTGTGCGGGCTGTGGGATTTCTGTCCATGTCGTGTTGACCCGACGGTGCCGGAATCGATAGCGATTTCCATCCTGGTCTGTGGTCGGTGGATGTTATCCCATGTGGAAACTCCTCTCTTGCTGGTCCCCACACCTAGAGGTGGTGCACTCCCAGCTCGCACCCACCAACACGTCCTTTGGCTTTCAGTTTCAGCTTGAACACAAAAAGGCAGGAAGTGTGTGATTGGTCGATTCTTTCTTTGTTCTGACAATGTTTCTTGGCAGTTCATCTTATACCTTTGGAAAACCTGCTTCTGCTTTCAAATGGTGCCACTTTTGGAAAAAAAAAAAAAAGGCATTTGTGGGATGCGCCAATTTGTCAAAATTGCCAGATCCTCTCTGCCAATGCCAAGCAGCCTCTTCTGCCATTGACTCTTCTTTCGTGGATCGGATTATTGGAGTTTAAAGAAAGAAGACATATTGGCAATTTAGCACTTGTGGGATCAGCTTGAGCGTGCTGTGACCAACACGACCACGTCGGATGACTTGCAGCGAATCCTGGTTGAAGAACGGGATGCCGTCCCACCGCAGTGTGTGACCAGGCTGCGGACCAACATGAGGGGGAGGTGCCAGGCTGTTGTGGCTGTATGTGGTTCTTTTTCCAAATGCTACCCAGGCTCCTGTTTGTTCAAAAAAGATGGAATTTTCAGCGACATGGAGAACGATACAATCACATGGTTGCGGCCCGGAAAAGCAGAGCGCCGCAGATTAAGAGGGAATAAACTCTCGACACAGAAGCTTAATCCTCCATCAGTCGGTACATCCAAAGTCTACGGGTGCCTCTTCACCTCAAACTTAGGCCGTACAAAAATGCAGAGAGCTTGTGAGCTTTTCATGTAAACCGTATTAAGCTGCTTTAATTGTATCAGGCGAAACAAAGCGGTGACATGGAAGTCTGAATCTCCTTCCTCCTTTGATCGATGGTTGGCTGAAATGAGTCATTTTAACGTTGTCGTGAAAGTCACATATGCTTTGAGAGCTAAATCCTACCTCAATCCGTAGAACAAACCCGACAGAGAAGCAATGCGTCTGGGTTTGCTGTGTCAGTTTCAATCCAGCTCTCCCTCGAACCTTCGCCTTCTTGCACCTTTTACTATCAATTGCCTCTGATCCCGGGATCAGGCCCCCCCAGGGGGGGGGCTCAGTCATGTCAGTTGATCCTCCTGTGTTTTTCTGCAAGTCGGGCTGGTTTTAGGAAAACAGATGGCGTCCGCTGCACTCGGTGGAGTTGCTAAAAGAAAAAAGAAAACAAAAGCAACACCATCTTCCACAAATATTTCTCCTCTACTGTGTGTGAAGCAGTATTTGGAAAGAAACCTGTGATGATATATTTAAAGAGAAAATATCTGCTACTGTACCACCACCACCACCGCTCCTACGTGTAGCTTGAAGTGAGAAAGTATCAGTGTCTGGATATCTTTCCGAGTCACCCAGGCCCAGAGACTTAAATCAGCATAAAATCTTTGGCAGCATCTGCTGGGTTTTTTTTTTTTTCATCCTGCATCCTGTTGAATCGTGTTGCTGGACAGGCAGCGGGTACCGTTTGTCCTGCTTGTGCAGCTTCATCACGTTTCTCTATCAGTGACTGTGGGAGATTTTACAGGTGATAGGTGAAGCCAATCTTCCTCTGTTTTTTTTCATGCAGGTGGAGGAGGTGGTGGATGTTGGGACGTTTGCCGCAGAGGACATCCACATACCAAGCATCTACATCCACAGGGTCGTCCAAGGAGGCAGCTACGAGAAAAGGATCGAGGTACAGCAGGACTGAAGGATTTATTGGACAGTCCATTATTTATCGACTCTATGCAGCGTGTAACTGTTGAAAATTCAAGTTCTATTAAAGAATTTCTCATGGATACTTCTGACAAACGAAATGAAATGACTAAATAAATAGTCCCACCATTAGAGCAGTACAGAGCTGAACTCCCTTTGATCTCTTTGACTCCCTGTTTCCTCAGTGTCGTTCATACAGTTGTGTATCGTTCCAGAAACGCACAGTACAGAGGAGCCAGCAGGATAAGCCCAAACCAAAGAAGGACTCGGATATTGTTCGCGAGAGGATCATCCGCAGGGCAGCTCTGGAGTTTGAAGATGGGATGTACGGTATCCTTCGGTCAGAACTCCAGCGGACGGCAACCAGATCAATAGTTGGTTTAGAAAACCTGCTTGGAGCTCTGTTTTTTTTCCCCGCCCTTCATTGTACTTACTTACCGATTCACTTTTCCTGCTTCAACCTCTTGCTCACTGGCTGCTCTTTAAGTGCCGCAGCATATGATCACGGGAATGTCGTTTTTTCAGCACTTCTGGGCCACCACCGCTCACCTTTCTGCTAATTCCCAACAAACAGACCAGTACTCCTGAAAACATCGACTCCAAAGTAAAACCTTATTGGGAGTTTTTGGGCTCAGTCATTGTCAAAATAAAGTTCCCATCTTGGTTGTTTTATCAATCATCCCCTTTAAGAATGTAACTGGGTGCTGGAGCTCGTTCCACCTTATATAGGAGATGACAGGATTTCAAGTTGACCCATTCTGTTGAAAAATAGTCTGCACCACTAAATACAGGGAAGAAAGAAGAAAAGATTCGATGCGACACATCGAAGATGCCTCTGATTATATTATGTAAACAGCTCTGTTCATCCTGAAACCTGTTTTTCTTTATTGCCAACACAAAGAAGTAGCAACTTTAACACAGCGCCACTCAGCCAACCTGGGTATTGGTATCCCAATGCTGGCCAGCAACTTCATCAAACCCGACATCACTGTTCACCTCCAGAGTGAAAATGGCATTTTGGGACTGGTAAAAACATCACGTTTTAGTCCTCTGAATCTTCATTGAGTGTTGCATGAATAGTTAATGTTTTCTAATCAATGGTCTCGGTCCGATCAATCGTCGTTGCGAACCTCATCTGAAATATGCTGGTTTGTCATGTACCAAACTGCGGCAGTTTGACAATTTCTCTGCTCTTTCTGTTTGTCGCAATCATTGTTTGCTGCCTGAGCCTTTGAAAAAAACCCACTGCTACTCTGACGGCTGGAAGGACTTTCCTATCAGCTGTGTTGATGGGAGGATGCCGGCGCTTATGCTAATGCCTCATTTGTGAAAGTTTCTGTCGATTGAAAGTGCCGGTTATAGAAAAGTACTGATCTCGCCTCTCTTCTCCGCTCCTCTTCACCCAAAAGAATTGCTCTCTTTTGTTGAACACAGAGAAAAATCAATGTCTCATCCAATCAGAGGAGTGTGATTGTGTCTGTGTCTGCCTTCAAGGATCATGGCCGGTCAGGCTGAGTGACATGTGTGGGTGCTCACTTGCGTGCACAGTTCTTGTTCATCATTTCTCCTGTGTGTAGGGCCCGTACCCCACTGACGATGCCGTGGATGCAGATCTGATCAATGCAGGTGAGCTCGCTGTAATTAATACCTGCAAACGACCCATTCACATGTTGAAAATGCAACTCTGTATTTACAGATGGTCTGACTTTAGGATATCTGAAGAGAGATTCACACGTACACATTCATTATAAAGGTCTTGAGCAGTGGCACCCAGTTCTGTGTTTTGCCTGAACCCCCTTTTAAAATGCCTTTCCGGACACAATTACTGAATGAATGGACAGTGTACTTTTTGTTCAAATAATGCTAATGCTAATATCACCAAATCTCCAGTCATCCTGATTCTTCTTTCACTCATAACATATATGTTCCACTCTTTCCTCCTCTCCGCTCTTCAATCTTTTGTATTGCTTTAATGATTTTTTTTTTTTTGCGTTGACATGCAATGTTAAACTTATTGCTTTTGATAAATGAATGTCAATATTTTGTGTCGCTGCTCCACAGGGAAAGAGACTGTCACCGTTCTCCCCGGGGCCGCCTATTTCTCCAGTGACGAGTCGTTTGCCATGATCCGAGGGTGAGGCTGCTTCTCCGGCTGACAGATGAAGCTTTATCGCTACGTCTGACATTCGTAGAATTACATTTTAGTCCCTTTTTTCCTTTTTTTTTTTTTTTTTAAAGAAGAATCTCAACGCAATCAGCAGCGTCACTCAAAACAGAAAGCGCATGTAATGAATGTCCTCATCAAGTCTAAGTCAGCATTTTTTTTTTCCCATTCGCACAAAGCTGCTGGAGCCATTAGGCAAGCTTTGACCACTGAACATAACCACAAATCGTAGCACCGGGTATTAACAAATAGCTACTGTCACCCATACAGCTTGACAGCTGCATTGTCAATATTCCCAAGGTCTTTGGTTGTTATTGATTTTCACAGCAGACTGAAATTGCCCACCCGTACTCCCTTTGCAGCATCAGTTTTGTTTGTCCACCCAGTAGAAATTCAATAATGCTCATAAATAGCGCTCTCCTGTCACCCCGGCAGAGACCAAAGGGAACCATGCTGGATTTCTTTGTTTCTGTGTGCCTGCGTGTCTCTGTCTGCCTCTCTTAGAGCTGGCCGGTATGTAGATGTTTTGGATGGATCAAGGGCTTTTTTATTGCATGTGATACAGAGCGAAACAATATTGTTTATACCCAAACGGATTAATACACGTCAAAAAATTTCATCGAGCTGCTACTCCTCTTCCTCTCCTTGGCTGCCTCTAAACTCTCTTCCTGTACAGATGTTATATGAGGTACTCGTGCCCCCCGCCTCCCCTTATGTGGTTTGTCACAAAAACATGCGAAATGCACCTCTGCTCTATGTCTTTGTGCTCAGTTTTTCAATGAGTGAACTTATGAGTTAATAAGCCAAGCTGATTCTGGAGTTGACAGCTGTCCCCCCCGCCCCCCCCCCCCTGTTGTTCCGTCCTCCTCAGGGGTCACGTCAACCTGACAATGCTGGGAGCCATGCAGGTGTCAAAATACGGAGACCTGGCCAACTGGATGATCCCAGTAAGTATGGTTTACATTCCACTCACCTGTTACTTCTCACACTATTTCTGCTTTATGCTCTTTTCGGCTGAGATTGCACGTGGTGTGATAAGCATCATTGGACGGGGTAGTGTGAGACGAAACGTGCTTTTCTGGCCACTACAAAACCTTTAACCGTCTTCTGATGATAATTTGAATGTAATCTCACAGGTGAAAGTTTCCTCAACTAGCAACCCTAATGCTAAATGTCCAGGTGAGACGGATACATGTTTAGTTATTGAATTGGAGCTCTGTCAACACGAAGCCTTGACGTGGTGATGGATTTCAGCTCCTTTGACCAACCTATAGTTTAATTGAGTTATTCCTGGATAAGTTCAGTTACTTTGAGATACGTTTTTACAGGCGATTTCCATCCTGATTGGCAGGTTGGCCACACATCCGTAATGCAAATCTGCTGTTCCAGCACATCCCAAAGGGCTGACTGGATATTTTGCATTTATCCGATAGACAGGATGCCAACATGTGCATGGGGTCAGTTTATGCATACCAAAGGTTTTGGTTTTTTTCACAAGAACTGAACATATTTGAATGTATTCTGAACAAAGTTTTCTAGTGTAGACGTGAAACAAAGAAAGAGCATATTAACCTCCAGATGCCTCCAGTTTGCTTCACATTCTATCAAACCTGACAAAGAAACCCGAAATGTTCTTAAGAAAAGTGGTGAGTATAAATGTAATTAACATTTGCTGCAGCATCTTACCGCAACCTGTTTTCTTATGTGGTGTTTGCAAATCGTTCCACTCCAGGATTATCACCAAAACAGGAAGTGCTGTCACTATTACATAGAAAAATTCGCAGTGGGTGTAATCTACTCTGTCAAAAGTTTTACACTTTTATACCGTTGGCGAGGATTTTGCTCCAGGAGAAGCCTTTTCTGTTTGACACCACTGGGTAAAATGTTCCTTGAATCTTGACCTGCGTTTCTTTTTTATTCTCTATTTGACAGAACGGGAGGAATTATTCATGATGGCAAAAACTGATCTAACTTTTTTCCTTTGAGCTTTTTAGACTAAATTGTCCATGACAACAGGAAACACAGTGTTGGCCACACTATACCTGCAGCTCCGGCTAATAAGCGTTCAATAAAGACACATCATTAAACGAGGCTTACGTGTCGGGAAAGTGCATTGGCCTGCCGGCCGGCATACAGCCCAACATGCAGATGAGTCATGCAGTCATCAGATGACTGTCTTCAACACTCCAGTATAACATTCACAAACAGTCATTTTCAGTCAGATGTTCCTCGGCAACAAGACCATGGATCTGTACTGTTTTCTGCATCAGTTCTGTTGCTTGGAGAAGGCTGCAGTGTTAAAAACCCTTTCCAAACCTGGCGATGGAACTTAATCCAAAAAATGCAACAGGTCAAAATTCAAAGTTGTCCAGTCTCTGGTTTTCTGTGTACCACATGAATGTTTCATTCTCACTCGGTCTTAGACACTTGGTGATTAAGGCCCTGGTGCCCTTTTCAGTTTCCTCTAACACTGCATTGCTGAAATGGGTTCACTGAGGCGCAGCCTCGGCTGGTCGTCGTTACAGCGGCGCGCTCGTCGAAGACGATGGGGAGGGGCTGTGTTTGTGAGGGCGACGGCATAATGGCTGGCCGACATTATTTCCTCGGTGTTTTTTCAGGTCAATTGGTCTTGAGGCCGCCATGGCCCAGGTCCTCCTCACTTAAAGGTCAAGGACCCATGAAAAGCTTGTTCAGAGGCTTAAACACAAACGCCCGCAGGCACGACGCGTTGTTTTTTTTTTTCTGCTCCACTGAAGTGCATATGCAAATGGGCCGGCGCGTCATGTGACTGCAGCCACAGTAAAGATCAGAGAGATGAAATATTCCTCATAAATTCTGACTGTTGATGCAACAAACTTCTGTTGACTTCTGAAATTTTCCACCCTTGATCCCCCCCCCCCCACTTGTGCTTGTTTGTCCTCGGTTAGCAGCTAATTAAACAACGCTCGATTAAGCAACGTTATGCAGACACTGAATTCTGCGGCGAGGCTGCACAGAAGCTTATCGTCTCTGGTCATTCCGCCGCTGGGCAGTGTGAGCGTCAGAACAACGCGGCACCACAGGCACAAATACCTCCGTACTTACCTACGCCTCAATCCTCATTATCCCCTCTTTTGAAAGGGGATGGATGAGAAGAATTATGTTTCCCACGTTCTGTGATAATGAAAATTATTCACTATCTAAAGACGGCTGCATGGCATGAAATTGGAAATGTTTTTTACGTAGGAGTTGGGGGACGCTGTACTCTCAGCGCGATTATGTCGATTTTGGACGTTTTTAATATGTGAAATGCTGATGAACGTTTTCCAGGCGAGGGCTTTGAAAAATCCTTTCAGTCTCAACTCATCCTGAAACATCTGGGAAAACAATAGCTGGCGAAGGAGGTAGAAAATAAATAATACAAAGGATGGCGATTTGGGTTTGGTGTTTGAATATTGTCATCTGGCCGGTTACGGTTCATCGTGCATCAGTGATGTAAGGGTCTTTCCCCTCGTAGCTCACAAGATGTGTTGTCACTGATGTTCAGTCACGCCTTTCAAGAAGACAGTCCCTTATTTTAGGAGTTGTCTGATAGAAAGCAAGGCTCACAATTTGTGTTATGCTGCATGTTTCTCTAGGCGACTCTGTCCACAACTGCACTCCTTCACTTTTTGTTTACATTTTGACGATACAAACTGACGCCGCGCTTGTTGACGAGAACCAAAAATCGTATGCAGTCGAAAATGAAAGTCTTTTATTCCGTTCGAGTCACTCGTGTAGGAGACGGAATAATTTATACTGTGAGTAATAAAGGGGAAAGTGCAAGTGTTTGACTATTTTCTGTTCTGAAAAAAAACCACGATGTCATCCTTTTGTTTGTCATCATGACTCAAATGGTTTGTTTGCAAAAGGAGACATTTAAAATGTGCATTCGATTTGAGGCTCGCTTGTGAGTGTAGGAAGAGATTTTGGTATTAGATGCAGGATGATGACAGTGAATATATTTCTGATGGTTTAGTCATGGTTTTGTTTTCCATAGAACTCCTTTTCCTATTCAGAAATCAATATTTCGATGTGGTCGTACGTGATTGATGTTGAATATGAAGGTCTGTATCCCCCCCCCCACCAAAATATATTGGAACAGTTGTTGGCCTCAGATGGAGGAAAGCAAGCACGGCGCCAGATGTAAATTGCAGAGCGCTCGAAGGCTCAGTGTAACTGTGGCTTAAGTGCGGCGATAACTCGAACTACTTCGTATTAAAATGCAGTTACCAGCTCAAGTGCCCGTGATAAGGCCTGATGGCAACTTTAATGAAGGAGCTGTTCGGAACATTGTGCTTTTTTTTCTCTCTCTCTCTTCAACAGCTCGTCTGTTGTATCCTAAATGAAACATGATTTGTCGATTATATATTCCAACTAAATCTGTGTGTCAGGGATTTTTTTAAAATTCTGAATTTGACCTTAGTTTGTGTCACAATTACTTTCCTACAATGTTATAATAATACCAAGATACCAGGATTGATGTATCAGACAGTCAAATGGTCTATGTTCCTGGATGTATTTGACAGTTCAGTGGTGCATGAAACCTTGGGTCTTTGACAGTCCCATTGTGTATTTATATCATCGAACTGGCAGCATGATGAATGCGCAGAGCCTGACACAATCTGAGTTCGGTTGTACTTACACCTTGACATATGTCAGTGGCTTCCAACTGTTTACTCAGCTGGGGTCTCTCACAGTTGCTGTTGAGAAATAAATGCAGAGACTCACTCTCATGTACACACAGAAGCAGAGGCCTTCGGAATAAAAGCGAAAGGGGGCACTTCTCTCGGTCTGCTCTTCAAGAAAATGCTTTTTATTCTGGTTTTCTTTTGAAATACAGTTTTAATTTCAACAACCTCGAAGCAGGCAATACGTCAGATCCCCCCGTGATCTCTTGTGCCCCCCCCCCTCAGGTGGTCTTTCACGCTATGTTTAGACACAGTGACATAAGCAGCAATCTGATTGCACAACATACCATGGCCCCTCTTAAAGCTCAATGCACTTCATTTGCACATTTAATTTCTGCGCCACATTTTCTAGTCCCTGAACATTGTATTCATATTTGAATGTGTTGAGTGAGAGCAAATACGTCACTGTATTGACAAATGATACATCGTTAATGTTTTTATTTCCAGTTGCATGTTGTCTTCCTGTCACTTCTGCCTCTCGTATGCTTGTCGGTCCCGGTCTGGGTAATGAAAGCTTGTGGCGGTCCGTCGCTATGTTATTAGATAGAGAGCCATTCAGACAGTGGAGATTGGAGAGGAAGGGAGGGGAGGGGGGTTGGGGGGCGGGGGGGTGTTGAGAGAGGAAGGCAGTTGGTAAGTGGGAACTCTTGGATTGTGAAGGGGGTCATTTTCTGTGGTGTTTCTGCCACTGACTGCAAAGTTAACACTTGCACAGCAAATGAGGGAATTGTATTTGGTTGCCATAACAACACACACACACACACACACACACACACAAAATGCAAGGAACTGTTAGTTTTGCTGAGAGGAAGGCGGTGCCAATCAACATCCATATGTTCCCAGGACACCTCATCCATTAGTGCCACCGCAGCGTATATGAGTTAATCTCCACTGACATGAAGACGAGCGGAGCGCAGAGCAGGATGTCTTTGTATGTTGAGCAGCAGCTCAAAGATTGGGGAGCCATTCTGCTTTAGCCGGTGCTCATTGAATGTGGTCCAAGACACCCCCCCCCCAAATAAATAAGACAAAAACGAGTGATGAATGCAAGCCTGGTGCGTGTGTGAGATTCAGCAGGGGAACCAGGAAGCGCTGTGAGAAGCAGGCGAGCTGGTGGAGGTAGTGTGACGCTCTGTGGTCGGTGTCTTTTTGGGGGAACGCTTGGGTCCAGCGCACGTTACTGTTACTATGTAACTCAGACACGTAGCACTTACCTCAGCACTGTTGCTCTCCATGTACTCCCTTTCATGGCAACTCTGTACCCCCGGTGGCAGAGGCGTCTTTCAGCTGAAAATGTGTCCATCCATACTGCCAGCATGCACCAGGAATGGCTGGAGCTTGATCATTGCCAGTCAATCGTTCACTGCAGACTAAAAAACATGGTTTGAAAGCAACAGAAGCTTGTTCCTTTCCTGCCTGGAACACATAAGCACTTTTGCTCTCTCATGGTTTGATTTCTCCACCTGTCGCGTCAGTTTCCTGAACACACCGGCTGTATTGTAGAAAAAACAAAAGATGGCAGGCCATGAAAGTATTTCCCTTCTTTCCTTCTTTCTGGAGTGCCTCATATCCTGCGACCGGTATCGCGGCCTCGGCCCGATGAAGTCTCGCGTTTGCCGGTTCCGACACCACTGTCACTGCCTGCTGCAGTCCCTGCACATTGTCACTCTCCTCTTTAACAGAAATCACTCACATACCCTCAAACATCTGTTCGATCAGCAAAAGTGTATGATACTGCATATCAGCCTGAAGCATGAATTAATTTTCAAATAGGTAGTTCGGTCGGGGAGTAAAGCGGCTAACATACGTTCACAGGGAGAAATAAACACCCGTTACAAAAGCCATGCACCCTATATATTTCTTGGTATAATGTCACTTTGGTAATTATTAAAAGGGACAACAAAGAAAATATTGTCAGAATTTTTTTCTTTAAGTTTTCCACCTAAATGTGATGTAAGAATGAGGCCTGGGTTCATATTTGAGCACTTGAATAACAGTTGTCTTGCTGGAAAAAAAGGGGGATTCTCACAGTCTGTCCTTTTTTCCCCCCTTAATGTGTTTCGGTTAATGAAATGTGTCCACATAGATGCTTTCAAGTGTCCAAGTGTCCCTGTGGTGCTAAGATTACAGCTGGCAAATGGACCCAATCAGAGTGGCAGAGAAATGGGGGGTGGGGGTGTGGGGGTGGGGACTGTGGGGCCTCAGTCAGAGCAACAAGGTTAATATCATCAAAGCTCCGTTTAATTAAATGACTAAATTAGCTGGCTCCCACCACTGACTGAGCCTGGTGATATTTCCTCTGCTTGGATATTTTTCTGAAAAGTAAATTTGTTCCGTGTGAGTGGTTTGTTGCAGCTTCTGTGGGTCAAAAGTCAATTGCTACGGCAACCTCTGCTTTCTCCATGGTAGTACTTATTTGGCCAGCAGTAAATATATATACGGCGGGGGGCACAATGTCCTATAAAGAAATCTATTGAGCGAGACCTTTACCAGACTGAATACAGATTTTGAGCAAAGGAAAGCAAAATGTTTTCTAATGTTCTCAAGCAAAGGGTCATTTAGGCTAAACGCAAAAAGAAAGGTTTCATCTCTACAGTTTGTTTTATGTTGAATATGAAACATATGTGTTGATTGATTGTGTCATAGCTTAAACCACGCATTCCTTTGTTTTTATTGAATTTGAGGAGAGATGAGCCAAGAGCAAAATAAAGTGGTTCATTGATGTTTGATTTCATGATCTAAATTCTCTTTTTAATGAAACAGTTTTCTTTGAAAGTAGATTAAAAGCACTAATTTCTCAATGTGTCAGATTGAAGACTTACTACACTGAATTGTGTTTTTTTGTTTGGTATATTAGCACCAAACAAAGAGCGTTATTTTCCTGTTGTGAGTCCATTTTTAAACATCGTCACTACTTTTTCTTCCCACTCCAAGCTGTCTGTCCATCTGATGTCCCAGAGAGACAGAAAGATGGACAGATGCCACTCTGGACATTTCTGTCTGGCAGTGTCTGTTTAAATGTACAAATTTTATTGTTAGAAAAGGTAGTCAAATTTCTTCCAAAATTGCTCTGGAAAATCACTTCAAACAGGTGATCATCTTTTCTCAGATGTCTATATCTGTGATTTCTTTCTTTCTCACAGACTTGCGGTGAGATCAACTCGTATTGCATCCAGTAGCTTAGATCATAGCCACGGCAGACCCCCAAGAGCTCTAAATTGGTGCAAGTCGACGCTGATCCTCAGCGATCTGGGTCACTGGCAGCGCTCAGCGAGCAACAGAGCTCCAACCTGTCTGAGTCGCCGCAACAATGTGCTTTCATCATCAGAGTGTTTAGCGTCTATCAAGGTCACACGCATTAGTGACACGTTTGTCGACGGGCAGCCGCTCGCACACATGTAATCACGGTGTGACACAACCCAGTTCTCTTTGCTGGTCTGTTACCACAGTAAACCAGAGAAAAAAAGGCCCCTTGTTCTCGTTTTTGTTTCAGGTTTTGAGAAAAATAACATAGCGTCTTTAATTCTTTCGCTGGTCGTAACCAGACGAGCATCCGAACACTTGCCTGGTTTTATATCCTCAGACCTCGCCAGCATCCTGTCTGATAAAGGTGGGGGTGGGGGGGCGTCAGCAGGTGTGTCTGGCTCCGGCAGCAGCCGTAAATCCTGGCCGGCCGCTATCAGATGGAGCAGCGTTATCTCCGATTGCCCGTGCACACTCTCTCCTCAGCCCATTGACTGTCATAAAGTGCATTACCATTGATCATGTGGTAAGAGGACACGCTTTCCTCCTGGAGTATCATCTCGAGAGTTGGCTGAATCAAAGGAGGAGAATGATGGAGAGGTGGTGTTGAAGTGAGGGGTCCTCCTGGATTCTATTCAGTGAGAACAAACAGATAGTTTATAGATTTCAATAAGCACAAATACTGACTTTACGTCTGGTTCGTATGAGATTCAAGCAAATGCAGCCTCGTGTATATTCTTCGGCTACATCACACCCGTGCGTTTCTCCACACCCCCATCCCCCAAACATCCTTCTGCTCTCAGCTGATATCTTCTCTCCCCAGCTGGCCTACCCAGAGGCAGACAGTATCCTTATGATGCACCACACTTGGCATATATATCCCCTGGTCATTGAGCAGGGAGCAAAACAGGCTCTTCACATGATTGATGAGGAAATGGGATTCTAATTCAGTTACTCAGCCTTTCCCCCCCTGTGGCCATATCTGCATGTCAGCCGCCCTTATTTGGAAACCTTCGTTACTCGGCACAATCTCGGACTAGGAGACTGTTTTTCACCCCACACGGATTCAACATTGATTGGATCTTTTTTGGGGGGGGGGATTGCGTTCTTCTTTTTTTTCATTATGTAAAAAGCAAAAAAATATTTTGAATACTGAGTCTATTTCAAAATAACATGTATTTTTTTTTCACCCACTGTGGCTTGATAAAGACTCGGTGCAGTGGGTTTCTTTGATTTGTGCGTGTTAAACCCCCTACTTTGATCAATCGAGTTGCACATTAATTGTGAAAATGAGTTATAGTAGGGAAAAAAATGAAGAATGAATCAGCATCGGCGTCCAATTCTTTTGCTGCACCTCTTGCCTTCATTATCTTTGCAATTCTAATGTGTTTTTACTCCCTGAAACATGACACCCATCCCTGGAGAATTTCTGGAGTAAAAATGAGCGAAAGTCGATTCCTCCCTCAATTGCTAATACTATTCTGTGTGCCAGCAGTTCCTTGTGAGCCCTTTCTTTTAACCTACAGCAGGTTTATATGCTGTGATCTCCACAGGACGCCTCTTGGCGCGCTGCTCACATTCGTTCAGAGATGAGTTTTGAATTCATCAGCGGACTGAGTTCCTGTCCATCTCAGTGCTTCTATTATTGTCGATTAAATACCTTATTCTCGACAAACTAAAGGTTATAATCACATAACTCTTCAAGTTTCTCCGAAGTGAGACTTGTGTTTGTGTAGCTCTGTATTAAATTGCTCGGGCTTTGACATATCGCGTTGTTGACATTCTTGCCGGTTCCGGTTAGGGACTTTAAATGTGTTTAGTTTGTGGCAAAAACAGCAAAGTTTTAGCTTCAAAAAATGATCGAGGTTAACATTGATTTTAAATTCTCTAAATTTGTGATTTACATTAGTTTCAAGGTGGACCTTTTTTCTTTTAAACCAACGACTTTCTTTTCGTGTTTTAAGTTAATGAGATTGTGATTAGCTGTTGCCGTCTCTTATCATTCACGCTCTGGCTTAAAAATGTGACTGTAACCCCTGCTGGGTAGAAAATGACATATTATTGGGCGGAAGATTTTATCATCCGCTTTTTGAGCCTCTGCGTGGAGCCACTGCTGCAGCCCAGTTGTGTTTTTCTCCATTCGAAGCTCGTCGTCCTGTTCCTGGTCTCGCTGTGCGGTGATGTTCAGGGTCGCACCAGTGAGGGGATGAAATGAGGCTTCTCTGAGCACAAAGCCTTACAAAGATATTCCTGCATAAAAGGACTGGGGGAAAAAAAGTGTTATCGGTTGTATACAAGAGAACATTCCTGTATTTTTTTGTTGATTCTATACTCATATTTGCATGTTTCTCAGCTTCATTATTGATTCCTAGCAGGAAAAATCCGGATCGGCTCGGATTGACCTGAAACTGTCGGGTCCTAATATCTCTTTGTTCAACCTTTCAATAATCGAATAACTGAACCCTGTCTTCTTTGGCCTCAGGGTAAGATGGTCAAGGGAATGGGAGGAGCCATGGACTTGGTTGCAAGCGCTGGAACCAAGGTGGTGGTCACCATGGAGCACTCAGCTAAGGTGTGTCTGCGTCTCTTGTCCGCTTGCTTTTCAGCCTGCTTGTTCTGTCTCGACGTTGGCTTCCCAGAGAGCCGCTCGCAGGGAGCCCTGTCATGGCGGGACCCTCTGCAGCTCGCCACGCACGCTAATGAATGTGACTGTTACAGCTGATTAAGGATAATTTTGTTAATGGGTTGCTTAATGCCTCTTTACCAGAGTGCGCCAGCTCATCCCGACAAGGTTCTGCATACAAACCATCTCCTGCTCGTTTGTCCTCAAGCTAATTTGAACACAAGTCCAGAATTGGACTCGATGCTTCTTGGAAGGAGCTGATTAGTTGGGCCGCTGCTGCATGACACGAATAACCTCCGCGTGCCCTCTGATGGGAGCAGGAGACAATGCGTCTGGGTTATTCTTACGAAGCCCAACCTGATATGATGCAAGGGCAGCAGAACAGTTTGCCTTCGCGGGAGCATATGGGAATAGCTAATGGGACTCTCCCTGGCGCCCAGCGAGAGTCCAGATGGTGCAGCAGGTGAGCATCAATTTGCTGCCCTGAAGCCTGTTTTCATTCAGGATGGGGGGAGAGGAGGAGGGTGTTTGATGTGCGCTCCACGGGCAGCAGCGGCAGAGGTCGTTTGAATGTGGGCTTTCCTTAAAGACGCCTGACAAACATGGGAGACGTTTCTTCATGACCTGTATTTGTGTACACAATCAGCTGGATCTCCTGGATATTAGTATTTGAAATGGCTCACAGAGAAAACAGAGCTGCGGCGGGTGACATGCTAAACGAGTAACTGATTTCTCTGTTACACCACTTTGCTTCTCTTTCAGGGAGGAAAACACAAGATACTGGACAAATGCATTCTGCCTCTGACAGGGAAGCAGTGTGTGGATCGGATCATCACGGAGAAGGTGCCCTTTTAATCTTGTTTGTATACGTGAAACGTGCTTTATCCAACCTCAGTTTGAAGAGAGGCGGAGCCATGCTTGAGTGCATGGCCGAGCCATTAGTGATAAATCTGGCTTGGCTTACTCATGTTTGCTCGACAGTGTCGGTGAGTAAGCTGGGACTGAGCAGAGCTCACGGCCCGTGCGAGAACTTGTTTAGGATACGTTCAGGGGTTTTTTTGGGTGGGGGGGCGTTGCAGTACAGTTTTTGCAGCAGAAGCAATCATGCTTTAACTTTCCCTGCTAACAAGATCAGATGGATTCAAGTAACTCCACACCACGGTTGACCCGGTGACGGGTGTACCAGCACCTCTGTGTCCTTGACAGTTGGGTTGCAGTACTATTACGGTTCCGCCCATGTGAAGGTTGGACGCCACTGTCGCGGAAAAACAACCAGGATCGAGTGCTTTCAGGTGGTGTTAATATTGCGTGATAAGAAAATGGCATGGAGATTCATTTTCTCTGTCGGCGCACTGAAGTCCACCATCCCCTCTGCGCCCACCTGTTGACCCGGTGTGGACAAGCCTAACATATGAATGAGGTCCGAGAGGCAGCTCATAGCAAACACCTTTATTGACTTTCCCGAGCAGTGGCTTGTTTAAGGATGCCGGTGCTGATTCCAGCCCGGACCCTCATGTTTTCTTAATTGCAAACAGTGTAAATAAATGACTGGTGTACAGCCGTCAAACGTAAACAGGTTTTTCAAACATGAAAGTGCGTCTCTGGACCCGCAGTGTGCAGACACTCATTAGACTTGTGTTTGCTATTTGAACAGTTGGGCCCGTAGATGCGATGTCGGCTGACGTGAGGATTCCTGATGTATCTACACTGTTCAATTATTTGCTCAGTTATGCAATTATGTCAATGTAATTCTCATGAAGGTAAATGTTCAGTCCAGTCCTTTCCTTGTGATCACACACAGACTGTGAATCCAGCGTATCAGTCGCTTGCATCTTCCGCATCGTCTTGTGTCAGTAGACTCCAATTATGTGACACGCACAAGCGCACATGCGCGCACACACGCACACGCAGATAAATGAGGATGATGTAACAAAATGACCTTAGTGGATGGAAATTACATTTATTCATTTACCACTAATTTAATCTGTTGATTTCTGGGAGGAGGCTTGTTATTGATTTTCGTTCTGGTGTTTGTTGTTGTTCTTATAATTTCATGGCCTGGACTGAGTTTTCCTTTTGCTGTCTATCCTGTTGATACTCGTATGAGCTCTGTTTTTGGACCTATGTTGGAGAGCAAGACACGTTAGACAGACCTGTCAAACACTCCATGCACCACCTCATCTCTTTTCTCCAGTTCAACACATTCCCGTCGACGTTAGAAGAAAGTAAAACTACTTTTTTTCCAGCCTGGGAGCAAATCCTCCTGCTCACTTCGCTCCCATCCCAACCTCTGCTCCCTTCGTCCCAACTTTCCAGACTTACTCTTCACAGCATGCATTATTGAAGGACATCTACTCCTTCTCTGTTTTTCTCCGTGTTTTTCTCACCTTTGCACTTTCTCTCCCCCTGCTTGATTGTCTGATACGTCTGCGGCGCCTCAAATGAATCGCGACTCCTCATCCATCATCTTCCCACCTTCTCCATCCCGAGGTTGCGGGGGCTCCAGCCCTCTCCCGGCTGACGCTGGCTGAAGGCCAGGGTACACCCCACTCAAGTCACCAGTCTGTCACATAAAGACAGACAAACACCTTCCCACACACTTACACCTACAGCGAATTAGGAGTCACTAATTAGCCTAATAAGCACGTTTCAGAGCATGCAACCGCCGCGCAGAACGGTGCCAGCTTGTAGGCTAAACCCCCCCCCCCCGTTTTCTGATCCCAACGAGATAAAAGGTCAACACGAGCCCGCCGTGCCTCCAAAGATGCCCCTCATTTACAACCCAGATAGCAAACGTTGAACCTTTCCAAGCTGTCAACATGTGACTGTCAGCCTGTCGTCCTCGTAGGCTTCGCACGGGCGCCTTTAGATGACAGCAGTTGTCAACAAGCCAAATATTCGTCACCTCTGGTTCTCACTGTGATCGCTTGTTTTGGAGTGCAGTCCGCCGCACTGCGAAGCAGAGACTTTGTCACTGGCCCCGTCTTCCATTTCTCTTGTCAAGTGAAAGAGCACTGGTTTCCTGCAGACGATTGGTCTCAGTTTGTTTACCAAACGAGGTCAGTCACACCAAACATCCAGCTTAACAAGCATTCAAAGAGACGGACACTGAATGTCACCTTGGCCAGAACTTATCTCCTCTGTGTCGACACGAAGCCGCTTGATACCAAGAAATAATTCCCCTTGTCTGAAAGCGTTTGCTTCATTTTTCATCAGGTTGGGAAAAAAAAACAAAGACCTGAGTTCATGAGATCAGACTGCAGTGGATGTAGTGTCAGTCCCTGCTTCATGTGTCCCGAGGCTCAATTTCCTGACATTTCTTGACGCTGACAGTCCGTCCATCTGATATTGTGTCGGAGCCGCGGTCGTCACGCCGCAAGTGGGTCACACGCTGGAACAGAAGCGCGGCTGAAATCACTTTTTACCCGTCACTGTTTTTGGGAGACAAACTCCAACTAACAACAGTTTGCTCTGATAGTGAAGGAGGCAACGTGAAGAAAAAACCTTCCGACTTCAGACTTGCACTCAATGGATGTTGTGTAATTATTGAATGAGCAGGCTTTTTCAATAAACAGTTAGAAGACCTAATGAGCTTGCCAGTAATTTGTGGTCACAGTGGTCAGAGAGACCACCACCAACAGAGAGGACCAAGGGGAAAAAGTCTGGCAGCAGTGTTGCAAATTAGTTCTTAGATATTGAAAGCCAGAAGCTGTTAAACATCCAACCGAACAACCCTGAAAAAGAGTGATTTTCTATCTATTATCTATTTTCTTTTCTATCTATTATGACACTTGTCAATAAAGTGAATCGAACTGTTTTTAATGTTGGTTCTGAATCTTTTCTCCACTTGTTGCCAAAAAGGAGAAAATTTGGCACTTTTCAAAGCCTGCTTAGACAAAATGTTTTTCTCCCCATTCAGACAGATGCTGAAGCATTTTCTGTATTCCCACAAACGCACATGGCGGGGCCTGCACTGGCCGCTCGGAATGACAATTGGAGCGTTGCCCTGAATACTGTTATGAACGGAGGCTCGGGGTGGTGGGAGGCGCCCCGAGCTCCGTCCCTGCTGCTTCTCTGGATGGTTGGTCAGCTTGTTGCCTCTTCTTTGTCCACACGTGCACAGTTTACAGACTCGGTCTCCTTCTTTTATGATAACATGTTTGTTTGCGCGCATGAGTGCACGCGTCTCGCCGCTTCGAGTGCGTAAATGGCATCACATCGGTGTCTGATGCTGGAGCCTCTCTCGACACTCATTTCTTTTTCTCTCTGCACTTTGTTCTCTCGAAACTTACTTGGAGATTATTAACTTGGAAAGGAAAAAAAAGCTGATGAACATAAAAACATAATTGCCCATTCATTCACACGTGAAGCAAAAATGCCTCTTGAATTATTCAATCACTATAATGGGCTCTAAAAAGCATTACCTTTGGCATTTTCCATAATGACAGCAATACCAGTGGTGGCAATTATTATTCAAGCAACCAAAATGATTTTTTTTTTTTCCTGGCTTTTGTTCTGAACTTTTTCTGTCTGAACACATCTTCAAATTTAGCACTTTTATTTCCAGCACTGCAGCACGACCCTTCGGAGGAGCTTTTTTGATGGTTTCTGCGGAGGTCAAAGCGCTATTTTCGGTCTCTTTAACCTCGCTCCCGCGTTCACCTCTCACCCAAACGTCGAGTCGGCAGAGAGAGCGAGAGAGACGGCCGCCACTTGCCGCCGCGTGACTCGCCTGCCGACTCCTCGCCAGACAGCCCGCGCGGCTGGAAGTCTGCCGCGCGATGACTAACTTTCATTAGTCCGGCCAATGATGGCGGTGGCTCCGAGGGCTGTGAAGGGGAAAAAAGGTGACTCGACGACTTCTCGACAAAAAAGAAAAAAGAAGTCTGCTTTGCAAAAAGAGATGGAGTTTGTTTTCCACTGGTAGAGTGTGGATCCTAGAAATGAGGTCAGCTGATGGCTAATGGCCTGAATAAGTGCATCTCTGAAACCATCATTATGAGGGTGTCGCGAATTATAATGCGGACGCGAGCTGCTATTTTCCACATTGACATTCGATGGCTCCTGCCGTCCCTGTGCACTGTGGCTGCATTCAAATCAGACACCTCTGGCACATTTTGACAAATCCGTAATTTCCCCTAATCACACGCGACACGTGTCACAATTAGAGATGCATGTTGGTGCCGGCGTTACCCACAGACCCTTGTTCCTCATGACATTCCATCTGTCTTGCTCTATTGGAGTGAGATATCTGCCTGCTGCCCTGTCACTGCCTCCACGCTCCTAATGAGCTGAGAGTCCTGACAGGCTTTGGCTGGATGTGACTGTGGCTCAGCCTGTCAGTCCCTGCTGAGAGGAGCAACGACGGCGCCGGAGCGAACGCCTGTGCCCGGCCCGCCTCGATGAGGTGGCGCTGCATTGTTTGCATATTCAGCGGGGGGAATAAATAGCGTGCTCAGGATTCGGGTTTTTTGAGTGGTTTGGAAAGTTTCACAGTGCAATTTATTTGTCACAACAGGCCTCTATTCTCCTACAGTGTATGAATGCAACTAAAAAACAAATTTTGTACGACATGTAACTTGAAAACAAACGTATACGAGATCCCGAAAAATTGTGTCGTAATTCTTCTCGCCTCTCAGCCCAAAGGTCCTCGGTTCAAACCCTGATGGAGCTTCACTGCGTGTTTTTTTTTTTTTGGTAGGTTCGTCCCATATTACACGTTGGTTCTTTCCCATCCACTCTGGTTTTCCTCCCACTGTCCGAAAATATACATGCGAGATCAACCATTTGGCTCTGATTTGCCTGTCGCATGTGAATTGTGTGTCTCTGTGTGAACCTCTGCTGGACCGCAGACCTGTCCAGGTTGCAAGCTGCCTTCGTCAGCTGGGATTGGCTCCAGAACCCCATCGGACCCTCTGATGGAAGCACAGCACAGAAAGTTATTGAATAACCAAACTCGAAAGGTTGAGATTAGCTGCATTTCTGATCATCAGCACCCAGTTCAGTGCTTATAATGCAGCGCCTCTTCTTGGTTGCCAGCGCTGTGAAAACTCCGGTGATCTACGCTCAGCGCAGCACCTGAAAGCCTCTTGTGTGTACACACTTGTTGGCAGATCTCCTGCGGCTGCTGCTGTTGTGCTAAACGCTGCTTTCGCTCTCCGCTGCATGATGCCAAACCTGCCAGAAACTGGCAGCAAAGTGTTTTGTATTTATTCAGCTTCGGCTAAAAGTCTGAACGAACGGAATCGCGAATCTGGTGCTGTTAACAATAGTAATTGATCAAGTCCTGACAGTAATGTGGACTCGTTAAAAGGACGCTCATTCAGGTTAGAGGGATTGTGCTTACGTGGCGGTCAATATTAATCATGGTGTATGATAATGACTTTCATTTAAAGGATAAACCTATGTTTTCTTGAAATAAATATCTGTTATTTCTGAGACATGTTTTTCGGCCTGACCCTTTTCTTCTTCTTTTTTTCCCCTCAGTTTTTCCACCGATACAACTGCCTTTGGCCACTTATCATGGAGCATTTCTGAGATGCTGAATTCTCCAGAGGCCTCATTTATAAGTTTGCACTGAGGTTTTTTATGTTGTTTTTTTTTTTGCTGCATTAGCCTGAGTGTGTTCAAAATACCTTAGCTCAACCGCAAGCTCGGAGACAGATTTATCCATCTTGCTTTGCATGTATCTTGCCTACCACAGCTTCCCGTGGTACACACACACACACACACACACACACACACACACACACACACACACACACACACACACACACACACACACAC
>JASSRZ010000011.1:14163764-14184042 GCA_032164315.1 Malacoctenus gilli
ACACACACACACACACACACACACACACACACACACACACACACACACACACACACACACACACACGCACACACATGGATTCTTGGCGTTAAAGGAGTGTGATCACAAGTGAAAAGAGTGCCAATGTAACCACAGAAATCTCTGAGCTATTAAAAAAAAACTCTCATTGTGATTGATTAATGATTAATGGCCACAAAAAAGGAATGTTTCACTCGTCCAGCTGTAAAACATTGGATTGACTGAGTGCTGATGATAAACTTTCACAATACTGATCATTTATTTCTAATTGCATAATATGGAAGCCCAGTCAGACTGTTATTACGAGGAATCGAATTGATCACAGGGTAGCTGTGGATTTAATACAGTTATTCACAAACCGTACACAAATGTACCAAAAAACAGAGGTGGAATATTTATCACAATTGATCGACACTTGTAAATATGCTCGAAAGTAGCTGATTTGATGCATAGTGGCAAACTAAAGTATCACATAAGACAATTTAAAACATTGACAACACTGGATTTTAAAAAAGAAAAGGAAAAAAAACAGGCCGCAAAACAGTGATGAACAGGTCATTTGCTGGGACTTACTACTTACTTTTTGACTGTATCTGAAAAACGGTGTTTAAAAAAAGAAAAGTGTTCGAAACACCAGAAACCAGAAGTCCACATTTTTATAATTTACATCGATGTTTAAAACCAATGAAGTAGCAGCGATGGAAGCAGCTACCACCGGTCAGTGCGTCTCCTCTGTGCAGCAGTATTGTCTCACAGGTTGGAGAATCCCTTTCCTGTCACCCACAATCGCAGCTATTTTGTCATCTGCTATGTCGATGACACTCAACTGGTACTCGGTCCCTCAGCCCGGGGGCACTGATTTTTTTTTTTTCTGGAGAGGGGGGTGTAGTAACCTCCTTCAGGTCTGTTTTTAAAAGAGTGAAGCCATCCTCGCCTGTGACCACACACCATCGGGCTCAAACTCATCTATCAAAGAGACACTCTCCCTCTAAACACCCTCTCGCTTTTCCCTCCCTCCCTCTCCCTCTCTCTCTCCGCAAGGCTGTGTTTGACGTCGATAAGACAAAGGGCCTGACTCTGATTGAAGTGTGGGAGGGGCTCACTCCTGAGGATATCAAGGCGTGCACTGGCACAGACTTCGAGGTGAGCATGGGAACCGTTTTGGCGACCGCAGCGCGTTCTCGGACTTGCCCCCTCGGTAACACTCTTCCCTCCCCGCTGTCTTCCAGGTGTCGCCCAAACTCCAAGCCATGCAGCAGATCTAGAAGAACTCCGACTGGCACCGGCTATGCGTTTGCAGTTCATGCCGCCTCATTAGTCCGCGACAACCAGCTGGTGATTTGAGAGCCTCAGTTTGGTGAAACAGTTTAAAACACCGATGTTTGCTGTCCTCCATGATTAAGCAAACAAGTAATCGAAGAATTTAGTTTTTCATTGTCTTATAATGAATTAGTTTTTGTGTCGGAGCCAATGTGCTTAGTCTTTATTTTCCATTGTCTGATCAGACTAATGCAAAGGGATCCTTACAGTCTTGAATGTAACACAGTTAAGTTATAAATTTCTACTTCATTCGTGCAGCTTCTACCAAATGCATCCTGTTTTAGAAGTTCCAACACATCCGGGTATATTTATGGATCCTTTTGGGGAGGAAAGGTGTAACTGTGTGAATCTCTCTTCAATTGAGTTTGAAAAAAAGACTGCAATCATATTTACTGTATGATCAATAAGGCTACAGTTGTAGGACACAGCCGAACGAATCTCATCCAACGAATCCCTCGAATCGCATTTACTGTAAGGAAAATAGTTACTGTTCTCAGACATAGCTGATTTTTTTTTTTTTTTTAACTTTAGGTCGAGTGATTTGAAGTTGATCACAAAAGGTGCGTACGTGTGTCAACATTGTGCTGACGCAAATAACCACAAAGGTCTTCGAGCATTACATCATGTTAAATATAGCATTTTGGTTTTTCTTCCCACATATGCAAATTTAAAGTGATGTGTGTTTAGGTTTTTTTTTTCTGACTGAGACCATTTGCAATAATCACCTCCGCCATGACATCCGGCCTCTGTCTGTCAGCCTCCCATATTTCAGAGTTAGTGGGCGGGTCGTGTATTCCAGAGAAGAAGGAAGCCTTAATGTTTTTTTTGTTTTGTTTTTTTACTCTGACATTTGCTGCCCCCCGTGTTTGTATGTAAATAAACTACAACCTGGTGTGCAGAGTGGGAAAAAAAGAAGGAAAAAACATGATTCTGTTCCTTGTCTCAAATGAATCTGGGAAAAAATGTCCACCTGTGTGTTGGGAATGTTCCTTCTTATATGAATAGCTTCAGACGGTGTAGGGGTTCAGCGCACTCTGCCTGTATGTGCGCTGGATGTACACCAACGTTCTTGATGCGATTTCTCCACTCGAGTAGAGAGGCGCTGCTGTTACCTGAGGGCTGTTGCGTAACTGGAGAGCGTGGCCGGCGGGCCTCTGGGTTCAAGAAGGATCAACAAGGTCGGATCATCAAGCAGAAAAATGGAAGAAAGTGACAGGGGGGCCCGATTGCCACGGGCTGCTGTCCAGCTCGTCCCCTTCATGAGTCAAGCCCGAGCGCTGCCCGATAAACCTACACATTCGTAACCTATTTCTGCTATTTGAATGCGTTGAGGAGGCAGTTTAGGAAAAAGGGAGGCCTTGAACTCTGATAAATGTGGCCAGAAAATTAGTGAACTTCCTGTTTCGGACTGACCAATGAAACGGATGTTAAAGATGAGAAGCTGCTTCTGAAATAACAAGTGAGAACTGCTGTAAAAACACCCAGAACTAAAGGGGGCTTCAACAAATAGACCTAAACTGTTAGGATACACGATCACAAGTGTTTGACAGTTATCAGACATTACCAGTTCACCCAGATACTCATCTTCAAGGACCGTGTAGCAGGTCTGGCCGTGTTTTTAGGAACACGGCAGTGAGTCATTTAATTTCTCCTTGAAGACGCTTCAGCTCAACATCTCAGAATGTTGTCTCAGAGCAACAAGTGATTGTCAAAGGTGTTTATTTTTCACTGCTGAAGCAATAAATGTGTGCAAAACATGTTCAAGGACAGAAGAAAATAGGGCAAATTCCTCATTGAATGAGACGGCTGTGACAGTATTGAGTTTGACTGTTTTCTAATGGCCTCCATCAGCCCTCCTCATTCAACATGCACGGAAACACACGCGGAGGGGGGAAGCGGTCCAACCAAATCTCATGGCGGTAAAGAACCGGCACCTCGTTTTCAGGCCCCCATGGGAGAAAAACGTGTCCGCATTCAGGTCGACGGTTCCGAGACGTGCCATGAAAACGTGCAGCACATTCGAATGTTCTCTGTCGTTCCGCCGGGGTGACCTAATTGTCGAGATGATTCATGCAGGAGGTGGCCGACCAGCTGATTATCGCCACGCTGAAAATGTCAGCTGGCCCCCCCCCCCCCATCAGTGTCGGATGCATTGCAACTGCAGTGAATCACATCGGCGTGGCTCCCAGTCGTGCCGGTCACTCGACCTCGGACATCAAGCTGCCCGCTGAACGGTGAATCACACTTTAACCTCTGTCATAACTTTTTTAGCCAGATTTGCCTAAACATGCAAGAAAAAAATGTAAATGCATCCGAGGCTGCTTGGAGATCCTCATGTTTCCGTCTTTAGAAAACACTGAACTTTTGTCTTGACAGTAATTTTTTTTTTTAATTTTTTTGAGGGGGTTGCCACCACCTGAATCAGCCATAGATCAACATGAAAAAAAGTGCAATCACGCAGGAAGTTGAGGTTATTTATGAATCTATATGTTGCGGATCTGTCATACGTGACCTCATGGCGTTACTGTGTCATCACCAAAATAGCCACTTGTCATTAGACGCAGAACGAGAGTGTTGCCATATTTGTCCAACTACATTCTCATAATTGTGCTACCCGCCGATGTGAGCTGTTCAGGCAGCAGGGGGGGTGTGGACAGGCTCGCAGTCGCGCTGGTGTGTGTGTGTGTGTGTGTGAGAGAGAGAGAGAGAGAGAGAGAGAGAGAGAGAGAGAGAGCGAGAGAGGGGAGGGGAGGGGGGGGGCGCAGAGCGCGCACACTCCAGGTTGGCGCAGGCACCGGTCCGGGAGAACGGATCCTTGTGCAAGGTGGCAGCATGGCTTCGTCTCACGGGAGAAGCGACCTGCGGTTCGCAGATTGGATGGCAAGTTTACCGCAGAGCATGCACACCATCCCGCTCACCAACCTGGCCATTCCCGGTAGGTGCTTCTTTGCGTTTCCTCCGGGTGAGGAAGATGCTCTCGCCGCTTTTCGCTCGTGCGCACCGCATATGGCTCCACTCGGAGATACGCAAGTTGGGGGTCTTTTTTTTCTCCCCCACAACGTGGACATGTTGCAGCTCAGCAAAACTTTGACGTTTCACTTTGCACGCCGGGCAAAACTCCCGGAGCCCTGAAACGAGCGCTGCTCGCACTGTTGCAGCGCGCGAACAAAGGGTGAGACCTGTTGCGCAACAAGAAGTGGTCTTCTGGACAGCTCAGCCCGCTCGTGCAGGGATGTAGAGGGTCTGCCCGGATGCGCTTCACTGGAATAAAAACACCAGATCTTAATGAGAGAGAGAATAAGGGGGGGGGGGCACTAAAAACAGATGAACCCAGCTGCGCTGTGGCGCGTTTGACTCGGCTTTTCGTACAGGGGTGGTGGCCGGGAGAGAGTGGCAGGGAGAGGAGAAGGGCGAGTGGGATGGGTTCAGTGTGTGCGCTCGGATGATTGCCGCGCTCCCTGATGGAGAACGAACTGCTGGACCTTCGGCCAATGGGCGCGCAGGTTTCATTCGCTCCCTTCAAATTGGGAACGCCGCTTTTTGAAAATCCCACCGACCGATCTGCCTCGATAGGGCGGCTCATTAGTCTGCGGTTAATCCCACATTGCCGCCTGGCGATTATCGCACCTCCGCACGGCGCGCGTCCATCCATTCATTTTTTTCTCGAACGCCAGATCCTTGGCGCTCTCTTGCGCTGTGTCAGTGTCACACTTGCCCTCTGTGTTATCCCCCCTCCCTCCCTCGTTGAACTACAAATACCTGCTGCGTTCGGGGGTGGCCGCGCGTTGATGGCATTTCACGTGCACATGGCTCAGGCGCTTGACGTCCACCGAGGCGTGGCAGATCAGCCACGCTGGCCACGGCGATCGCCAGGACTCCTCAGATTCCTCCCTGATTCAATCAACTATTCAAGCCGAGTACTGAGGCAGCGTGGCATTACCGCATGCTCGAGATCTCGGCGGAGTCACGTGGACTGCGCCACGTCAAATTCGTCCGTGCCCGAGGCGGCAGCCCGGGATCACTGCTCCGTCCCCTTTAATTAGGGATCATCGGGTTCTTTCCCCCCTCGTCGGCTCAGTAGCGGGTCCATCCTGGATGCAGATTTTGCGAACATCCACCAAATCTGCGCACTCGCCCCTGTTTGGGAGCACATTCACACACATTTGGCACAATGTTTGCACAGATAAATCTGAGCATCAGCGGGATTCTATCAGCCTGTTTTAGCATCAGCCATGTGTTCCTGTTGGGCTGTGTGTCTGGTTTCTCTCACATCTCACATTCCTTTGTCTCGTCCATTTTTTTGAATGCAGCACTGAGCCTTTGTTACACCAGGGATGAAAGTGGGACGGATACAAACACAGAGACAACAGTTTGCTTTCAAATGGAAGTTCCATCTCTACCAATAGTTTTTCAGCACAAAGATGGAACCACAATCGCTTGGCCTTGGTGAAGACAGTCGTTCTCAACCTGTTTTTTTTTCTTTTTTTTCTTTTTACTTAAAGCCCCCAAACTGCCTCAGTTAAAGGCCGTGGACCCCCCTTTCAATTGGGGAATGTCAAAACGTTACAGTAAAGCCAGAGAATTTCAAAGAGACAAAGGCAGTCTACAAAATAAATGCACCAGGCAGCTTCCTGGATCCACTGCAGCTTCTAGAAAGTGTGTTTTTCAGTTTTTTTTCTTTTCATGGTTCTATTCTAGATCCGACAGTCTTAGAGCAGGGAAAGCCTCAGGCCTCCTGTAATCTACCCACTGCAGACCCCAGGTTGGCAACCACTTATCTTGGCAAAAATAAGACTCCTCGCATCATGTGGTGTAATGACATGGCCTGCTTGGCCTTTATGCAATTAGCAAAAAATTTCTTTTTTAGCTTGGATCTCAAGAGCCACGGGGAGTATTTAGAAAGACTTTCACAGCAGGTCGGTTTCAGGTTGAATCCCTTAAGGCTGGTGGGTCTATGTGTGGAGTTTGGAGCTTCTCTTCATACATGCATTGATTTTTTTTTTTTTGATTCCTACTTCCTCCCACGGTCCAGTCGCGCTCGTTAGGTTAATTGGCGACTGAGTTGCCCCGAGATGCGAGGGGCGACTCTGTGTGCATGTGTGCAGTCTTATAAGCCGTGAAGTGGACCTGCGGTCTGTCCAGGGCGTCCCTTGCCCTCAGCCTGCTGTTGGCCAGAGTCGCCCCCCGGCCGACTGTCACTCTAATATGAGTAAACTGAGTAGAAAAAGGATGGATAGATGTAGGCAGGATGAGTTCATGTTATAAGTATGAAGAAGCAAAGCGCTGTGCGTGGTTATACAACACATTCTCAGTGTCACACTGGACCGATACGGTTCCTGATGGGTTGCATCCACTCACCACTTTTTCTGCAGCGAATCCATCCTGTCACTTTCAATGTTCTTTCTTTTTTGTCATTTTAGGCTGGAGGAGGTCCAGTTTCAGAAATGTGGGGCTGCTGAAGGGGTTCGAGCTATGTGCTACTCAATAAAAAGAGATTGCTTTTGAAATGACACTCTGAAAAACTGGTCAATAGGTTAGTAGGTCAATGAGCGTTCCCATCAGCTCATCACTGCTAGACAGGGTGATGGCAGACATGCTGAAATGTCTGCATCTCTATCAAAGCCACCAGCGACTCTGGGACACACTTGTTCTTTTTTGCAGTTATATTTCGTGAGATCCAGTGAACAGCAAGATTGTTGTTTTGTATTGATAGTAGTTTCAAAGGAAACATGCTTGAAACAGAGTTGATAAGTTAAAGATTAATATGATTGGATTAAATGACACAGTTCCACATCAGTGTCTATTTCTTTCGTGCTTCAAGACATGCTTCAGCCAAAGACAGCGAGTTTCACAGGGATGGAGGCCTGTCTGGTGCTGGTGTGCGAGGGACAAGGTGGGGCTACAGTTACACGGGGGAAAAAGCCACTGATGCAATCCTTTGAACTTCTGAGTCGTGCAATTACGAGTCGAAAACACTGCATAGTTTGATCGTGAATGCCGTCGACTTGGCTGAAACAATGCGAGAGAGAAAAGGAACCGTCAGCTTTGTCAAAACTTGCAAGTCGGTCCGAATGAATATTGCATGATTTTCAGAATCCAAAGACACCAGTGAATCATTTGTCACCCAAAGCCGAGCTGACTCAATGCTGTTGTCGAGCCAGAATGAATTTTGTCCACACAAAAAAGGAGAACAGAGAGAAAAAGGCTGAGTTTTTAAAGAACTGTGACAACAGTTTTGAGGTTAACAAGAGAGGTCCAGCTTGGCTACGACTTTCTAGAATGTGCAACACGACTGTTGACCAGTGGGTTCTTTATTTTACAGAACAGCAGTTATATAGCTTCTTATTATTCTGTGACTCATGAAACAGCGAGGCATTGGTATGATTACATCATTAATTATATAAGAATAATACACATTTTTTCTGAGCGGGGTGCATTTTGTGACAAAGGTAAGGATGTTTCCGTAATCACGCTGCATTATTGAGGGTGCGCCGTGTGCGAGAAAGGGGCGGGAGATGTTCATTAGGAGAAACGGCATCCTTCGGTAACCTAGCAGCACTTTCTGCGTTCAAATCCACTCTTTATGTTCGTGTCTGTGGGACCAGGTTCTGAGTGTGGCCACCCTCATTTCGGTGGTTTAAATAGACCCCACCCCAGCATAAACAGTAAACAATCAGTCTCTGGCAAAACTCAGGTTGCAGTTGCTGGCTGCACTCTGCCCGCTGGCTCGATGACCCCCTGACCACCTCTCTGTGGTGGGTTTGCATGTCACCTGTGTGTGTTTTCACTGTTCTCCGGGTTCCACAACCTGACGGAAATGTTAAGTCGACTGGCGACTCTCGATTGCTGTTCAGGCGCTGACTGTCCATTGGTTCTGTGATGGACTGGTGACCTGACCGTGGTGCGCGGTGCCCTTGGCCTGTCGTCTGCCGGCATTTGTTCGGACTCTCTGCAGCCCTGTGTGTGGGGCGGGCGGATGGATGAATGGATGGATGGAGGGATGAATGTGTGGATGCAACATGACTCAGCTGACTTGACCTCGTATTGTGTTGAGCGGCCAAGACTGCGAAACAGATGACCTTCACGGGTGCGACCGGGTGGCTCTTTGAGGAAAAGGAGAGAGGAGAAGCAGGTGAGGCGGGAAAGAACGGAAAGAGAGAGGGAGGGAGGGAGGGAGGGAGGGAGGGAGAGAGAGAGAGAGAGAGTGGTTGCCATTTTCTTCTCCCATAAGCTGATCAGTGGGGGACATGGTGGGCTGGTGGCTATTGTTAGATCTGCTAGGTGAGCGCTGCAGTCGGCCCGGCTGTGCCTCACTGAGGCCGTCTGTAACAGTGTGCTGCCAAACATCTCGTTAATCTCTTTCTTTGTGGCTTCATCCCCATGAAACAAACTTCATCGAGAGGGAGGAGGAAGAGGTGGAGAGGATTCTCATCATTTGGGGTTCTTTGCTCTGCTCACTTTGACATATGTAATTACTGGCATGAATCTGTGTCATGCAGGTGTCTGCAGTGATTAAATGTAAATATGTCTCTCAGTCATGTGGTGTTAGTCACTTGTGATTAGCAACGCCTCGATCATCTTTTAGCCAGGCTAAATGTTTCCTTTCCAAAACAGTAGTGAAACATTTTCTTCAAAGTTAAGGTGTGTAGCACCCAACAATGTAACAACGGCTGATAGTGGAATCATTGTATCAACTGAAATTGTGATGAAGTCGCTGACATAAGGCTATTTTTTCTAACGACAGAGTAACGTTTTATCTTATTGTGTCTTTTGGGAGAATATACCCAAATAAAGTCATTCAGCAGGGCAAAAATTCTGTAAGCAGTAAATAACAAATGAAGAAAATGTACTAAGCCGTTGGCTCAAAATATGCTGCCTGATTATGCTTCTTTTTCTCCCTTCATTTCATTAGAAAGTCATATTTTTTAGAGTGTGACCTGATTTGAGCTATTGGCCAAAATTCAGTTATGAGTTGCTCCAAGGTGTTTTGTTACCTTCTCCAAAGAAATATGCTTTTTAATGTGACGGAATATAAACTATGAACAGATAAAGAGGTTTTTGTAATGTGTTTACAGATAAAAAAAAATATTTATTTATGTTTTTTGGAGAAACGACTTCTGGTGATTTGTTTTCAGGACATTTACTGTGAAACTCACCTAAATATGGTTTTGTTTGTTTGCTGCTGTGCAAATTTCATGAGGGAGGATAATGTTAGTTATTATTTGGCGATTGTGTAACCAACACATTTCAGTTTTGTTCAATGTATCTCACACAAAGGGGGGGGGGCGGTAAAACAGGTGCTTTGATTAAAAAATGAGACTGTGGATTAGAGCTCACTAAGCCTGAATAATATGCTGTCAGGGAAATGTGGCGTTTGTCACTATTCAGAGCCGGCCAAATGCTGAATGGGATAAATGGTTGTACCTCAGTCGGTCCAGTGTCCACATTATGCCAAAATATAACAATCTGCAATCGAAGCCCAGGGGAGCCGTTTTCAACCTCTTCAATTGGTCAGTCAACAAGCCTGGATCTGCATTCCTGTGGTCGAGGCGGGAGTGGTTGAGTGCAGGCATATTGACTTTTAATCTCGGGCAATTTAAAACCGACCCGTTGCAGGATCGGCGTCTTCTGTCTTGGTGGTCCCCCTCCAAGCGAAGGGGGGAAATTCCAGTCCAGGCTTTTGAGCTGTCGAGTCCCAACCTCTATGTCGATCTGCGCGCTGCCACTTAATCCCCGGAACGAGGAGGATGAACGGCACCGGGTGCTGGAATAAACACTGGTAGTGCAGCGAGTTGTTTTTTCATTGAAGAGCCGGAAAACAGCCAAGCAAAAGCTATTAAAACCGGATGATATCACACGCAAAGCAAGCAGAGGAAAGAGGAAATTGTTTGGTAGAAGAAAAAAAACAAGGAGAATGTCTATTATAGGGGTGCACTCACCAGTTAGACCAAAACCCACCAAATTCAATCGCTGGGTTTGAGCAGTTATATTTACTGTCATGCTCATGAATTTAGATGGTACTGTAGAAATTGCTCAAACACCAGCACACTGCACTCCCTGGTTGATTGAGGAAATGACTTTTTCCAAGAATAGCAGCCTGTGTATTAGCACCACGCACCCAGACTCTCCAGTGCTCCTTGCGCGCCATGCTCCCGAACCCCCCCCAAACTTCTCAATTTTAGAAGTTGCTTCGGTGGGTCAAAGAAAGCCTCCGAAACCTGAAAGAAATGGATCCGTGTGCATTTTCTACCCGCTCTGTTTTTTAACCTCAGCAAAGGCACCAAATTGAGTTTCCAGCAGAAAGAAGTTTATCTTGATTGTAATAGTCAAATAATTCAGGCTCATCTCAAACCTCGCCCCCACTGCTCCCCTTTTCCTCCTTTCTCCTCTCCTCCTCCTCCCTTAAAATAGATCCCAAAGAGTCACAGAGAGCATTACCGCTTTGTCACACAAAATGGACATAAAAGACTGGTGGTCCTCTGAATGCTCTTGTTCCGAATGACTCAGTTACAGCAGGTCAATTCTCAGAGGTAACGCTCATCACCCACCACCGCCGCCATCATCGCTGTTGTCCCCGTCGTCGTCATCACCATCATCATCATCATCATCATCAGTGGAACTTTCTGTCTCAGTGGCTCTCAGCTTGCATCTGAACACCAGTTTTGTGTTTTTTTTCAGCTGCCCCTTTCATTCTCCTTCCACTTCCAGTAAAACATTTTCTTCTCCATTTTTGTGCCTGACATGTACCTATCTCGGCAGCTAGAGAGGAGGGGAGAGCTTTGACTTTGGCATTACCAGTGGCTCACATGAGAGTGAGTGGACAGTTTGAAGGTAGTTTCCACAGAGATAAAACTGATGCTCATGTTACACAAGAAATGGTCAGATAGACAGACACACAGACAGACACACAGACAGACAAAGAACAGTCTCCTGAGCCATTTAATACTGTTCAACCAGGAGGCTGTGGAGGGGCAGTCAGCTATCAGCCCCTTATCTCTTCCAGGTTTTTTTGCCATTTATTTGTTACAATTTGGGATGAACATGAATCATAGCTATAACCACTCTGAAAAGCTCCCTTTGGTCTAATTTCTTCAGAATGAAGGGGCGAAAGGGATCGAGCCCCATGTCTCAGAAATCTGCTTGATTAAAGTCGACATTCAAACTCAGTCGATTCCCAGCGACAGAGTTGCATCCATTGAACGATTTAAATATTTCCACTCAACTCCAAATGCGAGTGTTGCCCTTGAGGCACGGCTCAGCGCTGAGGTGGAGAAGAATTATTTCACAACACACAGTAATTAATCATGTTTAGAGTTCAGGCATCGAAGCCTGATTGTACAAGATTGCAGTTTCCTGGGTCTGTGCACAGCCTGCAGACTCTTGCAGGTGTTCTGCAGGCTTGGAGAAATATTTAGCCTTTTAATAATGACAATTGACACGGTCGTCATTATAACCCTGAGACTTGTTTTGTCTCTTTTCATTAAAGCACCGACAATAAGGCTTTTTCTTTTCTCCGTTTTCCATCGCCCGTACCATATCGTACAAAGATTTCTTTCCACCTTTCATATCAATCAAGCTCTTGTGCACCACTGCACTGGGATTCATGGCTGTCTGTGTCTCAAGCATGGGCGCCAGAGATACAGACGTTAGTCCTCGTACAAGCAAGCAGTGACGCCAGCTAACACTCGACCAGATGAGAAGTTTCAGTGCCAAGTTGGATAAATCTGCGTCTGACCAGGAGTCTGCCGAAGAGTAACTACTGACATTCTTCAAAAAGATTCTGAAAAGTGTTGAAATGCCTTACAGAAAAAAAAAAATTGAATCTGTGGAAAGTCGCAGTAAACGAATCGTAACTGTGGTTTTCGGTCACACTGCCTTCATGGCCAAAGAGAGGATATTGTTGCAGACACAGCTGCTGCGACCGGTTAAGGTCAGAGTCTGTGAAGCTGCGACCCTAGTAGCGCGGCTCAGCCTCCAGTGATACGGTTTGCCGACCTGCCCCCGGATTTAGCTGTCTACCCTGCTCAGGGTCATTGTGTTAGCTGCATGTGAAGACCTGGCAGTGGCAAACGGATGACCGAAAGTCACTTGAGGTCGTTGTGTTGCGCCGGGGAAAGTCAAGGGAGGGGGGTGTTTTGCTCTCTGAGAAATGGTTGAATCCTCTCCACAGCACAGCAGAATGTTCTCCTCTCTGTGTGCAACATGCCTCAAATGAATCATTAAAAACATCATTAAAAGTAATGATGATGAAATATCGAATTATGTGTTTTCATTTAGCACAGTGGAGGAAATAATATAAAAGTTTTGGGGGGAAAATTACAGGCAGGAATTGTATTTCTTTCCCGTAGGGTTTATTAGGGCCCATAAAGTGAATGAAGCATCATCGGATTTGGCTCACTTGCATCACTTTGATAAATGAACGAACAATCGTCTGCAAACAGTGTGAAGAACTTAGAGGGAAAAGCATTGAGTCATCCTCAAGTTAATTCAAAGACAGACTCCTCGGAGGGCTCCTCCGGTGCAGACAGCCTCGTGCTGGACTTCCTCCATGTGCATCTTCATTCCTGCCTCAGCAGTTCCACAACAACTAAATACGTTGCCGTGACAACTGGAAAACTTCCCTCATTAATGAGGGCCACATACTTCACAATAGACGCTCGGCAGGAACTTTAGTCGCGAAATGCTTCCTGTCGAGCTGCAGTTTTCAGTACGCATTGAAGGTGTACAGTGAGGGAGAAAAAGGACAGAGCTAATGATTGTGTCAGATGTGAAAAGTGAAAAATAATGAGCAGGTCACTGTTTTTCTCTCAGTTGTCCCCCACTGGAGAGTGTGATTTAAAATAACTGACGATGATGACTATTTTCTTTCAAAGTTTCCAAAGTTGCTGATTCCAGACCTCAGATCTACCAGTGTCTGACCAGCTGTGACCATCCGCAGAACGACTCTCACGGCTGTGTCTTCCTCAGGCTCCCACGACTCCTTCAGCTTCTACATCGACGAGGCCTCTCCGGTGGGCCCGGAGCAGCCGGAGACGGTGCAGAACTTTGTGTCTGTCTTCGGCACGGTGGCCAAGAAGCTGATGAGGAAGTGGTTGGCCACGCAGACCATGAACTTCAACAGCCAACTGGAGGCCGGGATCCGCTTCTTTGACCTGCGCATCTCCACCAAGCCCCGTGACCCCGACAACGAGCTGTTCTTTGCTCACGGACTCTTCAGTGCCACGGTCAGTGGAGAGCGTCGAGTTTTGCCCACTTTTGACGAACCCTCAGTAAAACTTGTGCTTACTAAGTCATTGCTCATGCATGTCAGTGTTCAAGGCTGTTTGGCTTACAAAGAGTCCTATGCAGTGGGGGAAAATAATCTCCCGTATCACAAATAGGCTGCGGAGGGGCAGACTGCTACTGTCCAGTACAGCCTTTTGTTTGCGCAATGTGACCCTTTCCACCCTAGTTTTTGTTTTGACTTGACCGTTGTTTGCTTGTACTGTTGTGATGAACTTCATCCAAAGATTAACTTGCATCCATCCTCTTGGCCTTTAGGTCCGAGAAGGTCTTGAGCAGATCAGTAGTTTCCTGTCGGCTCACGCCAGAGAGGTCGTGTTCCTGGACTTCAACCACTTCTACGGCGTGCAGAACATGCACCATGAGAAGCTGGTGGCCATGCTGAAAGAGGTGTTTGGAGACAAGCTCTGCCCGGTGGTTTTCGCCCAGGAGGTACGGACACCCCCGACTTTTGACCTGAATTATTCCCCCTCTATTAATTGTAGTTGCTTGCTTTACCCTGACAGCTCTTCTTCTGCGCCTGTTTGAAAGGCTTCGGCTAATTACTGCTTTCGCAGCCCCGCTCAACAGTCGTTCTATATTTTGATCACTCCAGATGCAGAATGATAGTCATCACCTCCCTAATCATAGTTCATCTCATCACTCCGAGCTTTGCCCTTTTGCTGTGAAGCAGTCTCCTCAGCACACAACACGGGGGTCTCGGTTTAGCGGTTTGTTGTGCAGGGTTCTGCGAAAAGTAATCAGTGTGAGAAGGCAAATGCACACACGGAGTGGTAATCCGAGCGCCGAGGTCCAGGCAGAGACAAGGCTCCGAAAATGTAAATTGACAGAAGTGGAGACAAAGCCGGGATGAGTCAAGAACCGTCAGCTGACTCAATCAGGAGCCAAACATTTATACAGACGGAAGAAGGAACGAACAAGAAAGAGCTCTCAACGCGATGAGGCGACTCCTTCAAAAATATGGACACTCTGTCCCGAGACACAAAGAGAGATGACTGGATCAGTGTAAAGGAGTACAGGAGAGCGCGTAAGGGCAGTGAAAACAATCACCTTTAGCGATGAGAGTCTGAATGAAAGCTCGCAATGCAACACAAACATGACTCCCGACTCACAGCGAGACTTAAACCCGAACCAAAACAGAGGGCGATCCCCGACACTGACTCTCTGTTCCCAATCTATGACCAGATCGAATGACTCCAAAGTCACTGAAAACAAAGTGCGAAAAGGCAAAGATGGGTTACTGAAAACTGAACTGAGTGCACAGATGAATAAACAAAAACAAAACGAAGAAAAGAAATTCAGACGGGGGCAAAAACGAGGCACATGACGGAGGGTTTCAAAGACAGCTGCCGAGGCAAGTTCACGAGCCGCCCTCTCGTCCACCTCTGCTCCTCCCTCTGTGTGAGGAACCTGGAGGAGGAAATGAAGCCTGAAATTCCCGACACCCACTCCTGACAGGTGCCACTGGATGGGGTGAAGGGAAGAGGCCGAGCCTCATGGTGGCTCGCGGTTCATGGAAAGTGAGATGAATAGAATATTGTGCCCCGGGACTGTGGAGCCACATTTGTTTGAGGAAAGCTGACAGGCACTTTACAGAGCAGGAGCTACATTTAAACCTCCTTCCTTCACTCTATAATAGATCTATAGATGTAGCTGTAGTTTATCTCCTCCTATACATCTCTGGCATCTTGCTCCCTTCCCAGTAACCTTAAAGCTCTACCGCTGGTCCTCGGCAGTCATTGATCTATTTTAGGACATAATGCACAGCTCTGCGGTCATGATAGAACAACCCATGGGGGGGGTAAAGAACTAAATCATGGAGGTATGCGGGTCATACGATGGCAATGAGAAGCTGTACTTTTTACAGTAACTTTAACTGTAACTCTCCACACAGTGGAGCCTATTACTGTACCTGGCTCCTCACTTTAATGACGGGTGGAAACAGCTTGCTTTCTATCTATTTTTTTGTCATTTACAGTCTTCCACCAGAATTTTGCAGGAATGAGGTAACCATAGAAACATGTGTGCTGGTTTCCATAAAATAAACTGCAATGATACACAGAGATTTTTATGTACCAGTGCCTTCAGACAGACTGAATGGTAATTCTGAATCCACTGAAATTGTGTTCGACCTGTTTTTGACTTGGATTCTTCGCTTCTTCCTGATCAGAGTGTGATAAACGATTAATATATGGTGATTTCTCACAGAGGCGTTTGTTTGAAGGTCAAAAACGACAATAGCAGAGATGTGCGTATAAAGCGATGACGGTGACATAGGAGCCTCGTCTCACTGTTGTCGTCCATCACTCAGGTGACTCTGCAGTATCTGTGGGAGAAGGAGTACCAGGTGCTGGTCTTCTACCACCACCCGATGGCCCTGGAGGTCCCCTTCCTGTGGCCGGGCCAGATGATGCCCGCTCCCTGGGCCAACACCACCGACCCGGAAAAGCTGGTGCAGTTTCTCCAGGCGTCTGTCACTGACCGCAGGTTCGTGTGTGTTTGCATGACACTGTGGGCAACCCCCCCCCTCCCCTCTCCTCCTCTCCCCCCGGTACCCTGTCATGTTTCATCTGTGGCTTATGTTTTTTATTATACTTGTCATTTTATTGTGTAACTCACGACTTTTTGTTTTGTTTTAAATCTTAACAGCAAAAATCCTGATTGTACCCACAGTAGCTTGTTGCAGATTTGTTACAGTCTTTGCTGTTTTGTGATCAGAGTTGAAGAAGCCACAGCAAATATTAACATTGCAATCCCAGATACCTTTTTGGAACCTCCTACATCCAAATGCAAACATCCGTGTTTCGTGTGTCCCTTGTAGGAGGAAGGGGACGTTCTTTGTCTCTCAAGTTGTCCTGACGCCAAAGGCCAGCACTGTGATGAAGGGCGTGGCCAGTGGACTGAGAGAGACAATCACAGAGAGGTGGGTATAAATATGCATGTGCAAAGCGAAGGCTGCCACCAGTCTTTCCTTTCAACCAGCAGAATGAGGACATTTCTTAGAAGTGTGAGCCAGTGTGCGTGTGTGTGTGTCTGCATCTGTGTTTGCATATATGACAAACAAGCATACAGAGAAAAAAGCTGTAGGTGTCCAATGTCAATATGCATTATGGCGCCGAAAGAGACGCCGGATTACGCCGAGGGGGACACTGTGTTTTCTCATGTTGTACACAAACAGAAACTCCTGCCATTCCTCAGCTGGTAGCGGCTTTAGGAATTGCACGAATTTACTGACAAAATTTGTTGTGCATCGACACAGAGCATGCACAGACACACAAACACCCAAACCACACAGCCGCGGCGATGTTTTAAAACCTAAATCCACAGCCGTCCTGGTTTTTTTCCACAGGTTTCCTGGAGCGTTTGACACTGACTTCATGTGAAGTGTTTTGTGGGTTTTTTTTGTTATGCTTTTGGGTTTTTTTGTGTGTGTTTGTTTTAGATCAGCTGCCACAAACCAGAGGTGCATGTCTCACATCTGCTCCCGTTCCTCCCTTCCAACTACCATTCCCGGTTTTTGGTGCAAGCGTGCGCTTTTGTTTTGTTTTTTTTTTTGTTGGTGTTGTTTTTTTTCTTCCTTCCTGACGTCCTCGCAGCTCCGTGCGCATTTCACTCCCTCTTTATGTCACCAGTTTGTTAAAAGCCTCAGTAGCAAAACCGTCCCTTTTTTTTGTTCCTGGTATGAATTATTCATTTGATAATTCCGCTATCAGCCGTTCTCACCAGGCGTTTGGTTACTTTGATGTCGGCGTCCTTCAGCATCCACCTCGCCTGTTTCGCCACACGGGCTGCCTGCGCCGGCACCGGCGCGAGGCAGGCGAGCGCTGGGAGGAGACGACTCGCGGAGTTTTGTCATGCGGAAAGCCGGTCCAAGCATCTGCAGGAGTAACACCCTCCCCCGGCGCCTGGCTCACATGAACATGTGCAGCGTGTGTTCAGTGTGTCCTTCGCGCAGCTGGTGTTTGGCTTGCAGACATCACACGCTGTGTCACCGAGATCTCTTATCACAGCGTGCCCCCCCCCCCCGCCTCGCTGCCGAGCCAGCCGACTGTGAATCCCTCCTTCCTGTGTCATATCCCCTCTCCACCCTTCCCACCCTCCCACCCACCCACCCACCTCTGAGCTCGCGCCGACCCTATTGTGATGCTGTGTGTTTTCTGTGCATCCTCCCCAGGGCGTTACCGGGCATGATGCAATGGATCCGATCACAGAGGCCGGGGGAGAGCGGCATCAACATCATCACGGCGGACTTCGTGGAGCTCGGGGAGTTCATCAGCGCCGTCATCACCCTCAACTACCACATGGATGAGGAGGACGACGACGACGCCACCTGAGAGGCGACGGCGGGCGTCAGGGAGCGCAAGTCACCGCCCCCTTCCTACCAGTGGCCGGGTGTGTGCCCTCACTTTTTTCTCTTTGCCATTTCTTTCGAGAGAGGAGCTGCACTGCTCCTCTCACTTTATTTAGGGCTATAGCGAGTCGAGGGGGTCAAATGCGGTGTGAGGACGGACGAGTCGAGGCGGGAAGAAAACAACGCTGATGTTTGGTTGGAGCGCCGTGAGGACGAGGTTTTGTTTGGTTTGTTTCCTACTTGTCTGATAAGAATGTTGGTTTTCTTTTCAAGGATTTTAAACTTTCTCTTCTCCCACTGCTGTAAAAAAAAAACCAACTCCCGTTTTGTCCACTGATCAAAAAAACAAAACAAAAAAGCACCGTTTTTAGGCTCACCAGATCTTCGGGAGGGGGGGTAAGCCCCCCTCAGAGCATATCAACTCTCTGATAAGTGTATCGGTACATCAATCTTGGTATTCTCGTGATTGTGACTGTTTTTTTTTACCCTCCAGAGGTTGTTTTTGAATAAAGTCTGTGTATCTCAAATTGTTGGCAGGTGTTTGTAGCTAGCAGTTCTACGTCTTGTTTAGGAAATCTGTCCAAGTAAAACTTCTTTTTTTTATATATCTTTTTTTTAACAATATGCATTCCTGATCAGACAACTGCGTGTTTGTATGTGTGTGTTTTTTTAAATTAGGCCTCCAGCAGCTTGAATGGAAAGTATGTTCGAAACATGGTTCCATGTCTCTCCAGCAAGGTCAACCCCCGACACATTGTTCACTCGAATCTGATGATGAAAAGATCGAATAATGTGACAATAAACACAGATTCACTCACGATTCACCCCAATTTTAACGCGATCCATGTGTCGAACTTCCCCAATTCGTGCAGCGCGTCTGACGGTGATTCTTTCCGTGCAACGTTCTGTTTCTGATGCTGAAGCATTCAGCCTGACACAGATATTGTATGTTCTAGTGGGTGCTGCTGAGTCGTGATAGCCGAGGATAAAAATACAACGTTTCTGGGTGCAAGAGTGTATCCACCGTCTGTCTTTGCGATGCTGGTTGCTTGCCCTTCCCTGTGTGTGCGTGCGTGCGTGCGTGTGTGTGTCTGTATTTGTGTGTGTGTCTGCCGAGACCCATAGAGCAGCCTATACTGTATGAGTCACCGGGAGATGTATCACGGAGTTGTGTTCTTCATAACAGCAGGTGATGAAGCAGCTTAACAGGATTAAATGTCGCAAATGGGCGTCAGGAGGTTTAAATGTGACAGCGGCACTTTGACACAGGATAAGGTAACGCGACGACTTCATCGTCAGGCGCTCCTGCGAGCTGTCGTTACTGAGGCGTTTGCGTTGCCTGGATTCCCGAATATCTGCAAGCGAAGTGCCAAAGCGCAAGTTTCAATCAACTCTTCTTAAATAAAACTATATTTATTGGTTTGTTTGTTTGTTTTTTACTCACTTGAATCTTTATCTTCACTGAAGTCACACCTAGATAAACAACAGAAACAGTGCTATTGCAGGGTTTCTCGACTGTGCAATAAGAAAGAGGTTATCGTCAGACATACTTTATGATCAGTGGGGCATTTTCTTTCTGCAGAGAATGTATTCCGCCGGGACTTTGTTGTCGAGTTTGCTAATGTAAAGCCAAAAACAGGAAGTCGTCTTCTTTGGATTTGGTGAATGTATGCGTCTTGTGAGTAACTGTTGCCGAGTTCTGTTTGTATTATACTGCTTCTTTACACTTCTTTACACTTTTGTGTGGTTTCATGTATAAATGTTTTATATTGTGCAAAGTTTCTACATTCTGTATTTGCAAATAGTATACTGCCCATGAATTGTAAATGATTTAACTTGTAACTAAGAGTCTTTAACAACCCGTTCCTCCACTTATACCTTGAACCGCTGCGCTGCGCTTGTTTCTCCTGTTTATTTCGTGCCTCGTTTTTCACGCATGAACGTCCAACCTGAGATTTCACGATGTTTGTGCAAAACTGTATGTTGTTGATTTCTGCCTATTGTTCCCCAAAAGCATGTGTGCATCTCAGCTGGAAACAACCCCCCCCCCCATTCACTTTGAGACACAGTTAGTTCATTTCTAAATGTTGCACTGCTCCAACCCAACACAAATTATCAATTGACCCCCCCACCGCAGCACACACACACACGCACGTACGCACGCATGCATGCACACGCACACACACACACACACACACACGCACGCACGCACGCACGCACGCACGCACACACGCACGCGCACGCACGCACGCACGCACGCACACACACACACACACACACACACACACACACACACACACACACACA
>JASSRZ010000011.1:14188779-14221279 GCA_032164315.1 Malacoctenus gilli
ACACACACACACACACACACACACACACACACACACACACACACACACACACACACACACACACACACACACCGTTTTACAAGATACTGCGCCACAACTGGTCACGTTTCTTCAGCAGCTCAGCAGCACTGCGGGGAGAACATGAAGGTAAAAACTTTTTGCACTCAGTCGACGCAAGAGTAAAAACACCGTTTGCAACTCTTTTAATGCAGGGTTGCTTTGTTCTACTCTGAACGCTTCTCTCTTCTCAGTTCAAAAGCATCCGTGTCCCAGTCCTGCCTTTGCTGCTCTTGTTGTTCACAAATGAAGGGTAAATATGTTGTGATTTGTTTTAGCTGCCTCATGCATAATTCGTAGATGTCATTGTTTCTGTTTTTAGTGGGTTTAAATTGTATAATTTGAATTTCATCTCCAAGGTTTTGCTATTTGAGAGTTCACTGCCAGTGGGGATCTTTTGGAGACTGGTCCGAGTGTGACGGCTGCACCAACTTACAGGTCACAATGACTAAATCATCTCCTTATTTTCCCAAAATAGGAGAAGGGGCCCTCATGGTGGGAGAGACAGTTACATGATGAAGCACTTTTATGAAAAGTTCTCTGGAGAAACTCCAGGAATTATACAATAGATTACATTAAATCGCATATTTTCAACAACGGTGTGACAAAAAAATAAACAATTAAATGTTTTCAGAGTCAAATGTGGATCCTGTGGTTACTAAGGTCACGCAATGTGTATAGAAATATTAAAAACATTTGAGTTGACAAGACTTTTCGACGTGTTCCAGACCAGAAGCCGACCCAAGACTGTCTTCGCTCAGTTCGGGGGGAACCCCTGTGGTGGAGCGCGCACTGAGACCAGGCCCTGCGAGACCACGCGAGGCTGTCCTCTGGAGGACGGATGTGGAAGCCGGTTTCGCTGTCTGTCAGGTCAGAAGAGCTGCGACGTCTTCACCTGTCGTGTGAAGGGGACCAAACGCCATTTTCTTCAACCTGTGCCCCTCTGACTGGCAGGGAAATGCATCAGCAAGTCTCTGACGTGCAACGGGGACGTGGACTGCGAGGGCGACATGCTGGACGAACGCGTCTGTACAGCAGAGAAGCACATGACGTGTGGGAGGAGGGTCCCCCCACCGGGCATCGACCTCCTGGGACTTGGGTAGCCATCTTCACACCGATCCTCCTCGCTGGCGGACGCGCCCTTACGGGCTGTGCGTTGCCTCACTGTGGCGATGTCTCCCTGTCCTCTGCAGGTTTGACGTGGTGACCGGACGGAGGAGAGCCAGCGTCGTCAACACCCTGAGCTTCGGGGGCCAGTGCCGCAGCCTGTTCAGCGGCGTGCACCGTGCCATCTATCACCTGCCCCTCTCCGTTCTCCAGCTCAACTATGTGGTCGGTGACCCTGGAAAATGATCCATCTGTACCTTTGCTCCAATGAATTGAACACCTGCTGCTGTCATGCACATGATGTATGTCTGGAAACTGTATTCTGGACAATCATATCCTGCACCGCTCTTTTCTTTTCAAACAGTGTTGTATGTTTTATTCCAGATTGTAATATCGATGGCAATTTTACTGGATTTGGTCTTTATTTCATAGCGTTCGTAGTCGTTTACATGAGTTGTGAGCTCCAAAATATGTTATTATCAGTGTGAGAGTGATTGTTGACTTTGTCATCAATACTTGATGCACAACACATCAGTGTCGTCGTACTGAATACATGTTGTTTTGTATTTCTTTATCTAGTTTTCTAAACAAGACTCCATCATGTCCGTTGCTGTTCGCAGGCTAAGGTTCAGAACGACTTCAGTGACGAGATGTTCGCCAGCGAATGGCACTACGCCAAGGACATCGTCAACAGACAAACGGCCTCAGGCACCACCACGGGGTACAACAACTATGATTTCCACCGCACAGAGGACAGCACCCAGGTGTGTGTGTGAAACATTACGTGGTCCTAAGCTTCGGCCATGAAAGAAAAGCAAAAAGCCCACTGAAGGCAAATCCAAACACGGATGCGAAATATTCATCTTGTGCGCCTCCTGCAGACCCGCAGACTGGTGATACTGAAGAACGAGATCGAGATCGCCACCTTCCAGAGTAACTCACCTCAGAACCTGCCGATATCGGAGGACTTTTGGAAGGCAGTGACCAGACTCCCATTTGTGTACGACTACTCGGCCTACCGGAAAGTGCTGGAGACGTTCGGGACGCACTACCTGTCGGGGGGGAGCTTGGGGGGCTCCTTCAAAGTCTTCGCCACGGTTGATCAGTCAACTGAGAGGAAATTGAGTGAGTATTGGCGCCTTGTTGCCTTTGATTGGCACTTTGCGATGACTTACTGGGAGAGTTGGTCCAGACAGACGAGGCATTTGAAGAGAAAAAGCGTTTTCTCAGTGATAGTCTGAGAAAGCAATTTAACACTCTTTAAATTCAATCAACTTGTCTTCCTGACCTATAACCTGGAGATCACCTGGTTTCAGAGCAGGACTCATCAATCAGACCCAGAACCAAACAGCAGATGGCAGCAACACCATTGTAGTGGGCTTTGTTAAAAGTAAACTTCCTGACTGATCTTTCTTCTTTGCTCTTAAACAAAAAGGTCTTTGTCTAAATGTTGCTGGTCTTGACCAACTTTATCAGAAATTTGCTTGTGTGGCCCCTGAACTAAACAGACTCCCTCGTGCACAAGCAGTCCAGCAGGCCTCCTCTCGGATATCACAACGCATATTTTTGGAATCATTCACTTTCCAGATGTTGCACAAATATGGTCATTCCTGCTGTCAGAGACTGAGTGTGAGAGAGAGAGAGAGAAAGAGAGAGAGAGAGAGAGAGAGAGAGAGAGAGAAAGCTCAATGAAACAATGAAGAACCTGTCATCATCGACATGCTTCTCAGCCGCTGCCTTGATGAGCCCAGTGGATCTGCGTTGGGGTATTTGTGCAGCTGCGGTTCAAGTTACCATGACGGAAAAGAAATAGTTCCTGCAACCACAGGATGATAAGGTCTTTTTAATCGACCACTTTTTGGATGAAACAATGTGCTTATAGAACATTTTTCTTGATTTAACAAAACAAAGGTGTTGATTACGTTGTACTCATCACGAGTAGAAACTGTCAAAACGGGAACAGTGCATGCTGCTGAAACACACGTCCTCCCACGTTTCTACCAATTGTTTCTACCGACTCTTTTTGTTTCTGTTTGTCTGAAGTGACTGAGAGCCATCAGTTTCACGAATGCGACCGGACTAAACGCTGGTTTCTCATCTTCCCCATCACCCACGTGAAGTGCAGGAGCAGCACTGATCAGACCTCATCAGTCGACGGTACCGTGTAGCTCTTAGCTTTATACACATTTGAACCACGAAGTGGAAAAAAAACAAGCTTTCACAGTTTCTGAGTGTTTGTGTCATTTTTTTTTCTTTAGGTGGGCAAAGCTCCAGCAGACTGAACAAAGTGTACGTGGAAGGAGGAGGCATCTCGCACTCTGCAGCTCTGTCTAACCTGCAGCTCACGGATACGGCGAGAAACTGGGAGATGTACTCCAACTGGGCGGAGTCTGTCAACTCGTTTCCGCATGTCACGAAGCAGCAGGTGAGTCAAGGATGCTGAGGACGAGGAAGGCTTTCTTAGCTTTCACGCGTGTGTCTTTATGTGATCCCACCGCTGCACTACCGCGCTTTTCCGTCCCCCGCCAGCTGCGGCCGCTGTCGGAGCTGGTGAAGGAGGTCCAGTGCGCCGGGGTGAAGAAGCTCTTCCTCCGCAGAGCCATCCATCAGTATGTCTCGGAGAGCGACGCTTGCCACTGCCGGCCGTGCAGGAACAACGGCGTGGCCGTCGTGGTGGACGAGCAGTGCAAATGCATCTGCAAGCCATTCACGCACGGACTGGCCTGCGAGCAGGGACAGGAGGCGGAGGGTCTACCAGGTGGGCTCATCAGGTGTACTTTGGCTTGCGTCGGCTTAGAGAGGAGTGAACAGTGTACATCTGAGCCTACTTCTTCTTTTGCATTCTTGTCTGTTTCTGCTCCTCCAGGAGTGATTGACGGCCGTTGGTCCTGCTGGTCCGCCTGGTCATCGTGCACCAAGGGTCTCAGGTCAAGGGGCCGTTCCTGCTCCAATCCGTCGCCGCAGAACGGGGGACAGCACTGCATCGGAGACCCAGCGGAGAGAACCAGCTGTGAAGACGAAGAGCTGGAATACCTGAAGTCAGACGGACGTTTGGTGTCGGACTGGCGTTTTGTTTTTTTTTTGTTTGCCATGCATCAGTGATGTGGCCACAGCTGTCGCTGCATTGACGTATTGACAACGTGCTTGTTTGCAGGTCGATTGAGCCGCAGTGCTTCGACCAAAATCTGCCGGCGACGCCAAAGTGTGAGCCGCCGCCCGCTCTGGTCAATGGCTACATCCTGGTAAACAAAAGCCAACAAAAACAGAAAGAATATTGTTTCAATTTGATTGACTCTGACTTTGGTCAAATAAAAGCTAATTTCATAATAAAAAACTATTAAAACTGACAAAAGATAACTTCTCTGTGAAGAGGAAAAAACTTTTTCAAAGCCATTATGGTTCTTTAATTTTTTCCACTTTTATGTTAATTTGACTTTCAGTTCTTTCGGGGAATTTTCAGCTGAACAACCCGACTCGTTCATTTCTTTTTTTTCATTACCACGTCAAAGGACCCAAAGGACGTTTACCTGGTGGGCAGCAAAGTGGAGTACTCCTGCACCGAGGGCTTATATCTGATCGGTGACGTCATCGAGTGCACCTCCGATCTGACCTGGTCGGCTCGGCCCGGGATGTGCGTGGGTGAGCTGCCCCAACCAAACTCGAAGGACCCGAAAGGGGAATCCGGCTCTCTCACACCGAATCTGCTCGCAGTTTCCAGGTGCAGGATCGACTCCCTCGCCGAGGGGGTGGTGGCCTCCCCTGTGAGGCAGGCGTATCACATCGGAAACAGCATCACGCTGTCCTGCACGGAGGGCAGGGAGCTGCAGGGCGAAGCCAGGAGCACCTGTGACGCCAGTCTGCACTTTTCACCAGATCCAGCGCTGGTTAAATGCATCCCAGGTACCGTACATTTGACCTTCAACAAACGCACAATGAACTTGTTTCTGGTGGGGCTCTGTGACACAAAATATCACCACCAAAAACAACGATTTTGTTCTTTTTCATGTCAGGAGGCAAAGTGAAAGATTTCTCTGTGTCCCACAGTGATTGGACCACAGCAACGATCAGCCTCCATTCAGTGTAACCTGTGGGAGAAGCAATCCGGAGCGAAATGTATTTGCAAAATCCCTTTCGAGTGCAGGTGTGTGTTTGCATCCGATCACCTGACCTGAATGCTTTAACATCTGCCACTTCAAATGTTTTGCTTGTCATGACATCGCTTGGCAACTTCAAACCAAAAAGTTTGACGATTTAAAAAAGTTTGTGCTTTTTTTCCTATTCTAGGCATTGAAGGTTCTCAGTAAGCAAAATTTAATGTTAAAACCTTTTTTTCATTTGTTTCAGAGGGTGTGATGGATGTGAGTTGATTGGAGTCATATTCTTTTTTCTCATTTTTGGTGCTGACGTAACATTTTCCCTTTTTTCTGCCATTAGTTCCTCCTTGGAGTTTTGTGCCACTGCCCCTGTGAGTGGGAAATCCCTCCTTCTTACTGTGTGTAAGCTGCAGGCCCTGCAGTGTATGCGCAAGACCTACGTGATAGCAGAGGACAGCGCCTGCCAGTGGCCAGAGCGAAACACAACCGGCTGCGTGGGATGTCACATGTGGGAGACCTGTGATGGTGGGAACATGTCAGGTCGCCATCGCAGTGCGGTGTTGCTTGTGCTTCGAGCGTGTCCACCGTGTTCATGGCCATTGACCATCTTTCCTTTTTTCCAGATCAAACCAACAACTGCCGCTGCCGGGACTCTGCAGACTGCGCGAGCCCCGGATCGGACGTCTGCATCCGCGTTGGCCAGAACGAGACGGCGCCCACTCAGACCATGAGCGAATGCGAGGCGGGGCTACGGCGATGTAAAGGCGAAACGGTGGCGGTCGTCGATACGTCGCCCTGCAGCTCCTAAATCGGTCCGTCAGCCATCGATGGACTGCTAATGTTTACACTTCTTTTCATATCCATCATATTCCTCCTAGCATCCTTTCTCTTGAATATTTGTTGTAGCTACAAATCCATCTAAATTTTACATTGTTTATGTTTACAAACAAATAAACTGTAAAGGGTCAGTCACGTTTAAATGGTTGTTCAGATTACATATTATAGTTAAAGACCTAAACCAGTGAGAATCGTATAGAGTATGGAATTACTCCAAAGTACATACATGTACTTTTTTTAATCAAAAGGTGACCTCATGATAATAATACAGTGATTGAAGTCTTTCTTTTTAACTGATATTCAGCCACTGTTGGCTGCAACATTGAAAAGCAGGTCAAAGAGCTTAAATGGGGACTTTTAGAGTCAGGTGGACCTGAAAGATAAGATTATTCTACTTTGAAGGAATATCTGTTAGATATAAATCTATGTATCTAAATACAAACTATGTTGTACTTTGAATTGCTGTTCTCTTTCGAGAGCATTTAAAGCGGTTTGCTCCTATCTGAGTTGCTTTCACCACCATTCCAAAAAAACTTCCATTTTCCAAATTTCCCCCGAGATGATGTTTGAAAATCTGTTCTGAGGACAAAGAGGCCGAGTTTCAAACGGTGTCCTGTGAGTTCTAAGCCAGACAGCGATGAGCCTGCCAAGCAAACCCCTGCTGACAGTCTGTTTAGGTCTCTGGCTTGCTGCCCTACTCATGGGGAGTGCGTGTGTGTGTGTCTGTGTGTTTGTGCGTGAGTGCGTATTTGATCTTGCTTGAGAAACAGAGTGAAGACATCGACGACTCTTCTTCGTGTTTCGTCATCACGTCAAACTGGTTGTGGATTACTTGCACACTATTAATTTGGTTGTTTTTGTTTTTTCATATTTACTCTACACAAATTCCAAATATTCCCAGCATTGAAAGTTAAGTTTTGTTGAAGTCTATGAAAAAGCTTTATTTTTTAACTTCTTGATGGAGGCACGATTAACAAGCTTTAAATAAAACACCAATGATAAAACTTCAGGACAAAATCTGAAGCAGAAGAAAACTAAGAAAATTAAAATAGACTATTCAAAACGTCACAGTTGAATCTCCTCCATGATTCACAGAGGGACCCAAATCCCTCAATAATCTGGAGTGTGGAAGAGGTGTTGAATTACTTTGCCTGACAGCAAATCATTTTACGCTCATGTGGGCATTTGTCTCCACCCGGTGGCCACGTCCGCATACTGCATGCACAGCAATATCAAACACTGCCTGAAAAGTTTCAATAACAAAAGTTTTATTAACAATGTAAAATGACCTAGATCAGCTCTGACTACTGTACCTTGACCATGCCATAAAGACTGTTCACTACCCCGTAACACCAACAGACCTTTGCAGGACGCCCCCTGCTGGTCTGACCTTGCCACACAGAGAGCTCCGCCCTACTCGTTACCAACAGACAGATTCTTTGCTAACCAACCTTTGAAAATAATTCAGAGAGCATTGCGTAAAGAGTATGTGTATATACAAGTCTAATGTCTCAATTCATAGATAGATATTGTGTGCAAAGAAGTTTTCTTTTGAGTATTGTATCATATATTCCACTTGAAGCTGGAAAGTTTAAAGTTGGGTACAGGTTTCTTGGGTTATGGAAGACTAAATTAAGTACATTAAGGAGAAAAACAGCAAGAAAACGGAAAAAACAGAGACAGTAATACACACCAAACTTACTCCGCGCAAGCCCGTTGTCTCAGCTCCACCTCAGACAGACCAAGGTGTCACTTTTTTGCAAGCGCCATCCTCACGAACCTTTGAACGGCGCCCGGTCACGTGTTAGCACATCATTTCTGACAAAAAACAGACATTAATATTCCCTTTTTTTTAAAACATGGATCCTCAATGCATTCACTCCACCTTGTGTAAGTATTTGGACATCAACAATTGTTTCAAGATGACCTCTCGTTCTCTTTTGCATCGGACAAGCAGATATCTGACCTCATTTACCAAAAAAGGGCAAATCTGTTGCAAAATATCTTAAAATATAAGTTCAGGACTTTTGTTTTCATCACACTGCAGTTACAATTCCTCTTTGTATTACAAAATAAAATTATAAAATGGGCAGCCTTTAAAAAAAAGAGAAAGAGACAATTTATTGGAAAATGGCAGTAATAGATTGGTGGGAGACACAAGTGGTGAAGGACAGTGGGAAATGGTGTCTTTGTTGCCGCCTCCGACCCACCGAGGCGGGGCCCTTAACTGGTTACCAGGCAACAGAGCCCGAAGAACCGCCTCTTCCTCTGTCGGACAAGCGGGTAGGGAGTCAGGTTCAGCAAACTGCTGTCATCTGGACACAAGAAGACACGGACGCCGCGGCGAGGTCAGGCGCAACGTATGCGTTTCATGTGCTGTTGCTACAAACGAACGGCCCATGAGGACGTGTGGGGCGAGACGCTGGCGGTCTCTCTCTCTCTCTCTCTCACCTTGGTTCTTCAGTGGTAAAGGCATAGTCTCCCTGAGTTTACTGAGGAGGTTCTTCATCTCCCTCATATCCCTGTAGGAACACAACGCAGGGCGTCATTGCAGAGTGACACACACACACACACACACACACACACACACACACACACACACACACACACACACACACACACTAACCAATTATGCTGGGAAGATAGGTTGTTTTTTTAAATAAGCACAATTACAGAAAAATAACAATAAATTCTCGAAATGAACTTCCTTTGATTAAAAAAATTCCAAGAAAAAACATTAAATAGGATCTTTCACATGTAATTTCGTTTTGTTTCAGCCCAACTATTTTGGTGTCTTATAAAAAGGTAACCACATAAACCTCAGGAGAACAAGTGTGACGCCAAACATGAGTACAGCTGAGAAAAAAACACACTCGCTTCCTTCCATGTGTTGCGCTTCCATTTGCACAACAACAAGAAGGACTCTGCCAGATTATTTACACAGTGATAAACAGGCACCGGCGCCACACTTTTCCCACCTACTTTTCTATGTTTTCTATGTCAGTGGCTACCAGCCAGCAGAGCTGAGGACAGTCGGTGGGGGAGGAGGAGGTGTCCTCCAGGATGGGGATGTCTGAGCTCTCCTCGGTTTTGCTGTCCACTCCGGAGGGGCCGCACGCGTCCTTCCCTGCGGCACACAGAGGGAAGCGCTTCAACAAAGACCAAAAATGTCTCTTTTGTTGGACACATTTCAGCGCATGGGGGAAGAATGAAAACCAGCACACACAAAAAAAAGAACCCACACCATGCTGTCTGTAAACTACCAGAGGGGGTTAACAGTGTATGAACCTTTCCTGTGCAGCTGCAGGGATCCCAGCAGGCAGACAGATTTGAGCATCTCTGTGATGTACATCTCCAGACAACACTGCAGCTGGATGAAGAGCCGACAGATCTCCGGGTGGATCTCACCGTCCTCCGGCCTGAAATAGCAAAGAGGGAAACGAGGTCACGGCCTCGCTGCAAACCTGCGATCAATGATCAGCTTGAGCCAGAGCCAGAACTGAAGTTCGATTCTTGAAAACTCAAACATACACTTGTTCTGATGTCCAATAGTGGAGGAGAAAAAATCATTCGTTTCTAGAAGAGACTGTGTGAAGTTTGTTAACATATTTGGTGCATCTGCTCATCAAATGAATCTCAGCCTGAGGTATTTAGATTCATGTCTAACATACTATACAAACCAGGCAGTATCCCTTGATATAAAATGGAGACGAGAATTGCCTTGTGAACGAATTGTGCTATATAAATAAACTTGACTTGACAAGAAGCTAAAAATAACAACCGTGCCAAAAAAGGACATAAAAAAACTGTGTCATGATACTTTGAATGAAAAAACAGAATAAAATTAATAAATATCAAATGAATTCATAGAACACAGGTGGCCATGATGAAAATAAATGAAAAATGGAGAAGCACTTAAGGTGCTTAATCAAAAAAGTATCACAGCAAATGAAGAGGCACAAATTGCAACTCTTTAAATTGTATAGCTGTGATAGTTTTTTAACAGTTTGAAATTACAAAAACACCCACAGACAGAGAGGAGACACCTAAAACATACCTAAGGGACAAAAGAGCACCATCTTGTTATTTCTTCTTCAGCCAGAGTTGAATTGGAGCTCGTATTAACACCACATTAGCATCACAGCTAAACCTCATCCAGTGTTCGGCGGGAAACTGCGGCGGGTGACATTCAGTGGGAGTGGGATCGCATGGGAGAAGCGGCAACAACGTAAGGCGCGAAACTTGCACCTGGTACGAATGTTTCTCACACCAATCCACTCTGCCGCGCCCCCCCCCCCCCCCCCCCCCCCCAAGTAGGCCCGCTTGTCGCTGTCCCTGTTTCGCCTCCGACAGCACTGTTGCTAAAGCGCAGCTGTCACCGAAGCTATCCTGCTGATCAGCTTTCCTGCAGCACGTCGGAGAGGCCTCGCGTCACTCATACCATTCAGACACGCTGGCTTTATGCCATTAAAGGATGAGGTGGGGGGTTGGGGGGGGGGTTGATCTGTGCCATCAAACTCTCCACATATGGACACTGAAGATCCTTTCACAGGAGGAGGTTTCGGACACTTATGCTGAAATAACCACAACAGCGGCGTCCGTATCGTTATCGGGCAGAACTTTGAGTTGCGTCTGAAGTGGCTGCCACGTTTCCATTTGGAGCACGCCAGAGCACACGGGACTGTAATCGTGCGCGCTCTTCTCAGAGAGACAGGTGTAACTGTATCTCAGAGTGTAATTACCAGACGCACACTCAAACAGAAATAGCACGGACCAAGAATGTACTGCATCCTACTGCATTATTTATCCAACAATCGAAGTCATAGATTTTCAAAAGCTGCTTACGAGAAGAACATGAAATGCCCTTTTTATTCAATTATCGCGCGATCCATTCTGTCAGGAAACTTGGTGCGGGTGTCACGTACACGCAACGTCAAGTCTCCAGATGTTAAACGGAGAGATTTTGTCATGCATGTGACAAAGAGAGAAGGATTTGCATTAATATGCCACAGCAAAGGAGAACAATCACTTACTCGAGAAGTAGACTGAAGAGCACTTGTGACTCAACATCATGAAGGACAGAGCTGTTTATTATGAACAGCTGCCATTCGTTTAGATTCCTTAAATTTCCTGCAAGTAGTGCAGGCAAATCATATATTTGCCAAACCTCGACGAGCTCACGGGCCCCCAGTGACTCTGACGCTGTTGAAGTTACAACCCTGCGTCGGCTCTGGCCAGAAACAACAATGCCGCGAACTTCCTTCAAGCGCTCCTCGCTGCGAGTTTCAGTCCGTCCAGTCGGCCGAATTGACTGGGTGCCGAAAAAGCCGACATCTTGGCTCCAACCGAGGAGCTTCGAATCCAAAAATCCTCAATTTGCCTTTTGTTTGCTGGCATCACTGAAAACAGGATGTCGTAAGTGTAAAATCTTTTTAATCAAATAGAGAGTTTTTTTTAAACGTAAAAAACAGATTTTTCCATCACATTTTCATCACTATTGTTGGGTACCTGTTCTTCATGATAAGAAAGCTTCCAAGAGTCTGAATATTCAAAATGGCCATAAAGACACAAGACACATGCACACATGGATGCTCTGGGGGAAAAAAGCACTACGTGCTGGAAAAAAAGTCATTTGCACCACATCGTTGATACTCTTGTCCCAGATATTGCTCCTTGGGAAGTGTTGCACTTTCAGTCCACTTTGTGCATTAATGATTTAGGCACAGCTAATGACTAGTGATCAGTTACAGCATGCTGTTGGGATTGCTTCCTGGCAAAAGCTCTTGAAGCTCGCAAATCAGATATGATGATTTAAAAGCTGATCCCGCGCTCTGTTTTTTCTTGCTTTTCTTCCAAACTCTCTGTCCCACTTGAAGCGTGGATTTCAGGAGCGTGCTCGCGAAGCTGTACACCAGGCTGAAAAACCGAGATACTTATGCAAATGGAAGATTTACTGAGGTAAAATTAGCCACTTCACAAGTTCGAGGCGCCGCGGCGGGGCACAGCGCCCCGCACGGCGCCGGGCTTTCGCCGAGCGGAGGACGCTCCGGTTTCAGCACCGCGGACAGCGCCCTCGCCGACTCACCCCGAGATGAGGGAGAGACTGTGGTGCGCCGCTCGGGCCATCTCGCAGCCTTTGGTCCGGGTCTTGAGCATCTCGGCCCGCAGGGCGGGACAGTCGACGGTGATCTCTCCGATGGAGATGACCAGCTCACGGTACAGAGCCACGAGTGTGTTGAACTCCTGGACGATCTGAAATCACACACAACAGGCGACTGAGACCCCAGAAATCCAACTCGTCTGGCTGTTGGACGCAATAAGTTTTGCAGATGGGGGGAGAGAGAGAGAGGATGACTCCCCGTGCTGGTGACTGCAGCAGAATCCTCTCTCTCCTCAGCCTGTCAACAGAAGACAAACGTGGCAGCCAAGAAGGAAAGGCTGTGCAGCGGTGTACCCAACCTTTACTTTTGTCTGCACTGGGGACAGATAACGTGCCATGTGCATGAAGGTATGCATCAGTAACAGCAGCGGGGAAAGGGGGGGGGGGGACTGCAGCGTTGCACATATGCAGTCACAACAGCTCATTGAGATCTGACCCAAAAAACACCCTGAAGTAAAGCAGCGCCGTGACGAAAAGAAATAATGGTTCTAAAAATAAAAAGAATTCACAGGGTGCACGATGGACGGCAGATCTGTGGGGTGATTGCCCGTCTGCATAAGCCCCAGAGCTCCAGAGTGGGACACTTGCATTTCTGCTCGTTTTTTTCTTTAAACTCCTGCATCCTGCCGTAGTCCTGTAAACGAACAGCAAGGCTCAATGACGATCACTGATGTATGAAAAGGCTTGAAACAGGCTAAATCATTCCCGACAGAGTCAGTAAAAAAGGGGGGAAAAACACCCCACAGGACATCTGCAACAGCGACCACCGACCATCTCCAGAGAATATCTGGGAATTTCAGACTATTTCAAAGTAAACGGCAGCTTTGAACGCTCCACGATGCAAATCACAGTGAATCTTGCACGCCGAGGTGTTCTGTTTGGCTTCACTGCCGACAAAGCAATGCAAATGCATATAGCTATTTTTAGGCTGCCAGACCGGGTTACGGTCTTTTTTTCCCCTTCTGCAGCTATTAACAGCTGTCGTCCGTGCACCCTCTTGCACGCACGGGATAGTCGATGGTCCTCGAACAAAGGAAAAGGTTGGGATCATAAGGTATAGCGCTGCTCATCGGAGGCACCATGCAGGCATCGGCGTGCCGCAAACCTACCATTCTGCAGTCGGCCACGGCGCGCAGGGCTTTGCGGGTACTTTCGGTGCTCTCCCTCCTCTGTGGGTCTCGGTAAGGAGGCTTGCCGATCTGGAAGATGTTCCCGGCGGATCTGGGGCGGTTTTTGCGCCCGTTCGATGCAGAACTCATGCATACACATCCACTATCAAAACAGCCCTAGGACAGAACGGTTCCGTCTTAATCCCCCCCACCTTTCTCAAACTCCACCACTTTCCCCCCCTCCCGCCACACCACCCTGCACCTCAGCTACCCGTTCACCTTATCCTCTGTGTTTACGCTCGGTTCAACCTTCGCCAACTACAGGCGGGGGGGCTGGTCCGCGGTCTGCCGTCTGTCCCTCTGCAGTTCTCCTCTAGCGCGGGAGAGGAGGCAAATCTTTCCCCAGACGAGCCTGAGAGCGCAGCGAAAGTACCGGATGAGCGCCCGCGACTCCTCTCCGCATTGCCTCGACTGCGACGGGGCGCAAGTCACCTTCACTCCAGCAGCACAGGGTGCACAGTGAAGACTTCACACCCCAACGCGGAGTCCGGCGGCGCTGAGGCGTCTCTCCTGACGCACCGATGTCAAGAGGAAACGGTCGCACTCACGGATGCACTCCAAATGCAACCATTTTTTGTGATTGCGCGTTCCCATTAAGTACCAATGAGACGGGGCGATAACGATCTCTCTCCTCGGCGGCGCGGTTTCTTCCTATGGAGACTGGAATAAAGCCGTCACAGCGCACGCTGACGGTTTCCCAGCGAAAAGTGGAGCCTTTCAGTGTAAGAGTCGCAGGAAATCGTCGGTAACGGAGAGGGAGGGAGAAAAAAAAAAACCCAACTTGATTCCTGGTAGCGCAGTTTCGACCCGGTTCCCGGTTTCTGCCTCTGACTGAAGCTCGTCGGGCGGGCCCGTCTCTAACCTTGCAGGGACGGCGGAGGAGCAGTTGCTACAGGCCTGACGTGGCTCTGAGGCGGGCAAACACTGCTGCACCCAAAGGACGCGAATACTAATAGGGCCCATCAAGTCAGGCCCCCGCCCCGAGGTGCAGATGAACTTCTTAATATGTCAGGTTAAGGCCACTGGCCACCGTCTCCTACACCAAGCAGTGTCACAATAAAAGGTGAAAGCTGATGAGGTTGTTATGACTTTAAGACTGGGGAGGGAATATTGACCCTAAACTGGGTCAATTTAAACTTTACATGGAAAGAGCCCCTGACTTTTCCGTGGCCTCATTGATTCATACTCTCCTTTTCCAGCATAAGTACCCATCAAATTGATCAAAAATATTGCAGTTTTGAGACATTGATTTTAAAAAAATCTTTACCAGTATTTACATGACATGTAAATGCATGGGTTATATTACAGTTGACTTTTTAAGGGTTACAGGCGCGTGAAATCTGCCTCAATGCAGAGACCAGAGGTCAGGACACCACTGCTTTCCAAAACCATCTGGTGTGAGGAAATAGAGGAACAGGTTGTAATTGCATGTTTTAAAACTTTTGAACTGCAAAAATATCCATATATTCATCAAGTCAACATCCTGCAAAGACATCTTTGAAATCACCTTCAACATTTATTGACACTGAGTGCAGACGTACCTTTTTATAACAATATGGGCTTGAAGAACGATCCATTTTTCTTTCCATTTTTCTCTTTAGGAGCTGGGAATGTTTGTCAGGTTGATTGGTGACTCCAGCTTCATCTGAGAACTGTACATGCGTTGGAGTCGGTGACCCTAAAATTGCTGTCAGGCCTGCATTTACATGTTAGCACACAGAGTCACATCACAATGAGGAACTTAGAATAATCACGTAGTTCTGGAAATTGATTGATTACAATAAATAAATAAAGACACTCGAATCACTACTGATTTCCCGATTGTTGACTGAAAGTCTCACCTGTATCATCCACTTCATGCGCTTTGGCTGCGACCTTCCAGCTCCCTGCATGGAAACACTGGTAGAAAAATAGATCCATGTCTATGTCCGGTAGTAACCAGAGATTCTTTTCCACCACAAAGAAAACTCACGGTTTTCCAGAGGGGCCCGCGATACCTCCTGCACTCGGGTGGCAAACAGTGTCCACTGTGCTGCTGTGGCCAGAGGTCGTTATGCTGAAGTGCCAGACTTTTACTTGCTGTCCAGCTGGCAACACACTTCAGCTCACTGAGTGCATGGCGCTCCACACTTACAGTGACACACTCTATATACTTGGACTCAGTCTGAATGGGGGATTTTTTATATCAAATGGTGCAGCAGTAATTTATGACAACCCTGTGCATATATATGTTATTTTGCTTGAAAAGGGGTCACTAGCAATCAAAAAGGATCTGTTCGTGAAAAACTGAAATGGCCTACCACAAATACAACCACCTTGCACAAGTAAATTTATATTTATTGTAAGGGATGCTTAAAAAACAACAATATATCCTACATCAGAAAAAAAACCTTTATTGCAACAACATGCTGTTATCGAAATGTAGTTTAAGGGCCAATCAATGAAGTATCATCAGAAAGGATCTGTGAAATACTGAGGAAACAGTGATGTAGAATTCATCAAAATGTTTTTATAAAAGGTTTCAGGATCATATTTTTCCACGTTTGTTAGAACAGCAGATGAAGGCAACAAGACTTGCTCTCAGTGTGAAACACATGTTAACTCTGACTCATGAAGGCTTCATTGGTTTGGAACAGAAAGAAGCAGCGTTTGCCTTCGCAAGTCCTTCAGATTTGTGATTACCTGGATGAGCAACAACAGAAGCCATGTGATCATACATTCATTACGGACCAATGCAGGAAGGGAATCTCTTTTCATCACTTTGGTTTGATTCACCAAACAACTTTAAACTTTATCCTGTGATTTTGTGATTCACAGGATAGTTGTGAAATGTAATTCTGTGTTTCGAGCCTAAAGAATCAGCATGAATAAAATGGTGCTTCAGCTGGATTGACTCATTCTTCAATTTCCCATTCACACAATCACTTTATTTTGCTATCTCCAAAATATTACTCATGGTTTTTTTCTGGATTGCACTTGGGGATTGACTCACAATAAAACAGTGTTTTTTTTGTTTTATTGCCAATTATATGTTTTTAACTTGTCTTTCAAATCTGAGTGTGGGTTGGTCATCTGCCAGTTCAAGTCACGCTGTTTTTAATTTGAAGTGTTTTTGTTGGAAGTTTCTTGTCAACAAACTGTGAAGATTCATCAGGAAACTGTTTTGATTGAGACCTGTCCAGCTGGCTGTGAAAAATTCTGAGCATCAAAAACAAAAAAACAAACTCTCGGGCGACAATGTTGAAAGTAAACCACTGCAAGCGTCACGCTGCCGCATCAGCTCCTCTCCGTGCAGGCACAGGACGTGTTGTGCAGCCAACGTTACATGTGCACGTGGAGACAGAGAACACAGAACATTGGATTCCCAAACAGCCACCCCCCAACACACACACACACACCATTTCCCCATTTCAATTATTTATTAATGAGAAACAACAAGCTGGCACTCTGTTGTTTTCCCTCCACCACGCCATTCCACTTGCTTTGAATTCACTCGCTACCTTCAGACCCCACGGCTTCGCTTCTGGCTCCGCCCATGCACTGGCCTGCCCTCTGACTGACCATTAATCCCTTACTGTCCTCTTGCCTCCCTCTTCAACCTCTCCTCCTCTTCCCGGGCTCCTCCGCCGTTACTGTTGCTGAGACTGTCAGAAGGAAGGGAAGAAGAGGTAGCAGAGGAAGCAGAAAACGAGGAAGCCGATGACCCAGTTGACCGAGTAGATGTAGATGATGACCATGTCCATGTCGAATCGCCAGCCTCGGGTGTCATCCTCAAAGTCGAGGGCGTCCAGACGGTAGCCTCCCCCGTGAGGAAACTGGCGCCGCGCGATGGGACTGGACTGCCTCTGGAAACCTGGAGCGAACAACACATCGAATCAATAACATGCTGGTTTTCCTGTTAGTTAATAAAAAAAGGCACTGGATTACATTTATTTTCTGTGCCCAGATGCTTAATTTTTTATTTTGTTTCTCAACTATCGCGCTGTCTTCTCCTGATTACATGATTTATTTGAAGCACACTGAGTGCTTGTATGAAATATGCTGAATAAATAAAGCTGTCTCGCTTTTGAAAGAGGTCCACTGCTCCTGCATGGCTCCTATAGACAGTAAATTACAGTAGAACGCAACAGTTTTCATCTCAGGAAAACATCAAACGCACTGACAAAAATCTTGCGCAGTTTGATAAAATCATTGATTCCAGTGTTTTAGTTGATTAGGAAAGTTTAATGAGGGCAGAGGAAGTTTATAGTCCATGAATTAAACACATTGCAACTGTGTTTGTCAGTGCTTCTGGATTTCTTAAGTGAAAATCTTGATATTTAAATGACTTTATGTTTTGTCAAGAAATGTCTAAAAACATATATTTTGAGAAATATATGAATATTAAAAATAGGTATGTGCCACAATTTCTTTGGTGGAATAAACTCACAGTTTAGCTATGAACTAGAAAATAAAGAAAACAATTTATCTGTGTTGGGAACAGAGAGAAAAGACACTGGAACGACTGCGTTTGCCATGCGGTTGAAGTCTCAGAATGCTTCAGATACAGAGGCACAAATACACTTTAGTCACTTTGTCCCTCAAAGAAAAAGAAATGTTTCAAAGTGGTTTTTGTGCAGTTTTTGTGCGGAAAAAAAGATTGAAAACTCGCCTCCGAAGATGCGGAAGAGCTTTCTGCAGCTGGGCAGAGGCCACTTTGCACAGCTCGCTTTCTGGAAGTTCTGCTTCCTGGAAAGATATTCCTTCGGGAAGAATGTCTTCGCCGTTTGGTTCAGCTCTGCGGGACGAGACAAAAAGATAAATGTAATATTACGTAATGCGGCTGCGTTGCACACACCTTCGCTCGCTAACGGCCCGGACAGAGAAGGCTTGATTTGTTGAGTGTGTTAAAAAAAAAAGAGAAAAAAACCCCCCAGCAGATGCAGCATCACTCGGCATTACCCATTTCTCTCCTTGTTCTGTGTCAGGCTGACCTTGGCTTTGGTAATCAACACAAGAATCTAATCTTGTCATCTAATCATTAACAAGAGCCCCTCAGTGTTTCTACAGTCCTCATAACCATCACATCTCTGCTGCTCATTTCCTGCCACATACATCTCTGAGCAGGCCAACATGAATCACAGAGGAGCATTACTTATTCATAAATGTGTCCAAATCAGACTACTTTGTACGTAATCACTGTGCAATCATGGGGAGGTTACATAAAATGATTTTGTCAGTATACAGCACATAGCCATGTATGTGCATGTTGTGTAATTTCATTTGGGGGGGGGGGGGGTGGAAAACAAACACCACAAAGCATCATATTTCTCATCTATTGTTGCCCATTTTTATCCAAGTTAGAGACATCCGACTGCCGTCAGGAAGCACGAAAGGGCAAGTGTTGGGATCGCGTTCGAGTTTGCCCGCTCTATGTGGGTGACTCATCTGGTCGAGGCCGAGCTAAAGATCTACTGTGCTCCCTGTGGGACACACACAGCTGGGCCCTCTGAACAATCTGCAGCTCGCATGTCATCTGTGGAACAATCAACGGAAATTTAAGAGAAGTGCTCTCCTCCTCGCCACGGTCACCAAAGCGTGAATGTGTTGTCCCCTCTGTTGAGGTCTGTGTGATGTCGTTTCAGGTTTGCGATACATCGCGCGTTTGCAGGATGATGCAGGTTCAATTCCTTATGGCCTTGTTTGATGGATGGTGTGCCCCGGCTCTTTAGTGTAACATTTTTGGTGTAAAATTGACCTCAAAGGGCCGGCAAGTGTCTGCAGCAAGCACTGGTACATGATCACAACAACCTTGGATCTTGTCCAGAGTCTTACCTTTCTGGAAGAATACATGCGTGATGATGGTCCTGCAGAGGGGGCAGGGGGTGTTGGTGGGGTTGTTCTTGGCCAGCGTCCTCAGACAAGGTTCACAGAAGATGTGGTTGCAGGGATGGCACATGTAAGGACTGAAGTACACATCCAAGCACACGGCGCAGATGTAACCCTCTCGGTCTCTGCTGCTGAGTGCCTCCTCATCCTCGTCCTCACTGCTGCTGCTGTTGCTGCTGCTGCTGCTGTCACTGCTGCTGCTGCTGCAGCTGCTCGATGGGTTTCCTGTTGAACTCTGGGTGTGGAGGAACAGCAGACGTAGAAGAGGCACTCAGTGACGATTCAAGCAGTTTCTTGAAAGTTGATGTCAGCCAGCTCACATGCGCGAGCAAACACTTGTGGGTATGTAACTCCAGATTTCTCGCTCACAGTGATCAACGTTTATGCGCATTTTTATCAGAGCCTGTACGCATACAGTTGCATTAAAAATCTGTGTCTGTGTGTGTGATTTGATTGCGCCGGCACAGACTGACCTCCATATTCGGTCGCAGTACATTTTTCCTGCATCAGTTGATGATATTAAAAGCAGAAACCAACAGTTCAAGATGCCACGCAAAGCCAGTAAGATCCCCAAGAAGCAAAGGCACCGGCAGCCTCACGGTGTAACTCACTTCCTGAGCAGTTTTCGCGTTAAGATCCTCTATTTTTCCATCCTATTTGATAAGCCTCTTTGACGCCCACTGGAGCAGCACAATGATACGTGTGAGGACATGAGGGTGTCAGGTGCGAGTTCAGCTCAGCGAAACGCCTAACTACCTACATTTGGCTCACGTCCCTCTCCGCAAAACACAGTGTTTGTTACAGAGAGCAGTCTGACCTCAATGGCAGCCCTCCATGCACTTTACAGTAAATAAAGCGTTGTTATTTCAGTGCACGCCACTTTAGTCTGATGCAGCCTTAACATAAGATGCACCGTGAGTCACGCACATTTCGAAAGAAAAAAGAAAGCAACCAAACAAAACCCTTCAAGCAATAAACTAACCATTGCTGCTGTATTTTATGTAGTGACTGCATGACTCTGTCGCCACCACTTGGCTAATTCACCTCCTCTTTTCAGCAGTCATTGTCTTCTCTCCCAAGTGGTCCTGCACCTAAATCCACACCCGCCCCTCCCCGTCTTATCCCAGCAACAATTCATTTGAGAGGATGTACCAAAACCCATTCTGAGGACAGTATCTGGGGGCTCCTCAGGTCCTGCACCTCCTCCTCAGACATGTGTTGCAAGACCCCCAGGGATTGGCGTCTGAAGCTTCAGTGCAGGAAAAGCCTGGGGGGGTGTTTCCAGAGTAATTACCACTTTCTCACCCAGGGGGAGCTCCAGGGACTTCCCCGTCACACCATCTCTGCCTCCCAAGGTGTGTCATTAACACAGAAGAGAGAACACAGAGAACATCGCTCTTGTGTAATCACGAACACCGAGGCGCTCCCCTGACAACATGCACTTTAACATGGCAGCTTTGTCTCGGTTACAATGGCAAATGAATGTATAGTTACATTGAAAAAACATATATCTGACACCAAAACTTGCACGAATGCGTCACCAACTTAAAACATTAAAATTTCTAATTTAATTTTCTATTGCAAAGCCGATTTGCATCATAAGAACTTTGGACTGGAAAGCTGACCAACCAGAGAACTCAGGATAGCAAGAAGATTTGAACAAACTGTCAATAAATTTTAGAAAATTTTGCCAAAGATTCAGTTATTTCCTAAAGCCAGAAATGAGACCTTCGAGAAACTGAGGGCAAAATGTTGAGGAAAGTAAACGACATGATAACAAAAAGTCAGATATTCAGTGGTTTTGCAAGGTAAGTGAGTGATTGTTATTGTGACATGATAGCTAGGAGACACCATTATGAACAATCGAGAGAAGCATCTTGATCTAAAAGCATTTAGAGAACGCAAACCTCCGCCCAGTGGCCACACAGTGTTATAACATGCCACATAAGTTGAATGGGTTCTAAGATGGGCGAAGACACACGGCTGGTAAAACATTTCAGAGCGAGCCGATTATCACTTTTTCCTTAAATTTGCCAAGCAAGCAAGCAAAGCTGGTGCAAACTCAACCTTCTTGGCTGAAGTAAAACATGACAAACAGCAGGAGCGCCTAATCCAAATGATAAAACTTGAAAATGTACATTATTTTCAAAGTTTTTTTTAAGGTAAGCAAGACTTTTCATCTCTCTGTTGCATCAGTCGGAACCGTTTCAGTCGATCAACGTGACTGCAGATCTGCAGCAGCCAATCAAAACAGAACCTGCTCCATTGTCTGGTTGGATTTGAAGGGCTCTCTGCCCAAGCCTCATCATGCAGCTAATTCAGATGTAACCCCACTTTAAACCACACACACAAAGGCTATTGAAATGAGCCGGGTGCTGATACGGCTGTCGGCAGTCAGGGTCCACGTGAACCGATCGTACTGGGACCCGCACAAACACAAATGCCGGAGCTAAAAACCGCCTTTTAAAAGACTGAAAGCAAACAGAAAGAACAAGAGCACTCTTGTATTTCAGTCTGACTTGTGTATCCGTTGTGTCGTTCCCCTCGGCTTTTACTTGATTTTTGATTTGCGTTCGCGCTCCATCCTGAAATAAATATAGACTTTTAAGTGCATCGATTTAAGTAATTCAAAGCTGACGTGTCTGATCATAAGTCTTGAGTTTGCTGAGCCTCAGTTTCATCCAAATAAAAGAGCCAACAGCCGACTGTTGTTTCCTTATTTAGCACAAAGAGACTGGTGATTCAAAGGAATTCACTGGATGATAAAGTGTGACATAGTTCTCAAAGTTTGTCAGCGACCACACTGAGTACATGCATTCAGCGTCTGAGAAACAAGAGACATTTGGATGAATTTGTTATCGGCACGGACAAAATAAACAAAAGTAAGTGGTCTACTTTGGTCGTCCCCTCATCATACATAAAGAAAAACAGCCTTTTATAAGCCCGCCAAACTTGAGTCAGCATCATTCACCTGTCTGCTCTCCTGCTGTTGACTCTGCCTCCACTTCTCTCTCCTCCTCTGTCTCCTCTTCAAGCTCTTAATCCTGTTCTTCTCTCTCTTACTCAACCTCCTGTCGCCGAAGGCGGCGCCAGGCGCCACCACTGCCGGGGCCGCGCTTTGGCGCGTGACCTCTGTCACCCCGCTGCCGCCCTCCTGGCCATCTCGCACGTTCTCCTCGTCCTCCTCATCTTCTTCTTCTTCTTCATCCTCTTCCGGCTCTGAGAAGACGAGGGACGGGATGTGTGTCTGACTGTGTAATGAGCATCCGCCCGGCGTCCCCGGTCCGACCTCTGACCTGAATGGGTCTCTGGTGGTGCTAAATGAGAAGCGCTGCTGGTCTCCTGCAGCTGGCCTGGGTGAGTGTCTTGGAGGTGACAGAGGAATGGGTCTGGTTTGGACGGCAGGCCGCAGGGACGGAGAGCTTAGGGAGGATGTGGCAATGCGGGTAGAGCTGATTCCTTGGGGTCTTCGGCGTGTGTGTCCTCTCTGCAAGAGGTTTGACCCTTCTCCAAAGTCCAAAACACTGTTTGGGTGAGTGTTCGAGGGACTGCTGGACAAACCTCCAGCGCTTCCTCTCTCCCGTACATCCCGGACTCCATATGTGACAGTTGGCTCCTTCCTCTGCTTGTGTTTTCCTCTTTCTCTCCCACCGATAAGTTCAACATTCAGCCTCCCCTCGTCCCTGTCCTGGTTCCCCTCTCTCCATCTCCCTCTGTTGTCCTCTCGGCAGGTCTTCCTCTGAGCTTTTCTCCCCAGCTGGCCAGGCCTCACCAGCGGCTCCACGCCGCTCGATCTTCCCTCCCCCGCTGGACCTGCGCTCCTCAGCCGAGGTGTCGGGACCTTTAAGCGCACGGAGACAGTTTCATTGTTCCCGTTTCCTTCAACGGCATCCTCACTTCCACTACCCGCAGCGCTACTTGAGCCATTCATACGGGAAGCTCCCACGTGGGAGCTCATGACAGCACTCTGGAGCCTCCCCACTCAGAAGTCAGCAGAGCAGCCAGCTAGCCTGGTATGTCCTCTGTCATCCTTGCCACAGTCGTCTCTCAGTCCCCACTTCCTCTCGCTGTGCAGATTAAAGGTTCCTGTTTAAGAGCTTGAAAAGCCGTCCCAGTAGGAAAGGGGGAGAGCTGTACAGCTCTCTGGCCTGGACGATCCTGCCCTTGTTAGCCCCCCCTGGGGCATTCCACACTGTTGACACAGACAAAGTCCCTGCACTGAGCCCACCACAAAAGCGGCACTATTCATGGCCTCTCTATTGTCCAGTGTGACCTATAGAAAGCACACCACTGTGCAGGCACTGAACTCAATGAAATAAGGTGAAAAAGCCAGAGCAGTGTACCCCCCACACCCACCCAGTATCCACTGCCATGGTGTCAGCTTTTTTCACTCACCGTGCCAAAGGCTCCCATGACCCATTTTTTGGATGAAGTTAGTATCGAAGATAGACATACAGTGCTCCTACAGGCACTGTGGGGTGGGGCCAAAGTTCGCCTTCAATCCAAATCAGACCTGCTGAGGTGGGAAGTTACCGTCTGCATCACCAGGTCAGTTTCCAAAAAAAGTAAGGTATTTATCTATTTATGTTAGAAACAGCTGTTTCAATGTGTGGGTTTCTTTTTTCTACAACATCTCACATCACACAACATGACTTCCATCTTGGGACTAAAAGTAACGCTGCATCATGAAAAAAAAAAAGAAAGTTTAAAGTAAAGGCGTGTTTTGGTTGGAGTCGAGCTGAACAGTGGTTTATTTGGTGTCACAGGTTAATTGACAGTCAGGCCAGCTGTGTGATAAAAAGGCTATCAGAAGAAATATCTTCTCTTCCATCTTCACTTTGTTTGTTGCCGCAACTTGGTCAGATATTGGCCTCCAGGAATAGTTGCTCCCCACATTATGCAAGAATAAGAAATCCATCATCCTTCTGTCAAAGTCACTGAGGGGAACCGGCTGATCTCAGCTGACATTGAGCAAAAGTCAGGTGGAAGTCTGGGCAGTCCATCATGGGTTCACCCTGAGAGATGGCACATCCATTTGAGTCGTTACACAGCCCAGTCCACTGACGGAACATGCAAACAAGCCCTGAACCGGCTTCCCAGTTCAGAGTGTACAGATGTGCAGGCCTTTAGCGTTCAGATGCACTCACACACTTGTGGCAACTACTGAGAGCCATTCAACTCGGGGTTCAGAGTCTTGCTCAAGGTCACTCTCACATGTAGACATGTAGATTTTGAATTGAGCCTTCAACAACTAGACTGGAAAACAGATTTACAATTCAAACCAGAGCTGCCGATAAAAATGTCTTTATAGCTAAGATACCACTGGTTTTCTCTGCTTCCCTTTTGACCTTTCCTGCTTAATATTTTCATTCAGTCTTCTTGTTTTGCTCTCCAGACATTTCAGTTTCCCTTCCTTGTGTATACATGTGATGATATAAATGTATCACTCTCATTATAAACATCTCTAAACACCAGCTAAAACTGTCCTTGCATAAGTGACTGAATGGCAGATTTATGACCCGATTTGTTGCTGATTCTTGCCACCATCTCCCACCCTGCTCCCACTGTCTGACTTCTTCACTATATTAATCCCAGTTGTATCTGGTTACATGTCGAATGCAATTATCTTGAACAGGAAGCAAATGCAGTGACTGCCTCACAACTTTGCCTCCTTCTCTCTAATAAAAAATCTCACTCTGTCTCCGAGGTCCAACCTTTCACTCCACTACAGGCGCTGATGGAGGTGCCTGCCTTTCATGCTGTACTGGAAGCGGACAGCAGATGGCAGCAGTAATCCTTTCTGGACTTTTGAGGAGCTGTCTTCGGTTCTGAAATTGCCTCTCGCTTTCAGCGCTCTGGGCATCTTTTTTGTGTCTCTCTTTTAATTAACGTTCAAAACAAAACATTAAACACTGCCTCATGAGCGAGTCGCACTAACCGTATTTTCTCCTAATAAACGCAACCTGGTTTGTATTAAATGGTCTAAAAAAGGAGACGTAAATTCAAACTTCTTTCGAAGGTTTAAACCTCGTCCTACAGTTTCCCGAAAAGAAGTCTGCCCGGTTAATTTAGTTTGGGGTTTTTTTTGCTGTCTTTTTCCGCCTATGCTTTTTGGCATCTTCGAAATAAATCCGCTCACATGTGTTCGTCCCTGGCTGACACCAAACCCCTTGAAAAGCAAAGAAAAACTAAAGAAAAGTCCACGAAAGGTTCTAGTCGGTGTCCAAAGAGCGAAATGAACAGGAAAGCGGAGCTCTCCGCTCTCGTCGGCTGTCTGCGGTGAAAAACGGCGCAACAAGGGGAGCAAAGGCACAAAAACTCCGGGGCGACCTCCTCCCGGTCTGACGTACCCGAAGCTGTTGGTATAAATGAATTCAAGGCGTCACCAAGCTCAGATGATTCGCAGTACCAGTGAGTGCACCCGACTGTCAACACTCATGGGCTACAACACACACAACCCCCTCTCACACACACACACTCACACACACACTCACAAACACGTCTGCGTCATGCGTCCTGAGAGCGACATCACGAACCCGGTACCTCCGATGGACCCGGTAAAGCGCACAGCGGCGGGAGTCTGACGGGCTGACGCTTGCTTGTAGAACCCACTGCTCTGGGAAAGTTGCGCTCCGAGTGTGCTGGCTGCACTATGGATATTATAACAACGAGCGCCAACGACAGCAACGCAACCGGCGGGTACCCTGACGGAGTGGACGTGGTTGCCGACTGGGACCGGGGTGAGAATGGCACGGGGTCCGGGTCTCCGCCAGACCTGACGCTGAGTTACCAGATCATCACCTCTCTACTCCTGGGGGCCCTCATCCTCTGTTCCATATTCGGCAACGCGTGCGTCGTGGCTGCCATCGCCCTGGAGAGATCTCTCCAGAATGTGGCCAACTACCTGATCGGATCCCTGGCCGTGACGGACCTCATGGTGTCAGTGCTGGTTCTGCCCATGGCTGCCCTCTACCAGGTTTTGAACAAGTGGACTTTGGGGCAGGAGATCTGCGACTTATTCATCTCGCTGGATGTACTGTGCTGCACATCATCCATCCTGCATCTGTGCGCAATTGCCTTGGACAGGTACTGGGCCATAACAGACCCCATTGACTATGTAAATAAACGGACACCCCGGCGAGCTGCACTCTTGATCAGCGTGACTTGGCTAATCGGTTTCTCCATCTCTATTCCGCCTATGTTAGGCTGGAGAAGCGACGAGGACAGGGCGAACCCCGACGCGTGCATGATCAGCCAGGACCCGGGCTACACTATTTACTCCACCTTCGGTGCTTTTTACATCCCGCTCATCCTGATGCTGGTCCTGTACGGGCGAATATTCAAGGCGGCTCGCTTTCGGATTCGGAAAACCGTCAAGAAGACCGAGAAGACGAAAGCGTCGGAGAGGAGCCTGACCGTGTCCCCGGCCATCTTCCACAAAAAGACCAACGGGGAGACCGGCGGCAAGGGCTGGAAGCGCGCCGACGAGTCCAAGCCCAGCTCGCCGTGCGTAAACGGCGCGGTGAAGCACGGGGACGAGGGCGAGTCGCTGGAGATCATAGAAGTTATCAGCAACTCCAAGACGCACCTGCCCCTGCCCAACACCCCCCAGTCCTCCTCGCAAGGCTACGAGAACATGAACGAAAAGAACTCGGGGGCCAAAAGGAAGCTGGCGCTGGCCAGGGAGCGCAAGACGGTGAAAACGCTGGGCATCATCATGGGCACGTTCATCTTCTGCTGGCTGCCCTTTTTCATCGTCGCCCTCGTGCTGCCTTTCTGTGCAGAAAGCTGCTACATGCCCGACTGGCTGGGCGCAGTCATTAACTGGCTGGGCTACTCCAACTCCCTCCTTAACCCCATAATATATGCCTACTTCAACAAAGACTTCCAAAGTGCTTTCAAGAAGATCATCAGATGCAAATTCCACAGACCGTAACCGCACGTTTAAAGTGGGGGCGTTCGCTTCAGTGTGGAGCAACAGCAGAAGCATGGTCACTGACTGTATCGAGCAGCAAAACATAAAGAATACACAGACTTTCATTCAGGGACTTTCAGGGCGTGTGTGCGTGTGTGTGTGTGTGTGTGAGAGAGAGAGAGAGAGAAAGAGAGTTCGGGAGGTCGTGTAAGAAAAACTGAACGGAAAAAAAAACAAAACAGCAACCACCGATGAAACGAGACAAGACAGAAACTTTCGCTCTTAATGTACAAGCTCATGTTTAATCAGTGTCGTAGCTACAGTATCTAGCCTTTATGCGTCGGCAGCCATCCTTGTATTGCCATGCAGGACGTGTCATGTGCTGATTCCATGCATTTTTTCTCACGAGGCACGCGGGGTTTCTGTCCCATGTCACGAGCTTTGTAGCACCGAAACAATAAAAGCAATCCAAGTTTGTCATTAATAAATATGAGTCGGTTTTGTTTTTGTTTTAGAGCATTAAAATAAAAAAGGAGCTTAAAAGAGGGAGACAGAGAGAAAGAGAGACCAGGGCCAACTTCTGAAATGTCACAGTCTCCACTGGGGACCTCGTGCATCTTCATCTTCATTTATTGCTGTTGAGCACACAAGGAAGATGGGAAACAACTGTCTGACAGTACTGCACAGAGGATGACGGGGAGAGACCACCTGGGTTATCAGTGCATGACGTGTTTGGAATATCACTGAAAATGGGTATTGGACAAAAGCCTCCCCCCTATCTTTCTATCAAGCCCATAGCAAAGTTGAAAGCAAAAAAGAGATGGGCATGTGTTTTTTTTTCTTTGGCAGAAAAATTGAAGTCTGGTATTACATTGATGAAATGATATGTTTTCTATCTCTCTGCCCCCCCTCCCTCTTCCATCACTCCATTTCAGAGTCCCAGATTGGCCACCTGTTTGTGGAAAAACACAGAGAGAATCAGCAGCATGTCACAGAAAGATTGCTGAGAGAAAGACAAAAACAAAAAAGGGAATCATGAAACTTTTTTGTGTTACTTTGGATAGGATAGGATAGGATAGGATAGGGAAGACATATTACACCATGAGCATCAAATGACTCTGTTAAATTAAGCAGTCACTCTCATTATGGCTTTATGGTGAAGGCTTAAAAAAAGAAAAGAGCACATGCACATATTTCAAAGAGTTGCAGGAAGCCTCTTCACTGCACGACCAGCTCTCATCTATCAAACGAATCCGTGACACAAATCCAGTTACCGCAGATGCAACGATAAAGACCGTGAGACATTAAAAGAGGAAGGAAGGAGGGGGAAATAACTTTCAGGAGGAAGAAGCCCCAATGAAGCCCGCACGCCTCATCAGATGGGTGGCTCGCTGAGTCACCCTCATGGCAACATATCAGAGCCCCAAGGCGTCACGGGTCACTCAGGGTGTCACAGGCTGGCTGGCTGGCTGGCTGGCTGGCTGAGGACAGGCAGGGATGTGAGCGGCAGCATGACAATCTGGAAGGGGGCACCTGTGGCATACAAACACATTCAGGCAGGAGAAGTGGTCCGATGCTCTGTTAGGTAAACACCTGCTCCACAAACCCCACAAAAACACCGCTGGTTGTATTTTTTCATGATGAATTCACAGACACTTGTTTTCCACTCGGGACTTAGGAAAGGCTTTTGGCTTTAAAATGCTTTGACATATATCTCAGATAAGGATGAGGAAAGCTTTATTCTACCCCGATAGTAATACTTCTTAAGGCTTCACTTCGCGGTTCAGTGTGTATGAACATATTTTTCCTACATAGGTGATCTGTAAAAGCCCCGATGGCAGTGGAGGAATTGTAAATACCCCTTTAAATACTGGCCCTGATCACATACATGAGCCTAACTTTATGTAGTGTTGTGGAAAAAAAGAGGTTTTGCATCAAAGTCTGTCACTCCAAGGAACTGTTTTACACTAAGGAGGAAACATTGATTTTGATGTTAAGATGACAAAAGAGCCTGAGAGTTGCTGCATCTGCAGCCATTCTGTTTCTTTTAGAGATATGCATATTTCGGGGCCTTCAATGTTTCAACAACAACAACAACAACAATCGCAATAATAATAATAATAATAATAATAATAATAATAATAATAATAATAATAATAATAATAATAATAATAATACATGCTCCTTATTTTTGATAGTATCATTATTTCCCAAAATAGATTGCATGCTAAAAAACACCCAAAACCACAACAGTAAGACACCAATAATGTTAAATAAAGAATGAATTTACAGAAAATATATGAAAGAAATGCAAGACTTTGTCTGAGTTCAGCAGATGGAGTCCTGCACAGTATAGAGGCTCTAATAGCAAAAGCTCCATCACCCTTTAGTCAACAGCTGTGACCTGTGAGCAGCCATCCACAGATGGCTCCGTAAATACCCCTTTTGCAGTCTCTGTCTGAACCCAAAGTAGTGGTGAAAAGTGATGAGCCTTCAGCCCTCCTCCTGAGCGCTGCTCATTATGGTATGTAATGTTATCCACACTCAAACTGAAACCCTACATAGTGAAAGAACTGATTGACAGCGAATTGAGAACTAATTTGCCATATATGAATTCTATCTTTTCATTATTGCCATTTGATCCAATTCGATGATTTAGGTGTACCGGATGCAGGAATGCGACGCTTCTATTCCATCGCCTGATAGCAAATCAAATGTCTTTGTTTCTGACTGGAAGATTCACCCTCGTAACAATTAGCTGATTGATGGATAACAAAAAAAATTGTTGCAGCTCTGATAAGGGCTCACAATAGCACAATCACAGACTTGCCGAAATCATTGAGAGAAGCCTCGTGAACTGAAGAGGGCATGATTTGCAGAGTAGCAATGTTTTGATCAAGTACAAAAGGGGGTCAAACCACCATTTAAATTTATTTGTGGAGGAAACTGAGCTGGAGACGGGAGGTGGCGGAGTCTCCTTCCGTCTTTGAGTTTCCCACTTCCTCCGATCGCTCGGGTTAAAGTGCCGCGTTGAAAAAGGCTTCTGGGAAAACAAATCCCATATCTATGACCTCCAGGTCAAGTTCTGGGCTTGTGATGTGCTTCTGGGAAGCCCAGAGAGAACGCGGTGGGAGCTGCCAAGCACAGTTTGGAATATTTTTTCTCAGTTGTGAGTCACACTTTGTGTCAGGCCTGAATAATCATTACGTTTCGGTTGTGGTTTCCAGGATTATACAGAGGTTGACCTGCTGTAAACCGTGTCATAATAGCAAAGGTTAATCCAACTCTTTGTGGGATTCTTAAATGTAATTTAGGTAGGTGGGCGTCGTGTGTGATGATGCAGGAGCTTTCCTCCCACCCAACAGCAGTGCAGAGAAAAAGAGAGGGTCGCAGGATTACATTAAACAGGTTCCATTACCGCAGGGATTATAGATTATGTTCTAAGTGTTGCCCTTTGACCTCAAAGTGTGAAAGTTAACAGATTCGGCCTCACATTCGGTAGTTTAGCGCTGGTCCGACATGGCAGAATAATTTCAGGTCGAAAAGGTTTAAACAGCTTTTGTTTCAAGGCAAAGTGCTGCCACTTATCAAATATTTATGGACTCTTTGGGGAAAGGTAACGCAGCCAAATAAGTGTTAAGTCCAAGGAAACTTTATTAGTTTTCAAGTGACATTTTATTTGCAGTTTAATTGCAATTTTATTTGCTTTGCGTCTTTGAAATCGATTGTTCAGATCGATCGTAAACATCAGTGGCCACCCAATAATGGTCAAATGTAATGGTCTGATTTTTAACAGCAGAATGCACAAGCAACCTATGGAGGAACTATGCTTTTCAATTAAAAGGTAATAATTTACTCTTAGTGATCAAAATTGAACATTGAAAAGAATCGCGAGACAGAAGCAAAGAGAACGTGAGGGAGGAATAGATGGGACTGAACACTCAGCACAACACATGTTTCTGCTTCACCCCCTCCTACTTCAGGGTCTTTTTGATCTGTCATACTTTTTTTTTTTAAAGGATCTCACAACCCACAGCCCACCATACACCGGAGGCTCTGTCTCCCCGTCCAAGCCTGAAAAGAAAAAAAAAAAAACAGGCAGGAAGGAAGGAGCACAACGAGACTCCCTCTGACACGGAGAAATGAGGGCTCAGATGTGAGTGTGTGTGTGTGTGTGTGTGTGTGTGTGTGTGTGTTTTACCTCAGAGGTTACTTACAAATAGATGTGTCATTTCTCTTTCCGACTATAGTCCAAATGTTGATGGATGGACGGCCACTCGCTCGCACAAACACACTCGCACACCCTCGTAACAGTGATGGAAAACTGTGTTCAAGGACGAATGCGCCACAACAGTGGGAGTAAACAAAGTGTCATCAATTCTGCCACTTGCTGCTTTCACAAACAATCCAAGAGCATGAGAGAGATGAAGAGTTGCACCCCGCTGCTGCTGTCAGGATTACAGCTGGTGAGGAATGTTTCACCTCTGCCTTTGATATCCCAAACAACTCCTCTGCCTCTCCTTTAACCACAGAGAAACATTTGTGGCTCCGCTCCGCTATTTGCTCTCCATGTTTAAAGTTACCCCTCCCCCCCACCCCCCTAAACTGTCTCCTCTTCTCCCAGAGAATCGCTCAGCTTTTTCTTATGAGTGCCACTCGGCAGAAAAAACTTTGGGGTGGACCAAAGCAGGACAAGAGGAGCAAACACTGCTCAACATCACTGTTGAGAAGCGACCACTCCAAACTCACTTTGGTGACCCTTTTTTGCAGCTCCAAAGTGAGTACAGGAATGTGCATGTACTCGTGACAAACGTCGAAATTTATATCAAATTGATTCTATTTTTACATCTACAAAATAGAAATCAAATGAATATGTATATACAGTATATATTTTAAAACATTTTTATAAACCATGAACTTCGTGATTTGTTTTTTTGCATCATCCTGCAGATGCCGAAAAACAAAGTCAATCAATATTTCCCTGGGAACAAAGTGCCTTCCTGCCAAAAAAATCTACAACTTATTGACAAGAATATTTTGTGTACAATAAAATACAGAAAAGTAAAACTAATCAATAAAGTGTTAGATCACAGTCAGGTGGAACCAACTTTAACTTACAGCTGTGCTTTAAATGAGGCATGCATCTGGCCAGCGTCATGCAACGCACACACCGGTGCTTCGAACGTCATCGGTCGCACATTCACAATTGGCTTTGCAATTGGACTGACTCGCCTTCACTGAAGTGTGAGGCGACTTTAATCTTCGAGACGCTCTCCCTTGCGTGCTCGGAGGG
>JASSRZ010000011.1:14223012-14238101 GCA_032164315.1 Malacoctenus gilli
CACACACACACACACACACACACACACACACACACACACACACACACACACACACACACACACACACAGAAACACACTCAAGCACGAGACAAACAAAAAAAAACCGTGGTTATTTCCCTAAGCTCCGCTGACAGTCGTATTCTGTCCTAATTGAGACACGCTGCAAAAACCTTCACCTCTCCTTAGTAACACAAGTTAACAAAGTGATAGCGGAGCCTTTTTGAGAGCAGCAGGCATTACTGCTGCTCACACCCACATGACACCAATGATAGTGGGTTTTTTTTCACTTCAATAACATCATTTTCACCTGCATTTGTTATCTTTTGATTTGTGTTTTTTTATTTTCGATGGCTTTCTTGTTTGGACTGCAGTTTAAAACGAGACTATAGGCAACTCTTACAAGGCAGTTTACATCAGAAAGTTTTGTTGTCCACATAAATTTTTTTTTTTTTTCAAAGCAATGTGAAAAATCGATGTGGTTGAAAGCCAGCGAAGTGAGCAACATGACTTGCAATAGGAAGCCTGCAGCCCAACAGCACAGACCCCATGAGGTTCAACTCAATTTTCGGACCCATTTTCAGGGGGAAAACCAGGCACATCTGAGAGGGTCTTTGTTCTGGTTTATTATATAACTGCACTGTGGCTGATTGTCACGGTGTTAGCATGTGTGCTCCGTGTGAAAGGAACTCTAAAACGACAGGCTGAATAATATATGGTCAGATCTACGGTGCATTTGCTGTTTTCCCCCTGTCCCGTTTCTGGTGAAACAGTCCCCTCTCCCTGCCCGGGTTGCCGAGTGATGGATTAGCTGATAAATGGAAGCAGGAAGACGGTGAAAAGAGGGCCGTGTTTACCTTCTTTATTAGCAAATGGCATTAAAGAGAGAAATGATATTTTTGAGGGTCACATAACTTCTTTACTTCCCTTCTCGAGATGAAAACACAGCTCCCCGCAAAACTTCACCTATTTTTCATCAGACGGAGAACTCTTCCGAGTGGAACATGTGTAGGAATAATCAGACCACAGGCTGAAGGCTAATCTGAAGAGCCTTCAGTGTGAGCAGATGAGAGAGCTGCTGCAGTATGTGTACGTGCAAGTAATTCTCTTTCAAGCATGAAAAACATATAGTATTTCACTATTTACAGCTGCACATATTTTTGCTCAGATGAGAACGTATTTTTTCCTCATTTGAATGTGTTTGGACGTGAGCGGCCAGCCTCGGGGTCATTTCATGCCTACATGGGATTGTCATACATGTGTAAACAAATCGTGCACACAGTGTACGTTTCTGTTGCGCGATGTGCATGCACTCGTGCAATCTGTTTTCTGTCGACTAATGATAGGAGGAGAGCAGCAGAAGGACCCACGGCGAAGCCTATCCATTAGTCTCTGTCGCCGTCCAGCTGCAGTCCTATGTACCTAAAGGATAAGAGCTCCCTGACACTTCATCATTCGCAAACCGAGCCCATAACTGAGGCCAATTAGATACATGCCGCACGAACAGTGACCAGGGGCTTATCTTATGGTGCTCTGACCACACCATTTAACAGAGCGAGAGTGCCCGAGCAGACCCCCGCAGGCGGCCATGCATGGCCACTGTACAAACAGAGACGAGTGTGGAGTTGCAGATACTCTGCAGTGTTACATGCGTAGCATATAGAAGGTCCATATATATAGGAGGAACAATAAACATTCCCAGCGGCACGAGCGATGCTATTTATTCAGCCGTGATGTGAATAAATCTGGCATGTGACCCTGAAGGGGGATCTCAGGTATGATGTAGGAAGCTTTAGTGTTCTCAGTGTCAACCGAGAGGCTTCTTGTTCATAGCAGTCGAGGTCCTTGAAACCCTGTGAACGCATGCCGATCGACACCAACTTAGTTTTCCTTTGTAATCTGCGGGTGCCCCCCCCTCCCCACCCCCCGCTGCCTGGCTTCACACCTCTATAGAATCAACAACCACGGATGAAATAAAGATTTCCGCAAATTTAGAAAAAGTCTGACAAAGATGTTCCAACGAAGGATCTGATCACGATACGCTGTCAGCTCCTCCCCTTCCTCCCTCATGTCTCTACTCTCACTTTTCCCTTGCTTCACTTATTGCCTTTGTTCATTCTCGCCCGCAAACAGTCCTCTCGTACCTCTGCTTTATACCTTAATTTCACTTCCCTCTTGACATCAACAGAAAGAGAAGAAGGTCAGAGAGGAGCAGTGCCAACTTGTCGCTTGGCTGGCGGAAACTCTTCATGTTTTGCTTTTGTTTGATTTTCCTAAGCTGTGGTTGCTTTCAGATGGCTGCATGTCTGGAGAAATACTTGGATACAGTTGAGTAAATAGAGACGTAGGTTGACAGAGGGAGACAGAAATAACGAGAAGGGCACTGGGTAGAACACATACCTCCACCAAGACGCTTGTTAAACTTTTTTTACCTTATCTTCTTGGACCCTGCAGTGTTGAAATGAGTCACACACTCTGAAAAGATTCCACAGAGATGTCGTTATTCAAGATTATATATCACCCGATCACCACCTGAATAAACCTCGTCCCTGAATACCCCCCCCCCGCCCCCCGCCTTCCTGCAAATTTTGTTCAAACTTTATGAATTGTTCTGTCAACAGGCACACAGACAAACCAACAAAATGGGGCAAAAGACATTACATCCCCAGTGGAGGTAATAACTAGGGGCTTAGTTATTCCAGCGTAACTCTAAATATCAGTTTTATATTCATGGGGCCCTCTCCTGTAGATGAAAGTGTAAGAAAAAGGATGAAGAAAAACAATAGATTTCAAAAAATGAAGTGGTACGACCAGGCTAACTATAATATTTGAAAAATGTAATGCAGACATCAAAATTGAAATAAATAAAAATAACTTATTCATCTTTCTTCTAAAAGTAATTCAAGTTAAGATAAATTTGCTCACTATTAGCAGAATTATTGTGTGAAATTATGTTATATTCTCAGCCCTCAAACCATTAAGACATTAAATAATGAGTTGAGTTGAGTCATTAGAAAGGAAATGCACCTAAAAAAAACCCCTCTCCTGCAAAGAATAAAGTTAATGAAATATGGGAGTACATAGTGCAAACTGTAGCCCGTATGGATAATATATGCCTGTCTCAGCTCCTATTAATTATGTAGACTGTCAAGGTTTGCAGAGTCAGCAAAAGAAAATCTGTATACCAGTAAAGCAATGCCTGCCCTTAAAATCGCCCCAAATTGTTTTCAAATCTTCCTCCGAGATGACTCATTGGTGTTGCATCGCTGAACCAGCAGTTTGAGTGTTTGCATGTGGCTTTGCATGTATATATAAGTGATGAGCACACAAATGCAGTGATCATATTCAAATTCGTGTCGATATCCCGCTTTCCATTTGATGTTGTCAGCCCCCCCACATGACAGCTGCCTCTCTAACGCTTGTGTAACATTGTGTTCGTTCTCTCAGTGGTGTTCAAACAACTGGTTGCTCAGTTATGCAGCTGAACCAGGTCCTCTAATCATCCGCCCAGCATTGGGTCAACCCAAGGTGACACCGGCCACAGAAACTGACCCAGAAACAACATGGTTGCCACTAGCTAACCTTTCAATGGCACGCACGGGAAGCATTGGGTTACATAAGAAGGAAATGCTCGGTTACAGAAGGCTGTTGAACGCGGCGCTGTAGTCTTAATTCGAAAAGCCTCAGGAAAGTAACAGCGGCGGATAAGAGGCAGCGGCAGATAAACTCAACTAAAGCTGTCAGTTATCATAAGGAGGTGCTGAAAGAAGCATGGAAAGAAGGTCGTGACCACATTTAATGGAAAATTACATTTCAGCTATGAAGAAGAGGGGGGAGAGATTAACTTTGAATTGTTCAACCAAAAATAACACAGTGGTGGGCACTTTATAGTCTATAGTCTGCTGCCGCACATTTCAGTGAAAGTATCAGTTTTGGTTTTTAATTGGGTAAACTTGTTGTTGTTGTAAAAAGAATTACATTTCTGATACTCTGTGCTGCTTATCCAGCTGTAGGTTGCCAGGTTGTGGCGCCAATCCTGGCTTAGATTGGGTAGAGGCAGAGTGCATCCTTGACAGGGTGTCAGTCAGAAAACATGCAAACTCACACAGAGAGACTCCAGATGGGGCTGTACCAAGGGCCCCTTTTCTTTCTGCTACTGCACCACCATGCAGCTCCGTGTTCCACATTAATAATAGAATATTATATGAGGGTCTTTTTGGTTCACTTACCACTAGAATGTTAATGTTGGTTTATTCACGTCATTGATTTACACGGTTGCATGATCACCGCAAAGTAAAACAATCACCCTAAACTCGGTCGCCAATCTATAAACTCTGAATACTTTGTGGGCACAATCTTTGCCAACTCAAAGATCACAAAAGTGCCACAGCAAGAGTAATGAGATAAAGGTTCAAACAATAGCAATGAATTATTGAATACACGTCAACAAACACTCACCTACATATGTGGCTTATTCTTACAATTTCCTTCAAAGCTTTCACATGAATCATAAATGTTTTATTTCTGTTGGTGGTGGTGTGGTAATGCAATGGTGAAACACAGGAGAAACACAGGCTTTATAGTGATTTGAGCTCACGACCTTTCTGTGGGACGTTTGCATGTGCCTGCCTGCATAAATGGTTCTTGTTCCTGTTTGTTTTGTTTGCTGCCGTTCTGTACAAATGCGCACAAAAGGCTGATTAGGAATACGAGCCGCAAGTGTTGATTAACGAATGGGTTGCTGACGTGTCCCTGTGTGAGGCCTGAGATCGCTGTTTGTTGGCAGGTTCAGGGTGAATCCTGCACAATTTGGTCACAACAGACTGTGAGCAACCCCTCGCTGTGTTAACGTGCTCCCCTTTTCTTCTTTTGCTAAATGATTTTGATACAAATAAAAGTTTGGATCACGGCACAACATCGCACCATGAAGTTAAATAACACACGAACGATGTGCCAAGCACATGCAGCATTCAGATTACAGTTGCATCACCTCTTCGGTCTGAATGTAATTGCAATCAGAAAGCTTCACTCTAATCAGATAAAACTGATCCTGACATTTTATCACAGTATTTATGGTCAAAGTCATCAAAAAACATGAATTGATATTTTTAACACATCCATTTTTTCATTTATCTTTTATGGCTTGTTTATAGAAAAAAAAGACACCTTTTTGAGATATTTGATGAGCTAGCGTCTGTGTTGTGTCTCGTGATGTCTCCCTGTTCATTTGTGTTACCACTTAGTGTCGTCAGAAATAGCTTAATCATATAGTTGGTGCTTTAACTTGCTGTTCTTAACAGGATTTTTTATTTTGAGTTAATGAAAGAAAAAAATCCAACCATTTAGTTGCATCAAACTGGAAGAAGGTACGGGACCAAAAGAAGAGGTCCTTGATAAACATATATCGAGTGAAAATTAGTGTTGGGACACATGTTATATTGATGCAGGGGACGACTGTAGGTTGCTTTTATGTCCCCAGCTCTCTTCAACTCAAACCTTTGCATTTGCACTTATGCAACGGAATAATCGCGAGATGCACATGACATGCAGTTGAACTCTCCTGGTCAAAGGCAGGCGGGATGAGGGGGGGGGTCAAACGCGGTTCCATGGCTAAACTGTTTGTCTCTGACACTAATCTGGAAAAGCCACATTTGAATAATTACACAGTGGATGTATTTTCACTGCACATGATGTTAAATGTGAATCTGACTGTAGTGGAGGATGTGGACTAAACCAGTTCACCTTGGTGCTGACTGAATTGTTTTGCATTGCCTTTCTTTTTTTTTTGGATGGACAATTGTCTTCAATCTATAGAAGCCTGGGTCAGATGAACCAGTATATTCCAACTCAAACTCACTTGGCTGGTGAATGTCAGTTAATCTGAGAAGTGACACTTTTACATTCGAGGTCATTTATTCCCCACAGCAGAGAAATGGATTTTTATTCCTGACACACACAAATAGCGCATAATAACGTGCTTCATGCATGGATCTCCATTGCGTGCAGAATAAGACCAGGAAAAAAAAGTGGGGGGTGGGGTGGGGGGGTTCTGCGACGGATAAAATATGCTGTTTGACAAAATATGAATAATGAAGTGCAGCTCCTTCGCTGCTAATTTAAAGTGAACAGGGTTACGACCACCGTACGTCCTCTTTGATTGACTCCCTTTCATGTAAAGTCGCTCTGGTCTGCCCTCACATGCCGTATTGTCCCGTGTCATGAAGAACAGGATGTGACATGTTTTACAGTTACATAGCACAGACTTACTGGCATAAAAAAAAAAAAAACTGCAAAGGGAAAAAGAAAAATTGCAGTATGTTCGACGTAATGAATGTGACTGCGACAAGTTAGAGGGAAAATGGATCGAGGCAGCAGAGAGTGAAATAATATCTGATTCTCTTGCTGCTAAGCTGGAACATTTTCTCCCCTCCCAAACAACACTCAGTATCAATAAAGCTGAGCCGCGGGACCGTAAGGGGGAAGTGGGGTGGGGGGTGGGGGTGATCAGCTGCTCAAATCCACCAGGATGAGACTAGGATTAACAGAGATGTGTGAACAATACGTCGCACTGATTGCAGAAAGCTCGCCTCGCCAAATGACAAAAATTCACTGCGTGAAACTGTGTGGGGAGAGTGTGACTTCTGTAAATTGGAAAAAAGGGAGGGAATGGGGGGGGGGGGGGAAATGCTTGCAGGTTGTCTTACTGTACTTTACAGAAGTACACAGGGACTCTTGGAAGAAAAACACCCTTGCCTCCAAATATCACTGGAGGCTTTTCTTTAACTTGCCTGTAATACTTTTCTTTCTCTCCCCCCCCCCCCAAACCGTCTTCCTTTTATGTCCTCTGGCTCCATTACCCCTCAGTCATTATCATTCACTTACTCTCCGTCTCCTGCTTGTAATTCTCTTCTAGCCCACGGTCAGTTTGCAGCACTTCATTAAAGGACTTTTTCACCCTAAGACTTCTTGTGTCCTATTTTGTTCCTCCATCACTTCGTTCTATTGTTTCTCCGAAACGAGGTTATTCATGCTGTGTTGAAAGCCACAAAAGAGGGATGGACAGGACGTGCGAAACATGTTTGTACAAAGACAAGCGATGCAGGGCTAAAAACACACCGTCGAAAGAGAACGACTGAGAGAAATACTGCTAATACATGAAAAGCTCAATGGATGTAGCCTAAACAGAGAAAGTGGAGTAAAAAAACAAAAAAAATGCAGCCTGCATACTTGAGCTCTATCAGTGAGGGTGTCCCGTTGATCCAATCTGCTTTGTGATGGGCAATCTGCTGCCTCAGTTTGGAGTTTCAGGCATCTGGCGCATCTTGTTTGTGTGTTAAAGGTGCACTCGGCACAGCCAGCAGGGTCGAGTTCTGCGCTCGACGCTGTAAAGGGATTTCATCTCTTATTTGCCTTGAAAGAGCTCGAGAGCCACACAGATGAATTGGAGGAAGTTTTGGGGTATATTTGAGCTTCTTTGTTAAAGCATCTTGGATTCAAGACCCTTTGACCACTGTCTTCCTGCACACAAATGGGACATTTTTTGCCGAATCTGCCAACAGGAAATTCATTAGGGACCCTTTGATGAATTTGAAAAAAGAAGGAAAAAAAAGAATAAAATAAAAATGAGTAGATCAGTTGGCTGCATCCCTCATACTTTGGGGCCGTTTCTATCCATGTGGCAAACCATGAAACTGTGGGTGTCATGTTGAGACTTTATTAATACCAATGAGTGGCTGCCTTCAGTCCAAAGCTTGCATCTGGAGGCCTTAAGGGGGCACCATGTCTGACAAATTATAGCTATCAATGGCTGTGATTTTTAGAATCACCACGTCTTCAGTGCCAAGTCGCATTCAAGCAGTTCGAAATCATCGAATTGTTACAATATGTCAGGGAACTTTGTAGAAACATGCACCTTTTTTAAAACACAAACCTTTCTTTTATATTCATGGGTCTAGAGAACACCTGAAAGGGGCACCAACCTTTTTTTATGCCCTTCATGGCTTCCTATTGTACTACAGTGCTTTCCCTATAACCTTTCACTCTTTCTTCTATTTTTGCCTCTTGCCCCAAAACCAACACCTACCTCAACGTAATCCTCCCGAGGTGGCCTCCTCCATCATTAGGCTCCAGCTGAACAGAGTGAGTGCGGCAATATCTCCTCGGGCCCGCTGAAATAAGCCCTGCAGGTAATGGCTCAGCATCCACAGCAACAACCTTGATGTGGGGGAGATCATTCACAAGTGGCTTTGGACAGGAAGCAATTTCACACAATATGACTTCCTCCTTGTTTACTGAAAATATGTAATCTATCTCCTTTCCAGAGTGTGTTTTTCTTAGAAGTTCGTTTCTATATATATATATCTTTCTTCCAGAGATCCATCACCATCTAACTTCTCTTTGAATCCGAACCCCCTGTGAACCACGGTCAACGTGCTCAAACAGTCACTTTTTCCAGGCTCTGTCTCCGAGAGAGCTTAAGAGTTTGCAGTGAAAGCAATATCAGTGCTTGACGTGAAGGAACGAAAATAATTTCAGAAAATACAACTTACAGATAGCGAACTCATTGTCCTGTGCTAGAAAGAGAGAGAGTTCCTCCATCATAACATCCAAACACAAAAGTCACAATCTTCTCAAGGTGTGCGGGTGTAAAATTCATGTGCATACAAAGGTGGAATGACTTGTGGTCGAAACTCGGGACTGCATTTGATGAACATGCAAGACAGCGAACTGTCTCATGTGTGGTTGCAGGCAAAGGTTTGTTTCAAGCTGATCAAACGTGAATGCCAACAGGTCGAAAGAGCAACGTGTTTCAGTCTGTACACCTCTTGGTAGGTCGAGTCATGAATTTGTTCAGCAATTTACTTGGCAAGAGTGAGAGTGTCTGTCTGTGCAGTTGGTTTAAGTTCATTTTATTCGATAAGAAAACTTAAGTGCATCAATAATTCCCTTTCGATGTGATGAAGGAGCTACTTGGACGAGAAAAAAACCCAAACTGAATTTTACCTGGCAAGAATCACTTCTTTGCAACGTGACTCTTTTCAACTCACTTGTTTGGGTGCCGTGCGCTTTCTGTGTCAGTCATGTACATTATTACACCGAACACTCGTCTCCTCGTCAGGATACAATGGACGTATTACAGCAGCCACTTAAAAATCAAGCCTGAGCTCGAAGCAATGCATTTTGGTCCATAATTGCATTTGGCAATATTCATTTGGTAATGACTGCAAAAGAAAAAAAAACGTAAGATGGCCAATTTCATTGTAGTACTGGAGCATGAAGACTATTGCAATTCCAAGCTTGGACGCACTGTGGAGTTTAGCTCAGTCATCAGGTTGCATACGAGAAAAGGATGGAGCAGAATCGTGGATTTAAAGAAGACTGACATGAGGGGGGGGGGGGGGACGATGACCAAAGCAATCATGTAATACATGGAGGACAAGACAGTACAAGAAACACTGTTTGTTTCCCTTCAATCAGTATCTGCTGTGTTGCCCTGCTATCCTTGCGGTAAGCCAATGTGGATATCAATATATGTCCCACCTGCTTGGGATCAATTCTCTTCACACAGAGATCTGTTAACAGCAAACAGGAAATCCGCCAGATTCATTGTTCCTGCAAAGCACCTGCTCTGCTTTCTTTTCCCTCCGTGAATAGTTGCAATCCATCCGAGTATCCGTCTCTTTTTCTTCTCTCTCCATCACGAGCTCAACAAAATACATGTGTTCTATGCTTCGCAGCAGAACCTTGCTCTTTGTCCTTTTTTTTAAATACAATTCTATTCTCCCATCTCTCTCTCTCTCTGCCTTTCTCCTGGCGTCCAGATGTGCTGAGTCTCTGCTCAAAAGCCCTGTCCCCATTTCGGAGCACAATAAACAGTTGTTGGCGGTGTGGAATAACAAACATTATCACCATGGATACTCCTCTATCCCATGAGCCCTGAGTGGCCCTTTTCGAGTTCTAAAAGGAGCAATTACCTGATGACATCAAACACAGGTGACGACATAAAAAAAGCAAAGCGAGGCATTTGGGCTGGAGCCATTTATCAGACAGGTGGGGGGGGGGGCTTATTCAGCGGGGATGTGCTGGTTTCAGGAAAAACAAGGGTTCATTGCAGTTATAAAACACAGCACTTTGGTTCTGAACTACCAGTTTAGGGAAACCCCCCTCCGAATGAGACCCAAAACCTGAGAAGATTAAAGATGAGTTATTGTGAGCTGTTTGTTTCCATGGAGGCCATACAGCTACAAACGGTGTTGGTTTAAGACATGACAGATTGAACTTATCAGTGAATGGGCATAACCAATCAAAACAGATAACAGATTGTATGACACAGTCAAAACAACCACGTTTACTTTTAGGTGTTTGTTTTCTCTCAACAGTGGGTCTAATGATGTGGGGGGGGGGGCAGACAGCTCCGATTGCGTAGATTTCCTCCACAACTCGTCATTGTGACTCTCAGCATGTTGTTTTACACTGTCGCAATCAAAACATTTGTAATTTTAGAGCGGTCTCTGCATGAAACAGCCTCATTCCTACATTCCTAGCTCGAACAAACGGCTATTGTGAGAGGAAAAAGCCCTTGAATTTCCACCAGGCCAGCAATAACCATGATGCTACCTCTCTGCTGGTGATGGCCTGGAAGGGGGGGTTAATTGGCTGATATCCCCCTTAACAGCTGGGAATGACCACGAGTGAAACTGGCGGATTACAGTGCTGAGTGAACAGAAATGTGATGAGTTAATGCCAAAGATGCGGTTTGCTTGATTTAATGTCATCATATTGATAATATTTCTTCGCACAGTTGAAATGTGGACTTTGTAAAAATCTAATAAAATCTAAAGTTGAGCTTTGAAAACGAATACGGTTTTTCTAAATAACACAAAAAAAGCAACAGTAAAAGAAGATTAATTGTTGGTCCACCATAACAAAAAATATATCTACGTCCAAATGATGGTTTTTTTTTCGATTTATTTTTGTCGAGATAATGATATATCGTAGGTTTCAGTCTTTCTGCATCAGCATTGAAGTATTGGCCTATCATCCAATGTGTCACGTTAACTTGGCCTTGTGAAACAAGACCGGGCAGCAGGAAGCCTGTCGGATCATCGGCACACTGTCATGATAATAGAGAAAAAAAAGATTTCTGTGAAGAATAAAAGAAAATAGGAGAAAGCGGGTGCAGCAGTGCTGCTCCGTGGCGGATTTTGCGTTCCTGGATAGAGCCCACGACGAGCTGCAGCTGAGCGCCAAGGACCTTAGGGCAAATCAGCATTGGATGATCTTGACAATTTCACTTTTGCATTAGAAAATTGATTGCGGTGTTGCTCCCTTAAGTGCCAGCCTGGCATTTTTGTATCTGGGGAGTTAAAAGATGAAATAATTCAGAGTCCAACGAAGTGGAGTCTCATTTAAACCGAACGATGTTGATTTTAGGCAAAGTTCAACATGAAATGTGGATTGCCTTTGGGTTCCCTGAAGAGTTTTTCATAACCCAAATGATTAAATAAAGAGGTTGGGAGCTCACTACAGTGTTAACAATTGATCAGCAAGCTGGCACCACAGTGTGAACTCCACAGAGTAAGATAATGGGACAGAAAAGGCATAATAGATACAACATGTAAACATAGGAAAGAATAAGAAACACAGAATATTGCCCCAAGGACAGTTGAGACGACAGTTTAGAGGGCAGTTGGGTGAGGGTTGGAATTACACTTAGCGAGGATACAAAAAACAGTATAAGTCATTCGGACACGTTTCCTCATCAATGCTCACGTGAAACGATCTCTACCTAATGGAAAAGTTAAGCTGTACCTGACCTCACCCGCATAAAGTGCAGTCATATAGATCACCATGAAGAAAAGCAATTGTTCTATCAGGTAAGAGGATGTACCGGTTAAACAATGGCCTGGAGTTGGACAGAATGCTGTGGCCTTGGATGCTTTGTAGGCGATCAGAGTGCAGCGAGGAGGCGCTCAGGGGAGAAGCCAGGGAGAGTACAGTAACATGTCAACTCCGCCGTTCAAAGTCCACACCGTCGGCATTTCAATGAGATCGGCACGGGAGAAAGCATACGGCGAGTATTCATACACAGAGTTTGTTTGAGGATGAAACTAGGCAGTTACAGCTGGCCAACCTGTGATTAATAGAAAATCTTGCAGATGGTGGGAATTAAAAATCAATCGAATATGAATCAGATTTAATTCAACAAAAGGGAGCAAAAGCGCTCAGCGGAACGGGTGGATGCAGCGACTATGCCAAGACCACCATGCTTTGTTGAATATTTATGATCAACATTTTTATATGGAGATGCGAGTGGGCAGCACCTGCGTGGCCGTCCGAGCGCCACACTGTGATATACTGTGCACCTTTGGGACACCGCAGGGTGGAATGAGGCTGGCGGTGTAAATCAAGGAGGGCCGGTTAAGTCGTATATTCCTGGCCGAAGAGCGTCATATAGTGTAAGGTCTGAGGTTCGCAGGGTTGTGCAGACACAGTAGATTTTTTTTTTTTCCCGAGCACGGGCAATAACTGCTCGGGTCATGACAAATGGCATGGTAATAAATGGTGACAGTAGTGAGGTTTATGGCCGGATAACGAGCAGGAGTCCCGAGATCGGAAGGAGTCCAGATATTGTGGAGTGCTCACAACGCGTCTCGTGGGGAAACTGTGGTCGGATCAGGTTAAGGTTGATGTGATCCTAAACTTGAACCTGTCATTTCTTTCTTCAGAAAATGAGCAAATTCTATGAGGGAAAAAAAAACCTGAAATTATTGGGGGGTCACTGAACCATGAATCAACCGCAGACTGTTTTTGGTTATTTGCCTTGAAAAGTTTCTCAATAATTCGTTTTGCTTCAGTACACAGACATCACTTTCATGATTTATATGTATTCTTTAAGGAGTTGTGTTTTGTGATTCACATAAAACTCCCTTTTAAACACCAGCCTGTCCAGATCGGTGCATCTGATGGGAATGTGTGTTTGTATGTTAATTAGTTTTGTTAAAATCACTCAAATTATTCCTATTTATCCTCCAATAAACAAAGAAGGAATCTATTGAACAAAGTCAAGAGAAATTGAAGGGATGACACCATCTGGGACTAAACTGGGGTTACATTTCGGTCAGGAGTTAGGGAACGAATAGCGGTCGCCATGGTTATAGGGTTAGGATAAGTTTGCAGGACATATATAAGTCAGAGTAAACGTGTAAACGTAAACATGGGGAGCTTCGTGTCACCGTGGGGGGAGGTTGTTAGGTGGCGGCGATGTCTCAGCTTTCAGAATGAGTCGTCTTCCTATGCTAAGGATGGTGCTTTGATCTCCACCCCCCCATCGCCCATCCACGTGTCCTTGAGCTGGGCCCGAAATTTCTCCTACTGGCGAGTTAGTATATTGCACGTCAGCCATTGCCAGTGTCATTGCGATTGGGTGACCATGAGTCGCATTGCAAAGCGTTTTGAGACTGCTTATCCAAGTAAAAAAAAAAAGAAAAAAGCCCCCCCCAAATCTGTGGTGTCCGAGTGCGGCCGAGGGGGCGACGCGTTCTGTGGTTCGACCCAGGTTTGTTACGGCTGAGTGGGTTGTTGAGTGAGTGAAAAAGAAATCAAGAAGCACACAGATAGAGTCATCTGGCGGAGTGAAACAACTGCAGTGAAAAAAACCCCCAGTAGGAAACTGAAGAATAAATGAGGCACCTGGAGAAAAACTTAATAGTCACAGTGTGTCCACAAAGACGAGCACCATAAGATCTCACGATGTACCCGCAGCTCACTTAGCCTCCAGTACAGAACTGACAGGCTTGACTCCCTCTCAGAGGTCTGGTGTCTCTTTGAGTTTGAGATCTGACACCACAGACACGCACACACACATGCGCAGGCTGCCTGTGGTGATGAACAGACTGACAGAGCTCCTGCTGTGGACTGCGTCGAAGGAGAGACAAGATGGACATAAAAAAAAATGAAGGAAAAAAAAAAACAACAAGTACGCATCACAGCCAGCAGATGATGATACAGATCTATATTAGAGAGGATAGGTTACTTTAAAAGGTTGCTCCATGTTTCTTGGCAAGATTTATTAATTTTTTTATTTTCAGATGAACAAGTTTCAATCTGATCCGATTTTTATCTCCCACCTCTCCCTTTAGCTCCTCTTCAGGTTTCTGTCACCACACTCATCACTGATATCAATGATTTTGCTCAATCTTTTTCTTTCACATCACATTTCTCAAAGTAAAAAGAGGAAGACGCGCAGCAGGTTCGATAAGTTCCACCCTCCAGCTCCATCTTTTCTGACGCAGTTCTCCATCTTAGCCTCATATTTACGTTTGCTTTTCTCTCCCGCTGACTAAATCGAAAGGGATCTACAATTTGCAAAGAGAAAAACAACATCACTGAAGTAGACGTGAATTGTTTCCTTGGAGGCTTCTGAACTACTGCAGGTAGGAACCAAGAAACATACTGATGTAATGACGGAGAGAAGGACCCCCCCCCCCCCAAAAAAAAAACCAAAAACAAAGGGAGAATGAAAGAATGAAAATGCAGGATTATTTTTATTCTTCCCACTTCAATTTTTCTCCCAAAAAGGGCTTATCCTAACTTCCTTACATCTTCTGATGGATGAATAAAGCATATGGTTGCTCAACATGCTAATGTGGGCAACAAAAATACATGCATGGCATGTAAAAACGACTATATCTACCCTGAAGAGCTGCTGCAGTTATCGCTCTGATTGCACCATGAGTGGACCGATGATGTGCGCTAATCCTGCTGCTCTTTGATGTTTAATCCATGGCCTGTGCATGTATTCGTAGTGTGTAGATTTGAATTGCACTTGTATGTACTTGCACATGCATGAACAGATGAGGCCAGCCATCTGCTGCAGCTGCAACTTCATCCGGACCCCCGCTGCGAGCTAACCTCCATGTTGGCAAAAATGTGAGTCCTCCGCCTCCTTGTTTTGACATCTTCCAGGAAAACATAAAAGGGTGATGTTGTGTGTAGTTTGTGTGCAAAGCATGTCACACAGGATGTGTTCTGATTACTTCACATGTGCTGAGTTTTTCTGTGTCTGGGGGGGGGGGGGGGGGGGGGGGGGG
>JASSRZ010000011.1:14238111-14258275 GCA_032164315.1 Malacoctenus gilli
GTATTTTTTCTCTCTCGACCCCCCCCCCCCCCCCATTGGTTTTCGGACATAAATATTTCAGCTTTCACATCCAAATCCAAGGATTGATTTTGAGTCGAGCAGGACATAAAATAGGACATAACGTTTCACATCCTGCGATGCATTCTGTTCCCACTGTGCACGCGTTTCAGAGGAACGACTGAGGGAATTCTGCACACGTCATGCACCTGCACATGATTGTGTATTTAGTGGCAGGTTTTTTGTAAATAACAGTGAAGAGAGGTGTCCCACGTCGACGTCTCGCATCAACCTGAACCTCCCTTTGATCAGAATCTGTACGGCAGGAAGTGGGAAGCTGAGTCCTCCAGAGAGGCCCTGGGTGTATTTCACTGAGCATCCCATACATTTGAAGTACACACAATTGTTCTTCAGTTAGAAGCTCTCCACTTTGCCAACGCATTCATAATTCACACAGTGTAGATGCTGTCTTTATTCGTTATCTTTTTTAAAGTGAGTAAATTAGAACAAGTGATTCTGCTCCATTTTTCCCACTTTAACCCCTCCCATTCGAAACATAGTCTGTGAGCACATCTTTGTATGATGAGGTTTTCATTAGGACTTCAGCCTGAAAGGGCATTCAGCTGTGATCTGTATTCAGTAGGCAGAAATAAGGAGGGCAGTTAATCAGTGAGAAACACCGTCTCCACGCTCACCTGCTGCTTCATCTCAGAAACTACATATTTAGACTCAGGCCTGATTATACACTCACACCTTCTATTTAGGTCAGCCGGAACCTCACACGCACATGTGAGACACACCTACATCTTGCACAGCAAATGGATTGTGTGTCAACTCACACCGCTCAAACACAAAATGCAACCTGACATGTGACCACAGGCTCATTGCATACCTGCGCAATCCCATATCACCCTTCATCTCCTCATGCCAGACGAGTCCATTCAACCTTCCAGCTCCAGGTTCCCATTTAAATCTGGTCCGCGATCACTTTTCTGATTCCTTCGCAGCGCATCTACGTTGCGAGCGCCTCCTTTGCGATTCCGTCTTCTCGTCCATGAGTCAGGCATCATCCTTCTTTATCTCTTGCCTCTAATCTGGGATTACTTCTGTACTCTTTGGCTCCAATAACGTGGCACATTGCAGCTTTTCTACCCTGGTTCAGTACAAATAATAAAAAAAAAAAACCCTGTGAGAAACTGGCATAAATCATATAGTCACATTGCTTCATCAAACACATGCTGCCTCGGGATGTTAAATCACGTGCACACCGTTAGAGAAGCAGGAACGGCATGTCCAATTCAGCTGTATTCCTGTCAGTGAACGTAATTAACTATGAAGCCATCAAATCGTGTGGCTCAAAGAAGGGAACAGAACAAACTTTTCAGAGTTGTCTTTAAAATTTCCTTTGACATCAAGCACAAAGTTCGAAGCATTATTGGGATTTTTTTTTTATATAATCTTTTCTTTTCTTTCTCCCCCCCCACTCTGTTGTGACTTTATCTTTGTGAGACTGATGCTCAGCATCACGCTTATTTTCAAGACCCACCAAAAAGAACGCTGGTAAGTTTCTCTTGACAATGAATACATTTTTCACTCACCGTGACAGAGTCCACACAAGAAAGACGGATGTCGGAGCACTGAATGTAAAAAAACCCACAGTGCATATAAAGATCTCTTTGTTTCCCACCGAGTGAGGTGAGTAGGTCTATAATTTAAAAGAACCACAGCTGTTCAGGCTGTTTAACATGCTCTCTGATTGCTCATTCTACAAAACAATGAATCAAACATGCATTGAATGAATAGAACTGTTTGGTGCGACACTTTCCGGCAATTTACAGGATGAGTCAACACTTTCGAATGACCTGGTTTTACTCACCACCAATGTAATAGTGAAGAAAGAAATATGAGTTCTGTTTAAAACTAAGACACATTATATAGTAATTTGTACTTAGAGGGCAGCGTGGTGGGAGATTTTCTGTGTAATAGATGTTCATGAGTAAAAAAGTGTTTTCTGAGTAAATCAACAAGTTAAATGTGTGACAATGAACTTTCTTTGTTAAATTTTCTGAAACAGATTCTACAGTCTAGCTATTTCATAAGCATCCAGAAAGCTAAAAAAGAGGGACAGGAAAACTTCCCAAGCTGCCTTGCAAAATAGTCTTAGGCCACAACTAAACAGAAAGGACTACAGAAAAAAAACCCCCACATCTGGTCTGTTTGACTTTCAGAACAGAACCTGGCTTGTTGATTGGCCGGAACGGACAATCGATCAGAAGCAAGAGCACAGTGTTCTGTTGTTTATCTGCTTTTAACTCCACTTTGTCGCTGGTCGTCTGTCGGCTTTCACAATCAGGCTGACCAGAGCTCAGATGAGCTGTCGGACACCACAAAGGAAGTAGACTGTCTAAGGAAGCAAATTTGGTGAGTACAGTGAATGCAAAGTTTCACTTAACTCGACCAAAAACTGTATTTATTGATAAAGGGAGCTTTAGTTTAGACTTCAGTACCTCAAATTATGCAAAACTGTGAGTTTTTCCAATTGTTTGATCAATGATCACATTTGGACTAAATCACTTTGGTTTCAGTTTCTTCTTCTGATCCCATGGAGTGCAGGTTTGGTAATACAAGCAGAGGCTCTTGTGGAGTCTCCACCCTCCACCTCCACCCTGTCCTGTTCAAGCGGTTTACTGCTGAGTGGCTGAATTGGTCCAGCCCACTTTCGAGGCCGGCTCACAGGCCCAGCGCATCAGATTACTCAGATTATCAAAGCGCCGCCAGCATCAGCGGAGACCGTGTGGAGAAGAGACGGCGAGACAGGTTTGAAAGAAGTAAAAGAGGAATATTTTTAAACTCGCTCCCCTGACGGTGCCAGAGGTTGACAGGTTTCAGCAAAAAAACTGAAGGTCTGATTAGAAATAGCTGCTTTGGTCTAAAAAAAAAAAGTTTTATTTTAAAACTGATATCTTATGGATTAATGACTACAGTTACTTTTTCCTCAACTTCTTATCTCTCACCGCTGTGATTGATTCTTAAGTGTCGCTGTGAAACTTGAGACGCGGCCGCTTGTCCTTTTTACCGGCTGCGTGGGAGGCAAAAAAAAGAAGAAGCAGAAGTGCTCAGAAACACTCGGAAACACCAGTGAGAAGGAGAACGCGGCAGCTTTGAGGTGCTGCCAGGCATTCACAGACTATTATTGGGTTCAGTAGGATTAAAGGTTAGTGATGCGCTTCCATGGCTGCAAAGGCAGGACCTGGTTCCAACAGCTGCAGACATCTGGTCTATAAAAATTGACAAAATGTTGTTGTCGAAGTTTTTTTTTTTTTTTTCAACAAATTCACACCAAACAAGCAAAAAGCAAAGAGGTTTTTTGGGGTTGAGGGTTATTTGGGATGACTGGAATCGAAAGGAACTTTTCGGCTGTCAAACTTCAAGGTCACCACGAAGCCAGCAGTCACATCCACTACATACTTAACCACATACGGCACTATCGACAACTCATGTAAATGTACCTGTCCGTGAGTGGCGGCTGCTGTCAATATGAGAAGCGAGGAGAGTGATGATGAAAGCTATTTTTTTGACCACTACGAAGGCACGGAGGAAATACAAATAGCCAGGGATAATGTAATTTGGGCCTGTCCATCATGATTTCCTTTAGCATTCCTCTGCAGTCGTGTGCCAAATAGGCCGTAACACACCGGTGCTTTTGTTGAGTCAACAAGTCCTCATTCTGAATCCTAATCCACTCAAAGTTGCCAAGGTCATGACAGAGATATCTTCTTCTCTCTTGCTTTAAAAGACATAATTGAGCTTTTTTGGCTTTATAACTTGCATACTCCCCAATAACAGACCCAGTCGGTCATATATCTGAAATTGATTGGAACATATTTCATAATAAAATGGAGAAAACAAACTGTTTTTACAAGATGCAGTTGTTTTTCTCGCTCAGTTTTCATGTCACATGAGGTTAATAAAGTTTATGTTGTTAGTAACTTGTTATGTTGAATATGTTGTACAATATAAGCCTACAGTGGAGCTGATGGATGGATGTAAGGTCAGCATGAAAACCATAAAAAGGTTCTTGCTGTTCTTTCTCATCTCTCTTCTCTCATCTCTCTTCTTTCGCTAGAGCTATTTTCTCTACTTGGTCGTCTCTCCTCCCTTTTTGTTTCCCCTCAATGAGTGAATTAGCCTTTTGACACGGGCGCCATGTAGCTGTCAGGGCTGAGGGATGCCTCTGTCCTCTGTGATGCGTCACGCCGCCTACTATATGTGAGGCGCGAGGCGGATACCCTGCGTCCGCACCGGCCGTGACACCCCTAATATCCCGTACACAGTTCATGTCCGCATGAATAATTTGGCTCGAGGCCTCGAGCAGGTGTGTGTGTGTGTGTTCACTGTCTGAAGCGGCGCCACAGGTGTGAAGCTTCACACTCCAGCCGGACTTGTTTACAACCGGCGTGCGTTGTATTCTGCCGGCATCCCTCTTTATTCCAAGTGGGACTTCTCAATTCATGTCAGAAATATAAAACAATATTTATCACTTCATTAGATCCAGAGGTTGCAGTGCATCGTGGGAAGTGTTTGTGCCTGAAATCCAATTACTTTTCCTAGTTATCATTCCATGTGGGCTCCTCGCGAGCTGCCTCGCAAAATCAGCTAGTTTCGGACTAAAAAGACGCCTTGATGGAATCATCGATCTTTGTTTGTATATGTAGGACTATCGGTATCCCTGCATAAGAATGTGACAGTGCTAAAGCAATGGTCTCCAGTGTCTCCACCAGGAACTGTCGCTGAGATCCCCATCCCACCGTGGAGGAGGTTTCTCCAGCCTCCTGGATGGTTGACCAGATTGTGATCAGTGACCAAGCAGTCCGAGGCTCCCGAGTCACAGTGGGATTTACTGTGGCTGCCGAAGCAGGCTGTGTGTGCTGTGAGAGTACGGAGGGGGTGGAGGGAGGTGGAGGAGGCCGGGGATTTAGAGGTGGACAGGCCTGTTAAGATCATTCTCCTGTGACAGACCACTCGCTCCCATCCGCTCTGCTCACAAAGGCAAGTCAAAGCGCTCTCATTTCACACTTGAGGGCAAATGGAAAAGGAGGGAGAGGGGGAAAAAAAAGAAGACGACGAAGGGGGAGAGGGGGAGAAGGGAAACATGGAAGAAAAGACACTTCTAGGGTGGGAGGATGGGAGGGGACGGAGGAGCGGAGTCACGATAGGTCAGTGGAGGTCAAATGAGAAAAGCAGCAATGGGGCTGAGGTCATGAGGCAACAACCAAGAGGGAGACATGATATGAAGGCACCTTAGAACCAAAGATGGAAGCATTGATCCCTCTGTGTGTGTGTGTGTGGGTGTAAGTGTGTGTGCGTGCGTGCGTGCGTGCGTGCGTGCGTGCGTGCGTGCGTGCGTGCGTGCGTGCGTGCGTGATCAAGTTACAGGTTCGGTTTTAAGAAAATAAGATGAGAGTTTGGAATAGATTGTGAACATTCAGGCATAGCTGCTACGGCAGTAAATTCAAAGGTGAATAATTGCTCAATTTACCAGATGGGTTTTGATGGGCAATGAAACCACAATTAATGGTTTCAAGGACCAATTTGGGAAGATATCACCGTCTTAACAAATGGTCGCATCATTTCACCTAATCACAACAAAGCAGGCTTTAAAACAATGTACATTTTCTCCAGGAAAATTGTTATTAGTAGCTGTTACTAAATATATATTGCTATCTTTCTGTCACTCGCATACTGTACTTCCAAACCCACAGGCAACGGACTGGCACAGCAGATTATGCAAGTTACCAAAATTGTCAAAATCAAGACAAGCCAGAAAAACAGCTTGTCTCGAGCACGTCCATCAAGGTCGACTGAGTGTCGACCGAGAGCTTTTTTTCAAACTTTGAGAACGCAACTAAAAATTTTGTGCTTCGAACCCAACTGAAAGGTGTCGCCAAAGTAATTGAAGTCACTGAGCGACATTCTGAGTTTGTTTCAGACTTTTGACGCCCTAAAACTGAGCCAGTGGTTGTCGGTGACTCATCAATCACAGTCTCATAAACCCCTCCGGTCTGCTTGGGACCAGCTCGTCCTGGCCACTCATGGGTTAAATACATCTGTGAAGGGCAAATGTAATGGATTTTGGAGCACTGAATATGACACTCACTGTGAAGTTCACACTCCAGATCAACGGCCCTCCAGTCGTAGCATTTCTTAACCTTTTGACTCGACTCCTATTTGCATAAGTGAGTTTGCTTTGCTCAGGCAGCTTCAGAGGGCTGCAACCAATATTTACAGAGGAAGAGTTTCCCTTCAACAATAAAAACATCAAAATTGTGAACTACCTCCAGGGGCGTAATTACACATCTGACCAAATACTTGGAACTATAAAGTCCAAACTTTTGCTCATTAACGATGCACACTGGACTGTATTGATAAGAAAACCGCCATCTCGGCATTTTTTCCCCCCACAGAGTTGCTGAATTCAAACTTTAGGTATCGCGTCACACTTTTATCAACTTTAGAAAACAGGATAAGAGCAGTAATTATTATAAAACAGACCGTGACTGTTCTTTTTTTTTTTTTTTATCTGTAGTGACCTGTTCCATGAGCTGCATTTGGACAATATCTGCATGATAACGTAACATTTTCTGTCCGAGTCTCTGACACTTTCACTGCTATAAATACTCCTGTCCTATTACATGAATGACAGCTTCGTTCGGTCTGTGCTAAGCAGCTGCTATTCGGGACGGGACGTCTTTATGTGGGGATCAATGCCAGGAAGTGAACAAAATGCAGTTCAGCTACTTTTTTATAGGACCTCTCATCAGGTAGGGTAATGTTCTTTCCTCTGCCTCAGCATGGATGCTGGGAGGCGTCACCATGACGCACATGTCGCACGCTGATACACAAGTGTTTGATACTGAAAAGAGAGTTGAATGATCTCCACATCTATCTATTATTCAGGTTTCAATAAAATTTAAAGGGCGCACAACAGGCCGACTTGGCTTCTTGGAGTAAAAATAGTTGCCATTGCACGTGATAGCCGACCTGTGTTTATGATTCAAATCAAAGGAATTTGATTTGTTTGCATGTTTTTAGATGACTGTAATTCCGAATCACCAAGTCCTGCATTTCGAATGTAAAGAAAAAAAATGTTATTATACCCACATTCGGATGTAATTTGGGCCTCCAGGCTCAGACTGTGCAGCTCATTTCACCGAGTTTGCTGTGAGAGTCGCTGATTTGGTCTGAGCCAGTAAAACACTAATTATGGTTTATTTTCAGAACATAAATGAACCAGCGTGTGATTGAATTTTCCAGGTTATCTCTGCAATCAAGCCCCTCTGAATTTCTGCCCTGTGCAGCAATTTGACTGCAATTATCAGCAAATTTGAGCTGATTTAGCTTTCAAGATTGATCTTGCTTCCCTTCCCCCCCTCCTCCTCCGCAGCATTTCTGCATTGGGACTCTTCATGTCAACGTGTCATTACCCCTTAAACACTGGTTTATAGTTGGAGTTTCTGTCTGCAGCTTTTATAGAGGTTAAATAGAGAAACAGTGTTATCTTTAGCCTGCGATTCGTGTTTTGATGATTATCTGCAATCCCACTTTTATTTGACCCGCCGAAAAATTTCTAATAATCCGTCGTCTCAAAAATAGCTCAGGTGAGCTCAGACATGCCAAAGCTACTTTAGTGTTTGGACACGGTGTCACAGAAAGGGAACAAGTCTGCTGTCTGAGAGTTCTTTTCGTTTTTGAGGCAAGACCGTTGCAGCAAACTGGAATGTATCAAGATGCTTTTCCCCCCCATTTTGTACTTCTTTATGATGAACATCTGTGACAGTTGGGGGGAAGACGGAGTAACGGGTTATTGGGAGCAAACTCAAGTGTGTGTGTGCGTGTGTGTGTGTGTGTGTGTCCACTCATTGCCACTCCTCCCAGAAACGCTTCAAACGACAGGGTCTGTGCTTTGTTGTCGGCCATCGTGTTTTCACTGGAAGCTTTTTATGAAGAGTCAGCCTGGGCCTGGAGAGCTCCCAGTCTTGCTGTGTGCCTCCATCCACTCCCGTTTATTTCCGGACGGACCGACGGCACTCCACTTGATCAAGGGATTTGAATCGAAACAGAGCCAATCAAAGAAATGAAAGAAATTGGGCTATTTTGGTGCAGCGCTAACTTTCAACCACGTCATCCGCTAAAGCCACTTCACTTCCCATAAACACACACACACACTCACACACTCACTCACACACACGCACCGCGGGGGTTGAGAGTGCGAAATATGAAAGCTGCGTCTTTGTTGTTGAGAGATACAGACGTTAAGACAGAGATGCAGAGAGGGATGGGACATGGAGGGGGCACTGCCGCCTCTCCCCTCAGTCGATGCTTTTAGTGAGAGTGTGCTATAATTTTCTAAAACAGGAAGAGTGACTGCGGCGGGCTTCAAACGGCAGGACCTGCTCTTTGATCCATATCTTTTCATGAAAAATGCTTCTCTATCTGTACCTCAAGAATTCTCCAAAAGGCTTGAGATGAATAAACTAAAAAAGGGGGAAAAAAATGCTTAGATTCAGCATTTTGAAACACACAATTACATTTCATGCAGGGCAATTACAAATGCGCTCATTTGCATGTTTGCCTGAAGCGTGAAAAATGAGGAGGACCTAAATGTGGTGAACCCGAAAGGTTCAAAACGCGATGAGTCATCTGCAAATCAGAGATCAGAGATGCAAGTGAGGAGGGCGAGGTTGGAATGGAACTTAATGCTTTATAGTCTCAAAATCAACAAAGGCTTTTCTTATAATTCCTGCAATTCGCCTGTGATTGGCTTTTGACGCAAGAAACATTTCTGTGTCAGTGAAGTGCCTCCAAGACGTGATTAACGGTTCAACAGTTATCTGCATAATACTCCAAGTGTAAGAGAGGCAGTGAGATACTAAGTGCTCTCGTATTCCTTTAATGCTCTCGCCCACATTATTCAAGCTAAAGACGCTGCGTGCTGGAGCCGAACTCTGGCTGAAGGAAGCAAACAGTGGACAGGTGACCGGTCAATCACAGAGAGACACGGTCACACAGCTGAGAGGAATGTGGTGCCACCAGCTCTCGTCATATCTATGTTTTGTTCAACTGGAACACAGGGAACACAAGTTACAAACTCTGAAGACACAGCCCAGCATGATTTCATGAACTGCCTCTGAAAATGTTGGCTGAGTAGGTCTGAACATTGGGCCCCAACATTTGGGACCACAACCCATTTTTTTTTGTTCTCTAGAGAACCGACCTTCAGGGGCCTGAAAATCGATGGACCAACTCAAGAAGGAATCTTCATTAAAGCCACATTAGCTCTCGGACCTGTTGGACAGACACTGGTAAAAGATCGTAAGCTGTAATGGGAGGATTTTGTTCCATCAAACCTTGTGCAATCACTCAGTGACTTTCTGTAGAGCTTAATGATTTTGTGGTGTGCTGGAGGCCACCCAAGCTGTCAGTGGGTCAAGCCAAAGAGGTTGCCAGTCTATTGTAGCCTAATGCAGAGAGAGAGAGAGAGAGAGAGAGAGAGAGAGAGAGAGAGAGAGAGAGAGAGAGAGAGAGAGAGAGAGAGAGAGAGAGTTCCATAGTTTGGAACCATTTGTTTCTAAACAGGACAGGAAAAGGAGTGAGTGAATTGATCATTTTTAGTCTGCGATGAAACAGTTCTGCAATGAACGTGATTCATGAGTTGCTGATTAAAAAAAAAAGACAAACGAAGAAACAAATCCAAAGACTCACCCGAGCGCCTCGAGGAGGTTTTGGAGAGAAAAGCTGAATTGTGGTTTCAATTACAATCGTTAAAACAACAAATGAGGTAATATTTACAGAGACTCCGAAGAATTAATGCCAAATAGCATCGAGAATGTCACAGCTCGATATTTCACTGACACTTTACGTGCGTTTGTCCAGCCAGTGTGTGATGAACGAGCCACCGTGCAGTGAAATACCAAAGTGAGAATGATGAGAAATCAGAAGTGTAATTAACTTTGTGTTAGAGTGTGGGATTTAAAAAGTAACTGATTGATTATTGGAGCACGCTCAGAAGCCTGTGACTAATAAACAGCTCTAATCATTCCAAATTACACCTCAGAGACAGGCCGTTAATCTGAGGCAAGAACAGAAGGGTAAAATTCACATGACGTGTTGGATCAGCCTGTTGCCGGTGGACCGCAATTTAGAGGCGGGCGAGCCAAGGAGCACTTTACGAATGGCGCCGTGTCAATTCTGAGGCATGTGTGCTGGAAACGCTGTCTCACATCAATGCTTAATGGCTCTACTTGGAGACGCGTCGAACTTCGGAGCGATGTGAATAATTGTCACTTTGGTAAATGTCATTTGTGCTTGAAGCTCATTTAGATCTTAATTGTTTCAGAAACAAGTGCATTAGTATCTGGTGTCAGGCTAGAGTCATAAATATTGATTTGCAACATGTCACAAGTGGCCAGGACAAGTATGGGGACTCCAGCAGCAACAGTTTATCACCTGTCTGGAATTAATAAGTCATGAAACAACCTGAAGATGGAAAAAGACATTCAGGAACTACGCAAAACTCTCCTGCTCAAACCAAATGAGGAGATAAAAATCCATTGTGTTTAAACCCAAACGCCAAAGCGGAGAAAGGTGACGTCAGAAGAAACCAGGCAGACCAGAACAAGAGGAGGGATTCAGAACAGAAAACATTAAGTCATCATATCAAACAGGGGAGTGAGACGAGCCAATGAGACGGGTCTCAGTCTGAAGAGTCGTGGAGAAAGCGCCTGACTGCATGGAAATACTTTCAGCTCATCTGATATTATGCTTTCATGGAGGCAAATGCGCTAAATCGATGGTCCTGTGGATCCATCAGACACCATCCTCAGTGTGCCTTGAAAATAAATCAGCTCTGGCAGGTGTATTTGCCTCATGGCCAAATTGTGCAGATTTCTACATGAGTAAATCTGGTCGGATGTACGACTTCCAGCTGTGCGCGCGGCGGCGGCGGGGGGGGGGGGGGCATACATCACCAGCCGACTGGAGCGACACACTCGGAGCATGTGAGGGGGCTCAGACAGTCACTGGGTCAAAGAGGCAGCAGAGACACAATTGACCAACAGGTTTGGTTCCCAAACTGGCCCCCCACACAGAAAACCATTTGATGCGTCACTCATAGAACTCCGTGGGGGCCGTTATCCAAATCTCATCTGACAGACTTTAACATCAAACCTGTCTGGCGAAAAGAGCGAACAGTAAACTAGCGCTTGGTCAATTTCAAGATTAATGAGGATCAAGAGAGTAAAGTAAAGGCAGACGTTGTGTTTTGGCACAACTGGACACAAGAAGACGATGGCCCGCCCCCTTTTTTTTCAGGGAACCATGAAACTGATTTGAATCCGGCTGCCCTTTTGGCAGTCTGCCTGAACGAGGAGCAGCTCCCATCACATTATTATTCCAACTCAGTTGTTCCACACTGAAGTAATTCTAATTTGAGGGAGCGAGATGAAGTTGAGAGAAAATTCTTCAAAAAGAAGTTCAGAAAAAAAAGGGGAAAAAAAAGTTTCACCCAGAGACGCAGTGAGGACAGTTACATTTTTAAAAAGTTCCAATCAAAGTGATGCTACTTTGCGAAGACACGGTGACAGTTATTAGGCCTTCGAGAGGATCTTGAATAAAAGCCTTGAAATGGGACATTATTTCCCGTGCTGTGCAACCTGTGCTTAACACTTAGAATCAATTGTTTTAAGTGTGCCTGTGTGTACCTGTGTGTGTGTGTGTGTGTGTGTGTGTGTGTGTGTGTGTGTGTGTTTTCAAGCGCAATATTTTTTACTGTTCCTCAACCAAAGCCAGTGATCACTATTTGTCCTTGAAATAGTGTGGCCAGCAACATCCGCCCAAGCAGTATGAATGAAACATTAGACTTAATGTAAAATGAAAAACTTTGTTCTCAATTCAAATTAATCGAGGGGGGGCACAACAGCTTTGTCCCTTTGTATCGGAAAGAAAATTCATGTTCTGAATTTGGACGTAATACCTTTTAAAAGAGGCTTTGCGTTATCTTCATTGTCCACATTCATTGATCAGACGTAAACTGTGTAAGTTTAAGAAGCACATCGATCAAACGTTGTGTTTAAGCCTTTCGATCTGCTCGTCCAAGGTCACTCGTGGCTGAGTCAAATGGGGCGTCTAACTTCCAGCATCGGCGCGTACTTAAAGTAAAAATTAGTGCTTGCTGCGACCTGAAGCGGTAGTTCAATTTACACGGCTTTGGACTCCAGCTTGTATTATGATGTTTATCAGCAGGATTTATGAGTTGAAAGGTGAGGAGAGCGCTGTGGCAGATCGAATCTCTCTAAATCTCACAAGAGTCAAAGTGGCAGCCCACATAAAAGTATAAATTCACATGATTAGAGTGAGAGCACACATTCTGCCTCTTTAAAAACATGCAGTGTAAACGTGAAGTGTCGACAGGCCACCCGCTTGGGCTCTGAATGTAGATGATGGCGCACAAATAAAACAACTCACATGTTAAGTCCTAAAAAGTTTCTCATCCTCGACTGCTCCGGAGCTCTGTCCCTGCCGTTTCTATGGAAACCCCATCCAGCGTTTGGGATCATTCGAGAACCACACGAGGTGGCGTGGTGAGAAGTGACAGCAGGGAGGCATGAGAGACACAGCAGGCAGCCAGCTGCTGAATAATGGCTACAGGCATTTGACCGTCTGAGAGAGGAAAATCGGAGAGACTCTCCAAGAACTGGCAGAAGACATAACTAAGTACATAAGTGAGCTGCAATCACTTTGGAAGGAAAGCGAAGAAAAAAATCAAACCTTAATTTTGTAGAAGCCTGGCTTCCATCTACTTTCTACGAGACCATCACTTTTTTTTTTTTTTTTACCTGCAGCGAAACTAAACCAGAGTTATTAAAAATAAATGCTGCGTGTTTTGTCACGCATGGATTGTGGACTTCTGTGTGATGATTGGAGGATTTGTCTGGAGACCGAATCCCATTTTTAGACGACAGCGATTTTGAGCCAAACTCTGGCACATTATTTACCAGCGCCATACTTCAGTCTCATCGCAAAGTTTCCAAGAGGACAAAGAGGGAACGTGTCCAGCTCATTTCTCGGTCTTTCACCAGTGCTGTCGATTGTTTCTATTGTACACATTAGGTACGGCTTCTTCAGTTTACTTTATTTCTGACTATTTGTTCATTATTCAGATTGTGACTTAGGCTGTTGACAAGCTGCATCATGGCTCTGACTATACTGGCTGCATGCAAAGGCTGGAGCAGTCTAGTGCTGTCAGTCAGACCCTTGGGAAAGACCACTAATTGTGAACTGAGCTTCTCTTCCTCTCTGCATGACGCTGCATGTTCTGATGTGTTTTTCTTTTTCAGGGTATGAGATCCTGCTGGTGCACCACGGACAGTGAAACCTGTGGTGCAGTAAACCCAGGCGGCCTCACATGGCTGTGACATTTGTTTGTACCTGCTACTGTACTTAGTTAGAAGCATCCAAAGAGGAAGTTTTCAGATCTTCGACACGCTGGGAGACAGATGATGAAAAATTGACGCGACCACAGGGTGCTCTGGCGTCGGCTGCTGAATTCTCCAGCTCGAAAGTCCCAGCTTCAATTGCAGCAGGCAGCGAGGTGGGCACCTCTGTAGGGACCAGCCCTTGGCTTACCAGTAAAAGTTGAACCTTTGCAGCCAGCTGCAGTCTTTTTCTGGGCTTCAAACCTGTAGCACTAAAGTTTCGACTTGCTGGCTCTGGTAGGACCACGGAAGAAGGCTTTTCATCTGACAGAATCACACATTCACTTGAGTCGCTCCATGGAGACGCACGCAAAGGACTGCAAGAACAGTGTTCCCCAATAGTGCCCTGCACCTAGCTAGCTTCTACCTTCTTTCACACCATGTGCTGAAGTGTAACTTTTCCTGCGAGAGTTAGCATCTCCTTCTACCTTTGGGGATGGAGGAGATTTTGATTGACATTGGCCTACAGTCCCTTAGCCAATCAGAACGCAGAACATAGACTCAAAATAACCCCACAGAAAACTGCACTAAAAAATCTGCGAAATAGCAAAGCTGCAAAAGGTGAACTGCGATATAGCGAGGGTTCACTGTACTTCCTCCTTGCTGGGTGTGTGTGTGTGTGTGTGTGTGGGGAGGGGGGGGCAACTTGGGGACTCAGATGGATTTAAACCTACTGCTTTGGTCTGAAAACATCCATTTCACTCTAACACATCCCAACACATTACGAATGAACAGCGCGAGGGAGGGGCGAACCATGCATCACCGAGAATAAACGACTGCAGGTTCCCCGGACCAGGAGAGACAGATGAGCACTGTCAGCATGTTTACCTAGAAAGTTCCTAAAGCTGTCAACTTCTCTGTGGCTCCGCCAGGTCCACAAAAACGCATGTGCCTGCAGACTGCACTCATCACACGCAGGATGGCCATCAATGCCGCATAATGTCGCAAACATCATCTCTACTGCAGGAGCCTTTTGCACCATAATGACTACTGGGTTGACAGAGGGGAGGTAACGGGGTTCTTCATCATGCGAGGCGCTGCGATGGCACGAAAGCACGAGCTGTCTGGAGGTGATAGAGCACCGGCCGCGACGCACAACGGCTTGCCACCATCAATCAGAGCCGTTACAGTATGGACCGAGATTGCGTCCAGCCGGAGTGATAGTGAACAAACGCGTCGGTCACCACACGGGCACGGATGTTTTATGACCTCAGCGAAGGTCAGCGCAACGGCTGAGGCTTCGTCGTTTGAATGCTGCAGCGCGCTCGCTGGACGGCAAGTCTTCCCCCTCAGTAATCAAGAAAGCAGATGGGACGAGGGGGGTGGCTATATGTTAATACCGATAATGATAGAAGCAGACTCTCCATTACCATCAGTGTGATGAGATGCCCGCGCATGCCTCAGGTGGCCCCTTCAGACCCGGGGACGACGACGAGGAGCAAACACAGACGGCTCGGACTTTCAAGGCCTCTCCTCTAACTCTTAACAGCCGGGGCCATTATGATGCAGCCTGCAACCTCCTGCAGTTTGAGCCCACACTCATCTCCTTCCAACTAACAAAAGCTGGGGCCGCCCTCCAGAGGGGATCTCGCTAATAAACTGGGAAGTCGAAGTTTGCAGTGAGCTTTGGTTGTGGCGGTGGGGGGGTGGAAGGGGGGGGGGGTCGGTGCGGCGGGGTGGGTATGTAATGTTGGGGAATCAAACTTATGCAGGATTCCAGAGGTTCACTATAAGACATTTTATGAGAAGTACAAACTAATTTCATATCTAAAGGATCTTGTTTTTTTTCTGTGCACCCTTCGCCCACCATACACTCCCCCCAAAAGTCTCACAAAAATAGTTCAAGAGTTGTGGTTGATAAGGTTCAGTTCAGTACAGCTACAATGTCCAATGAGTTATTGCATCATTTTAGCAATGGCTTTAACGGTTTCTCAGGAGAAGGATTTGTATAGAGATAGAGACTGATGGCTTTAGACTTCCTGTTTCCTCCGTATAAGGCCTGTTTTATCCACCAGCAATGCTTCACGCTGGTCAGGGGGGACTCGGCGAGCGAGAGTTCCATTTCGTCTGGGCGCAAACTTGGAGAACTTGGCCTCGAATCAATCTCGGCGATACATATATTACCTGGAATTGTTTTTTGGGGTTTGTCATATTAAGAACTGGATTCTCTTACGAAATGTCTTGAGATTTATAGCGAAATTTTGGTTTTCCCATCAGCAGCGCCGTGCAGCCGTCCTGTAGGTTGCGCTGGGTGCGGGTAATGTGAGTTTTGGGAAGGAAATCACCAAAGTTGGAGCTGAGGTAATCCAGAAAACATTAACACATAGACTGTGGCCCTGCAGCCATGTTCACCTCAGCAACGCTGTGGCTCCTAAGAAGCCACCGCGGTGTCAAACGGAGGTCCTGAACAGCCCCACGGCGCACCGCAGAGGTTTCATTTTTTCTGACTGACACTCATTGCCGGAGGAAGCTGACTTAGATTAGTGAAAACCGAGGACAGGGATCATTAAGAGGGAGCATTCACATTCAGTGATGAACACTTTAGAAAACTTTAAAAGTGTTTTTTTTCCCCCTTCCAACTAACTTTGTGTGAGTGTGGCGACAAACTCGTGACTTCACTAAAGTCCCAATATCAGACAGAGGTCAAGATAAAAAAAAAAACAGTAAAGTTTTGAACCAAAGAAAGGCAAAAGGAAAGTGACACTTGAGCTCATCCTTTGAAGGGTTGAAACGTTTTCTTTTAACAACAAATCAGGTGACCCCTTGAAAGCGTATGATCAGCGTCCGAAACCCTGGTGACAAAATAAGTCTCCACTGCTGCTCATCAATGCGAGTTGTGATGGCAACTCATGTAAATAAGGTAGAAGCTGAAAGACGCATACATCTGATGTCACACCACTCCATGTGCACGCTGATTTCCCTCCAAACTGTGTGCATTCATTGCCTGACAACAACACCGTGTTTATCACAGATTTCGCAAAGCATGTGGCTACTCTAAATCTGCCATGAGACTAATTCCGTCCCCATCCTTGAATAGAACAAAGGATTATTGTCAGACAAGTCCCAAAGGAGAGGTACTGTATCTATAGGACAGCAGAAAATACCGGTCCGACTAATATTAACCGATGATTCATCTCAAATCCCTTGATGAGGTGTGTATGCTTTCTATTCCCAAACCTGTGCATACGTAAACTCATTATAATGGGCTTCTGTGCACAATTATGAATATAAACTATATAATACCTACATGCTGGAGATCATAAATATCTGTGTAAATATAGCAAATGAATCCCAAATGCAAATTCCTATAGGTTTATTATCAAGCAACGACGTGAATGCAGAGATAGAAAAAAGCTATATTCAAAGTATTAAAAATATATACATATATACAGACCAGGAGAAAAAAAGCACAGCTGCAAAGCAAAACAACGACAAGGAATTACATATGACACATGCTGAATAGTTTTGTAATTTTAATATCTGCTCTCGGTTTTACTTCCTTTCTATGGATCCAAACCATTGGAGACTCCACACAGGGAATACAGCGAGTGTACCAGGCTGTAATGATGAAGAAGCTTTACAAGCAGCAGGGCCCGACATTGTGCCTCTATCTGGCTAATCTGCGTCCGCCTTTGGAGAAGCGAGGGAGAGGCCGAGAGAGTCGTTCAGGTTTGCTGCGTGCAGTCGTCTGAATCTCTCAATGTCAAACGGATTGTTCCAACAGGATATCTACCCACCAATCAAGGCCCTAAATCCTGCTGCAAGCTGTGCAAATTTGGCCATTGTAACACAATTTGTGGAGAGCTAAGGTTCCCTCTCGCTGTGTGTACTCGCAGGGCTCACATTCAGCTTGCGCCCGAGTGCAAGTCTGTATAGGTGTGGTGAATGCAGAGCACGGCAAACAATTATCGCCACACCCGTGAAGCATGATGATGGAAAATTTCACTTCCTCTCCGACGCCCGCTCCCTCTAAAGGCGCCTCGTTCGATATCGACATCAGTTTTCACACCAGGTTTCAGCCGACGCACACGCCAACATGCCTGCAGCCATGGAGCTGTTCACGGTGTGTATGTGGAGCTGCACTTATCTTCAAATAGAGACGCTCAAATGAAAATTGGATAATGCCAAAAATAAATCAATACGGTTTGCCGCCTTTGGGTTTATATCCCACAAAAGACAGTAAACCTGCAAGTAAGCACGCACGCATGAATGCACGCGCGAAATGACTGGTTAAAGAAACTTGGCGTGCAGGCCCATGACTTGTCACCTCCTTCCGAGGTCGAGTTTGTGATTCTTCCCTCAATTCTCTCCAGCTGATTTGACCCACATGGCTCGAGAATGCACCAACAAGTGGGCCTCACAAAACAGGGTGCACGTGGACAAACGACAGCGAAGGGGGGGAAATGTTCAGATGAAAGATGTTGTTTGTGTGTATTCTATAGTAAATCTGTCACATGCACTCAGGAACGAGGAATGCCTCGATATATTGGCACAAAAGCAGCCTACGCCCTTGGGATGGCAGAAGTGCATTTGTCAAATTTGGGGAGTGTATTAAAAAGATAGTTACATCGCTATCGACTTTAAATTCATCACCGCATTTTGCCATCAAACTGATTGTAATGGGAGTCCTGGACCCCAGTCTGGTAACCGCTGAACTGCGCCACTCCAAAACGAGCGAAATCACTCAGCAACAGGACTGTGTTGCTTTCATCCGTCAAAAAAAAGAAAAAAAAGACGCTGCTTTACATAAACGCTGTGCCAAACACCGCCATTAGCAGTCACCTTGCTTTTGTTTATGGATCTGTTATGATAACCAGAACAAAGAGCGGCTGCCGCCGCGCTGTTCATTGTTATGTATTTCATAGCTTCTGACAACTTTCATCAGAGCACTCCAGCTTTTAATGTATTCACTACGAAGATTGCCTCTCGTCTTATCTCAGCCCTCCCTCTTCCGCCGCCCGCATCTCGCCACTGAGTCGCAGATGACTGTCAACGAAGGCCCCGCCTCACAACTTTCTTTGCCTTCCAACCTCGCTTTGTAGACCACGGTCAAGTTTTTTTTTTTAAACTCCCCCGCTACACACACGCACGCATGGATGCACACTCTCAACAATGAGGAAGTAAGACCATATTATGTTGTAATTCTCCAGAAGTGTTCCATCTACTTCCTGAGCAGTTGGGGCCCAAAGTTAACAGTGCTGCTATCAAAGTAAAAAGGCGGCGGTTACAGAGGGATGGAGAGAACGACAACAGAAAGAAGGCAAAGGAGTGCAGGAGGTCGGGAGAAACGAGAGGGAAATCCTATCAGTATTCAACACGTGGATGAAAATGTACAGGCTCTCAGAACAACGACAAAGGAGAGACGAGAACAAGCAGATTAAGCAGTGACAGATAACTGCGCGGCAGCAGATTCTGCAGCGAGATGGGATACGGCGTCCTACTGTATCTCAAAAGCCCCTTTTCATGTCGACATGTCGGCCCAGATTTCCTGCAGAGTTCAAGTTTTGTTTCAAGGTGTGATGGCAGAAGGTGAAGAGGATCAGGTCATGAAGGAGACTCTCTCCAGGGAGACGAAGAGGAAGGAGGGGGGGGGGGTTGGGATTTCCACTCTATGCACTCTGGCTCTACCTCCCCAATGATCAAAAAGTACAGAGGGTGCTCTTTCTGCTGGAAGGAGGAGAAGGGTATGGGTTGGGGGTGGGGGTGGGGGTATGCCTCTCCACTTGCATTTGTGGTCACATATCCTGGTAAATGTGCATCCTTGTTTGTCTTTGTCATGAACAAATGAGTGAATAGATGATTGAGTGAAGGAGAGAATGAAAGAATTTGCGAATAAATGTGTGAATAAAAGAGACGAGGAAGTAAGTGAAATAATAGAGTGAATTAGACCTTCAACTACCTCGTCACCTATGGAAATAACCATAGAAATGATGTGTGTGTTTGTGTGTGTGTGTGTGGGGGGGGCAACCACATAACTTCCTTGGTGGAGGTTAAAAGGAGCAAAGCAATAAACTAGTCACACAGTAACCCAAAAATCAGTGTTTCGAACACAATCCATCGAGATTAAGTCAACAAAAGTTGAGACTGAAGCGACAGGTAAGAAGAAATGGCAGCGGAGCAAACGCCCTCGAGTTGTAATGGCTCCTTGACAGCGTGACACGCGTATCAAAGACTTCACGCGGCGCCGTAATATCATAAGCAAACGCAGGCGCCCGCTAAATCCTTCCCCCTTCTTGTAAATCCTCCATAATACGAAATAGAAACCACGGGCAATCAGGTAATCCAACAAGGTGTCTGGACCCTCAGGGCTCCCGTAAATCTCTTTTTGAGATTCCTCACCGCCGTCGGAGCGCCAGAGCTGACGTGGGCAAGCCGTCAGCGGCTAGCCATTTTTTTTTTTTTTTTTTTTGGAGTGGCATTCAGCGGGAATTGGAGGGTTACCGCGTTGATCCGGGTATCAAAAGGAGGTGACGATGCAAACAACGTGAAAACACGTTTCCTGTTGCAGTGATTAGAGACAAGTTGTACCGTGTCAAAACGCTCTTCACGGGGCGGGGGGGCGCGCACGCACACACACACACACACACACACACACACACACACACACACACACACACACACACACACACACACAC
>JASSRZ010000011.1:14260253-14279081 GCA_032164315.1 Malacoctenus gilli
CCAGGAAGTGGGCGGTATCCTACCATATTTGGAATAAGTGTGTGTGAACGAGCAGTTGCTTTACCAGTCCCAACCTACTGGGGGAGATACTGAGCACTCCACACACACACACACACTGACCAAAAAACATGCTATTTGGGCCTATGCTAAAAATTGCACAGGCACCTTCAGAATAGCTCCTGAATCTATGTATAAGGATTTCCCTCATGGGGACCTGCATTTTGGTCCCCATACTGCAACTGGTCCCCATGACGTGACTGTGTAAACAGATTGTTGTCCCCACAACGTGATGATTACCAACACACACACACACACACACACACACACACACACACACACGGCTTGTGTTATCGAGGGGAGCGTGCATGAAAAATTCATGTATGCAACCTTATAATCTTTTGTTTCTTCCCGATAGGAGAAATAATGACAGCGCTTCAATCCAATATTAATCAGCCACCAGCAGAGAGAGACAGAGAATGAGCCACAATCGAGGGGTCGAAGAGCTGGGGGGGAAAAAAAGAGGACGTGGTGAGCAAGTGCTTACGTGAGTGTGAGTGTGAGTGTTTGTGTGTGTGTGTGTGTTTGATGGTGATTTCACACTCCACTCACTCTGCTCTCCGAGCACGCACTCCAAATACAGGTGCTTCAGCGAACCAGTAACCACTCTGTCAAACATCTGTCGAGAGGCTGACAGCGTGATTATCACTGGCCGTATCAAACAAAAAAAAAAGAAAAGAAAAAGGATAAGAGGAAAAAAAATATATAAAAAAATCGCCCAGTCAGAGCGGCTGCGGTGGCGGTTGCTGAAGCCCAGTAGGTGAGTGTGAAATTAACCAGCCACAGTTTTTATCTCCGGCTCACGATGGACGTCAAATTCTGACCGCAAACACTCGCTCGGTCAAAACCGCCTGGCCCCGGCCAGGGGGGGGACAAAAAAAAAAAAAGGGCTGAGGCGGCTGAGTGAAACTAAAACAGCAGCTTGTCCCCGGTGCTGCCGAGGGTGGACAGAATCACAAGAACACATCAGGACTATATAATCCAATCCAGCACAAAGGCGGGCGCAGACAATACCGATGCACCGTCTCTGGGAGCTCGTAGCGTTCAATCTTGAGCGAGAGAACCGTCGGAGGTATCGATTCGCCCGTGGAAGGATTTTTTGGATTCAAATTCATCACGCTGCATGAGACGCCGCCGCAGCCGCAGCCGCTGTGGCCGTTTGAAAAGACGCGACACACGACGGAACGCTCAAGGGAAATTTCCAAGTTGGTTGTAAACATGGATTGGGAGTACTGCTGGGGAGACGGCTTTCGGCTGCCAATGTTGGTCTCCAAACACGAACGCTTGTATAAACACAGATCTTTCTTGGATTGTTCTGCCACAACGATAACTGGGATAAGACTGACTTAAGACTCCGTGCGTGTGCGTGTGCATGTTGATAGAAGCCTCCAAGATGACAGGTGCTTTTGTTTTTATTCATGTAGCTGAATCCGCGACGCTTCCCTTTAGATGGTCGGTTGCTCTGTGAAGGTATATTTCCAGCACGCCGCTGACGGTTATTTTCCCTCTTTACCCCCTTATATTCCCGCTCCGTCTCTGCTGACAGGATTTGGCGAGCACGCTTGTCATGACAACACCCTCAAGACCACTCGCAATACGGAGAAGATCCCAAAAGCAGAGCAGGGAGCAGATAAACAGAGCTTCGTGTCTGTACACGAGACCAGGGTTGAAAGAACTTGCAGCACTCGGCGGTGGGTGGAGCCCAACAGGTCAACCAGCCCGCGGATGGTGAATCGTCACCGCAACACCTTTTTCCCATTTACATTCAGGACTGTTCACCTTCGGTTCTTTATTTTGTGTGTCTTTGCTTTATGTGCCCTCGTAATTCAAGTGCCTTTACTCTTTATTCTTCCTTTTACTAATTGCCACTCGGTCCTGAATTAACAAGACTGCACTAGAGACCAGACACACACACGCACACATGCAAACACACACGCACAGAGTTGGTCCTTTAGCGTTCCCCGGATCAAGACGACCTCCTTTCCTGTGTCTGTCCCCCCCCCCCCCTTCCCTTTATTCACCTTGCACTGAGTGCCATTAAACAGTGAATAACTGATAAGAGCACATTTTAGTTTTATAATACCGCTGATAAGAGGCTGTTGCCGTCTTTTTAGATATAGCCCTTATCTACTTTCCTTTATGGCTCCCGCTTATCAACGATTTCCTTTCCAGACATTTCAGGGGGATTGGGCCAGATTTACTTTTGGATTATTTCCCTCCCGGAATCCCGTCCATTTACGCTATCATGTCCAGGACAATATGACAGCACCAGCTGGCCGAAACGTCTATATGAGGGGAAGGAGCCGCAACAAATACGTGTCTCCGTCCGGCGCTCACCTGTCTGTGGCGCATATGCAGGAGAAACACCGCGTGAATCGGATGAGACGCTCGAGGTCCGGTTGTTCGTTGCTGATGTGGACCGAGTTGGGGGGTCAGCGTGTGACACTGGCACACTGAAGGGCGCCGCCGTCCAGCTCGCATTTTCTTGGGCTTCAAACGCTTTCTTTCGGTCGGGAGTTCAACTGAACACCGTCTTGGTTTCGCTTCTCAAACGGGCGCATTAGAAGTCCGCTGCAGCGGGCATCGGGGCTGACCTCAGGCCACCACGGCGAGGTCACGCTCACGTGGCTCCGCGGGCTCCACCCAAAAGACCCCCACACAACACTCTCTGACAACCGCAGGACCACTCCGTCAGCTGGATCCCGCCTGCGTCACTGATCCTCTCGGAGCCGTGCGGCGGGCAAACCAACACCAGACCGAAAAACAATGTGTGACCACCTGAGCCGTGTGATGATTCACTGCAGATCAAAGTACTCATACTGATGCCGCCACTCATTCAAACCTCTTGAATGCTCACTCACGATGATGCAATAACATTCAGTACGACAACAACTTGGTTTGGTAATAATCCTTTTAAACATCAGTACTTTGCCAGATAGTGGACGGCTATTTAAGTGTAAACACAGTTGCTATTGATTACAAACTGTCTGGCTTCGTACCAGCCTTACAGAAGCCTCCATGTGTGTGATGGAGCCATGTCAAACAGATTAAATGCCCCAAGAACAACTGAAGACTCTCTAATTGTTTTAATTAACGCTCTGATTATAAGACTGTCGGAAACACATTTTTTTCTCCCTTCATGCTTGCAGCGCCCGATAGGTTGACTTGTCGCGGCTAATGTCGGCCGACCGCTCTGTCAATATCTCATTCAGTCCAGTGGAGGCTGTATTACAGGAGTCATTAGAGCCCCCCCGGTTTGACATTAAGACAAGAGATTGGGATGATGGCGCCGGAGAACCAGAGAACTCCTCTGGCGCCGCGGAGCGGGACCGAAATTAAGCAGAACCTTCTGACATAAAATTGACCCGGGATATCGGTTTCTGCTCAGGAGCATCTCAACAGTGCGAAGCCATCGGCAGGCGGAGAGGAATAAGCAATATCCATAGGTCACCGAGACCCCCGGTCCTCGCAGTTGATCAATACAGCGGGTCAATTCTGCATATTGCTTGTGTCCACTGTGAGGAGGATCTTTGCATATCGACCAATAACTGTTTCGACTTTCGGGAGTGTGATTCGAGTCATAATTAAACAAGGAAGCGCACGCACACAACCAGGGGAAAGTGCAACAGCTATTCCCAGCAGGACAATCACTGGGTGACGTCACATGGATTTGCTTCGGGTTTCCAGAACAAAAAAAGTGTCTTCACAATAAGAGAAAAAATAAAACCCCGCCAAGCCTGTGATCAGTATCAGCCTCAGACTTGCTTATGACACTTTAAGCTCCGGGCACATTTCGGTGGATTCTCAAAAGGGCCACTCAGGGCTGACGAGCAGCACCAGACGTTGAGCTCAAAATGATGACTCACTTCCTGAGATAAACTGACAATATGGTGACAAAGGAGAGAGAGTCGGCCAGGGATACAATTGCGGCGCGAATACAATTCTCGACTCTCCTTTATGAGCGGGAAGGGAGATGAGAACTGGAGGCGAGGCAGCATTATTACCGGAGGGACCACCGGGGCCCACCTGTGCGATCGGCGGCGGCTGCAGCCCCTGAGAGCCTGCAGCACAATGTGCACAGTGACGCTCTGCGGAGCAGCGCGTCTCCGCTTCCTCCCGCCGCACTGTGGGTTGAAAGGGGTTTAGCGTGGCTATTTGTTTTGCTGCACTGAGAGTTGAGTGGCAACATGTTTTCGAAAGCGTTTATTTCCACACACGCACCCTCCTAAAAATAGGCCACTTGTGCGATACACGCAAATGCGACGAACCATCACACTTTGGTGAAAATAATCCGACTTTAAACTGACGCTGCAAAGACAGTTTAAAAATATGTATATACATGAAACACGCAACCTCAGCAACTCACGTGTAACACGCAGAATGCATGTGCAAAGTCTCAAAAGACCTGAGATGAAAAGAGTGCTGAACTTTTGCATACCATTGCACTGAATTAAGATTGGCTGTCCAACATTTACCTGCAGTGATGCCTTTGTCTTTTTTCACCTCCATATTGCCGCTATTTTTATGCATCATCTAAAAGAAACAAGATGCTGCGGCTCCAAAGAGCGCAGACTCAAATTCTGTTGTTTGCAGGCTAAAGTTTGCACTGATTCACCAATGAACCAAACTGCGTCACCCAACAGCCTGAGTGGCCCCAACAGCACCAGGAGATCGAGAACATACGATAAACATGAAAAAGAAAATGACGTCTGGTAAAGCACACTTAGTCTTTGCGTGCCAGAAGGGGCAAATATCATCCCAGAGAGGAGAGAGAGGTGGGTCATAAATGGGGCTTGGGGGCTGCAAGCAGCTGCCTCTATTTTCCTGATGACGACTCTTCTCGTGCCATTCAGGCACCTGCAGCATGAGTGAGACGCACACTCCTCCAAAGCTAACGCCGACACTTTGCTCTATAAGCTCTGAGGCCATCCAAGAAACACACCCTTACGCACACAGATGGGTGAGTGCTGCGTGACAAAAGGACCCCTGAGTTGTGTGTGTGTGTGTGTGTGTGTGTGTGGGGGGGGGGGCACTCACACCACTCTGTAATTAACGCACGACAAGAGCTTTGTCTCACATCCTCCTCCGTCAGTTATCTGTAAGTTACACTCTTCACACTGCGCCACCATCGTGGAGCATGAGGTAATCTCTCTCCGTCTGTCTCTCGCTCTCTCGTCCCTGCAGTTCAAGTAAAGTGAGAGTGACTCGAGGACTTTCGGGGCCCATTGTTCACTGTCTCCATGAAACTGTCGCACTAAGCCTGTAAAACTCATTAATCAGTGGACAAAGGTGTGACACTTTAATCAACAGACTTCTCCCGTTCTCGCAACACTGCTCAGTGATGGACACGGGACAGACATTAAAAGACACGCACATGCACACACACACACACACACACACGCACAAACACACACACCTGTGTTCTCGGACACAGGCTCATTTGTATGAGCAGCATTAATACGCTCCCTTGAAAAAGGAAGGAGGTATGAACACGTAATGATCGCACATGCCCCCAACTTCAGGTTGTAATTACGGGCTTTCACAGCAAGACAAGAGCCGCCACTTCTAATCAGAGTCAGTACAGGCGGACGCACGGACTCTCACCCACGCGCTGTCCCCCACACTTTCCTGCAACAAAAAAAACCCCAACCCCGTCACACAATCAAGCTGACACTATCAGGCAAAAGTGCGGGCGTGAGACAGCGGACGATCAGACTGTTATTATTTCCAAGTTGAGCTCATGTCCCCGTGACATTTCTCGGGGTTTTATTCACACTTGTCAGATTTGGTTGGATTAAAACTGACTGTGGTGAGATGGCTACATACGTACGGCCCCAACCAACACCCACCCCAGGGTGCACAGGACTGCCAGAGTCTGTGGAGGAACTATCAGGGTACTCTAGAGGTACTAGAGTGTACTCTAAAAACTGCCCCTGAATTGAGAGAAGTAACACAACATCATTTACAGAAATAAAAGAGTTAGTATTGAAAATTGGATTCCTGTCGTGAGTCACTACAGCATTAGTGAGTCGGTTTCATTCGTCAGGTGTGTGAGGTGACAAATCAACATGATCAAATTTAAAGAAAGAGCATGAGCATATTGACAGCAGCAATAACAAACACATGCACTCATAGCCGTGTTCCCGGGGAGGGGGCGGTCAGGACCACCCAGTCCCGCCACGATTCCCACCGACGCTCCACTCTTAAATTTGTTAAATGGGTACGAGTGTGACATGTAAATTAGTACCTTCAGGAGAGCCAGCCAAGCAATTTCCCTCTGACCCTCCGGTGGTCTCTGGCTCAAGCCGAGCAGTCGCTGGCTGTGGCTTCATGTTTGTCGCACAGACACCAGAGATGGACTGCGATTCGGGGCCGGCTCTCTGTGGAGAAGGAAAGTAAAGAAACCCGATCTAAGAGATAAATATGCTATTGAAGAGAATTCCAATGTGAAGAACTGGGATACTTAACTTTTTTTAGTGGAAATAAACAGTTACAGTGACTTAACTACGCTTTTTCTTATTTCTTGTTTGCCACATGATAGAGCTTAAATTTTGACTCCAATTGTATGACAGATCTGCATGAAGGGAGCTGCCCTACATATGAAAAAAAAAACAATTACTTAAAGGAGCATGTGCTGCTGCCTTCTAGATAATCTCTGAAGTGCGAACCTAATCCAATGACGAATGCAAATCATCGATAGATAAAGCTAATCCTCCTGCAGCCTTCCGTCACGCACGCCACAAGATCATTAACACGAAGCTCGGCAGCGATTCGACCTGCAGTTCGTCGCTGCCTCCGAAGGAGACACTGCTGGTCAAAAGATGAAAGACAGGTGGGAGGAGGAGGAGAGCTGAATGAGTGACTCCTTTGGATTCATAGTGCAGCCGAGGAAGAGAGAGAGAGAAAAAAAACCCGGCTGGAGGAGGGTGACGAGAGCAGAACCCCTAATCGCCCCTTCACACTCTATAAGCCACTGGAGTGACCGGCTGCCAGAAGTACATTTATTCTAGAGCAATTAAGACAAATGGGTGGATGCATGCCTGCCGGCCGGCCGCCACCACAGTCTTTGTGTCCTCGTCCTCTGGCGAGAAGAAAAACAACTTCTGGGAGCTGTTGCGGGTCTACTGGAGAGTGCGCTGGGTTTGCTCCTCTGTGGCTGCAGCTACTCGGCATTAATGTTTTTTGTTTTTTTTTACAACAGCTACATATGTAACCATTAAAAAAAAGCTCCCACTGGGTTATTGCTGCGACATCTGCAGCATTCCCCTCAGAGCGATGCCGCGCACGGCAAAGCGCAGAGGAATCGCTCTTTTGATTGGTTGAAGCAACAAAACAAGCCGTTTGGCTCCATGATTCGCAATAATAAAAGTGGTTTCAAAGCGCTTTCATGGACAAGGAGCTCGTGCCAATGATTTTTTTTACAGTGAAATATAAAATCTGCCCTTTTTCTGCTTCAACAGCAGGACTGTTTTTCCCTCCCAAACTAACATGGGTTGTATTTCCATCAGAGGTTAGGTTGAGGCGGGACACAGGAGGAGGATCAAGGATTGTTGCAGGTTGAGGTCCTTTCGGGGCATTTTCCCGCCACGGGACGTTGATTCAGGGACTCGCACCGCACAAAGGTCCTGGGTGTGACCCCCACGTGGGTTCCCTCCTCCGCTCCTGCTTTCTCCCACAGTCCAAAAAGAAGCGCGAGGTCAATCGGTGACCCTAAAAATGTCCGAGGGCGCAAAGGTGCCTGTCCTCATGTTGGCCCGGTGAAGGACTGACGACCTGCCCAGTGAGCACTCTGCCCTGGGCCAACCGGGGGGGAGGGGGGAATAAGTATGGGGGGGTTGGGGGTGGGTGGGCACAGTTTGCGCTTTCTGTTCCAGGAATAAGATACAACATAAGCATGTGATTTAGGCAAATGCATGATTTTCAGACCTCGGATAAGAATTGAATATTTTTCTGCCTTAAACCACATTTGATGCAGGATTTCGTCTCACAGGCAAGATATAATAGTGCTGTCAGATTGGTCATGAAATGATACACGGTGAACGTCTGCGTCTCGTCACTCTAAAACTCGGCACTCTTGCCCCCCAGCTGTGCGGTAGATGCAAATGTTTCTTTATTCATCATTATTCCCTGTTGCTCTTCTCATGACACATTTGCATCCAGTGCAATTAGATCTCAACAGTTGCTTTCTGATGATCCGCCCTCCATTTTCCTCCGCGCTCGTTTGTGGGATATACAGCAGAGTTTCTGGAGGATTCTGTCTCGCTATATCCAAACTAAAACTTTTCTCTTTCCCTCCCAAACTGATCAGAGTCGGTGCATCAGATCTGCTGCGCTCCCCAGAGTACAGACGGGCACATCTTCTGCTTACCACCGCGTTTCCCTCCTGGGCGCTCCTCCTCCACCGCCACCTCCTCCTCCCTTTCTTTCCTCTGCCATCGCTGTTTAGATCATCGGCGGCGGCGTCGCGGCTCCCTTGAAGTCCACCACCTTCACCTGCAAGTTATTAAACTTGATAGCTGCGCCGGGGCCGCCGCGTTTGATCTGCCTCAAACAAATACGCCCGATGAAACCAGACAGCAGAAAATATAGAATCCGAAACAATATCAGGAGGCTTCGTCGGGCGGTCGCTCTCAGCTGCGTGGGCGATATACACACATACACTCACAGGCGAGTCTTCTGGCTGATAACTGCAATTTATTGAAGGCCTTGGAGGAGAAAAAAAAAAAAGCAACATGGACTTTCTTTCAATCAAAACAAAATCAAACGCATTAGCCTCTCAAAAACACGCCTCCTCTGCACGTGGTTTCCCCAAACTTTCTATTATCACTCCCATCAACCAAATTCAAGAAAAGAACATCTTACACTGTAAAAACTAGTTAAGAAGTGAACACAAGAGTAAAAAGGTTGGGTTGTTTTTGTGTGTCTGTGTATTGTGTTAAAAGGATAGCAAGGCTTGAAGCATAAGGCTGTAATTCTGGCTGCTACTCAACTGTATCACAGTGTCAAAGGAGGCGGGGTTGGGGGCATCAGGATCACCCACCTCCTTTCCCAGGACCAACCTGACGAGAGCAAGAAGACCGGGATGAACACGGGAGCTCCAGGAGGACAGACGAGGAAACACAGGGCCGACTTTTCATCAGATTCAAAGTCAACTTGTCTCCCCCCCCCCCTTTTAATTGACAAGAAAATAAAGACGTTTCACAGATATTTTCTTTCGAATAATTTCTCTATTTGGCAGCAAACACATCCACATGCCACTGTGAAAACCTATACCTTTTTTTTTAACATAACGAGTCTGCCAAATGTCAAATTAAACAATCCTTCCAGACAAAAAAAAAAAAGGTTCCTACTTAAGATCAATTTTACCAAAGCATCTCTTGAGGATGTTCAAAGTAGAAAAAAAGAGAGGGATGCATCTCAACTAAAATCACGCCTACTTGGAACTCGAGTCAGGATTCATCCCACGTTTTTACGTGAAACTCGTCGTGGGTCCGTATGTTGTCAGAGCAGCACTGATGTGGCAACGTTTCAAACGGAGGGTCTTTGCCATGCCTTTGTCTTGCACAGCTCCAAGGACTCGCATCACTGCATGTGTGTGTGTGTGTGTGTGTGTGTGTGTGTGTGTGTGTGTGTGTGTGTGAGGGTGTACGCAGCGATGTGAAAAAATAAATGTGAGACCGTTTTTGGTTATTAAAGTGCTCCGACACACCATCAATTAGCAGCAGTATGTATATACATTTGAATGTGGTTCAGCACTCACACAAATCGGCCATCTAAAAGTCCCCCATATACAGTCGAAAAGAACAATAAAATGAAATCCCTCAAACGTCACAAAGAAAACAAGAGAAAATCCTCTCAGTAGTTGCCTCTACTTGACCTCTGGTTATGACAAATTATAGAATTTCTTAAAAAAAAAGAAAGAAAAAAAAAGGAAGAGAAAATCAGCATAAAGTAAAACTGAACTAAAATGTAGTCATGCAGAAATTCATCCATACTTTACATACATTACAAAATTACATCTTTTTTTTCCTCTTTTAAGAATAGATTCTGTAAACACTGCTTTAGGTCCTTCAGGTTTGGTTTTGTCCTCGGTTCTGCTACGTCTGCACGCTTCCCCGTTAAAAAAAAGAGTCCCAGGCTCCCACTCTGACACCTGCAGGTGCTTTCTTTTTTTTTCTTTTCTAAAACTCCCACAACCCCCCCTACATTCAAACCGCTACTCGAACATTTGCAACCGATTTTTTCACATCCAAACCCACGGAAAGTTAAGAAACTACGAGGATCGAGTGGAAGCTCAGTAAAGTGGTGATGCTTTCATGTGGGCGCGTTCAAAGTGTTGCGGCCCTCTTGGCCCGCGTCCACACGGAGAAGGGAACTTGTTTGCAGACAGTTTTTCCACACGGGGAGGGTCGGGGGGGGGGGGACGATTTTGGAGAAAAGTTGAAGGAAAAGTCGTGGAGCAAAGTTATGGCGAGGACAGTGACAGAAGAACATGTGTATGTGGAACGACGACAGGGTGGAACTTCAGGGGGAAAACGTTGTAGTCGACAAGCATGCATGTTGAGGAGGACATCTGGACACGGACCGGATTGAGCGTCCCCGCGGAGGCATTTCATGATTTTTCCACTCCGAGATCTTTCTTGAAAACAAAGTATCATTTTTAGCACTCAAATCCGCCGACGTTGGATAAAAAACAAAACAAAACACTGTCGCAGGCTGTCTGAAACCCGTCTCCGTGTGGACGGTGCCTTCGAGACTCTGAAGCACCGAAATCACACCTGTACGCAGAGGGAGAGACGGGAAGGAAACCGGGCCAAAGGAGAAAGGGACAAAAAGGGTGGGTGGGTGGGGGGGGTGTCTTAAGCTGAGGACAGTCAACAAGGCTAAGTTTGAATATAGATAAGGCATAGCATGGGCAGAGGTTGGGAAGGTTCGGATCAGGAGTTCACATGTCGGGCAGAATTGCTGCCTTTTCAGTACATGTTCGTAAACGGAGGGATGGGTGGAGGGGTGGGGGTGCGGGGTGTGGGTGGGGTGCGTTAGGCAAAAGATGTTTGTGTGAGGTCATTCAGAGGCCTTGCAGGAACTCCTTCAGCTGCCTGACGAGCTCCGTGTCCACCGTCTCCATGAGGACGCCGAAGCCCTGGTCCCCCAGCAGAGCCTGCTGCGCCTTCAGCTTCTCGTAGACGTACTGCTGTAGCGAGACGCTGTGCACCGGGTCCTCCAGGGCCAGCTGCAACGGAGGGAATAAGAGAGAGAGTGCAGAAAGGGAAAAAAACAAAACAAAAAAACCCTGTTAGATCTGAGATTCGACCTGAGGATCCGTGCGAACCCTACGGGAGGAAGAGCACGCGTCGCAAACAAGCTCAGTCTATTTGCAGAAAAATGAGCCGCTCGTATTTGCACACGATTCGGCTCGAGGAGCCATTCAGCTTTAGTGAAATTTCCAGCGGCGGCAAAGAAAAAAGCGATCTAAATCAGATTTGTTATCGGCAGTCCTTAATAATAAAGAGTTCTCCTTTCAGGAAAAACAAAATCTCCTATTTCACCAGCACACGTTCGCTCATTTTCACACACACACACCCCCAAAACAAATGCAGAAAGGCTGAATATTACAGCAACAATTAAAGCTTTCATTTCTGTTGAATATTTTTCAGCACTGCAGGAGGGAGAAAAAAAGTGAGTTTCATTTCCACTCAATTACCTGGATCTGCAAAATAAAACAGGCCGCTGCAGACTTCTTCTATGAGGTTTTCAGCCTTTCAAAAAGACACGCCAACTCGCTTCTTGGGTGAAATTTACCACTTTTTTGGACAGTATTTTGACAAATGTCATTTTTTGGTGGATACTACATCCAGAAGTTTGTTTTTTTTTAACCAACGGACTACATAGTGCAAAAAAACAAGATGTACTGGAAGGGGGAGGGGGGCACTGAGTTTTGTGCAGCATTAGTGCTTACGGTCTCTCCTTTGTGCCAGGCTTTTGATATTGGCCAGTATAAACAGGAGACTCACATCATCCCAGGCCTTAAGTGTAAAAACAAACAGAAATCCATTTCCATACACCCCCCCCCCCCACACACACACACACACACAGAGCAACAATGGAAGAATGGTTGAATCGAAAAAAGGCTTCAATTCATATTGAAAGTGAAAGATGGACTCCAGCTCAAGTATGTGATGATTCACGTTTTTAAATTTACATTGACCGCGAAAAAGTTCCAAGTAAAAGGACGACAAGAAAAACAAGGCTGGAGTTCAAATCTGAGAGATGAATAAAAATGAAATCGATGGATATATAACAACTTTCTTGGGCTGACAAAAAGTGGACAGGCGTGGCCCACATAATAATGCATGACATCACAGTTCACCTGTGGGCCAGTTGAGATGAAGAGTTCGAGCCACAAACGACGAGGGGAAACGTGTGAAAACCTTCAGGCCAGGAGACTAAATGGTGATGCAGACCCACAACATTCAGCTGTCCCAATTTGGAGCTGGAATTAAATTTTGAATCTGAAAAATTGATCCTTTTCAAACTAGTTCTGGAGCAATAAAATGTAAAACTCATCACTTCTGAGCTAAAAAAAAAACCCCAAAAAACTAAATGCATTTATATTTCTTATTCTTCAATCAGTCCATGCCTTTTGATGGACCTGCTGTTAAAGGTTAGGAGTTTTTTGAGCCGACTTTCCCACTTTTTCTGCTTGACAGAGGGGAAGAAAACAGCTGCCTGGACCTGCTGCCAGAGGAAAAAAAGCGGTCCGGTAGGTGCAGGCGCTGCCATTCATCCCGCACTAAACACAGAGCCGCTGAAATAATCCCGACAACAGGCTGAAGAAAATCAAGGGAAAGTTGGACGCACTCCGTCATTTGATTTTGTGTGAAGTGAAACAGGGACAGAGGCAAACACGAAAGCATGGGCAAGTTTGAGAGCCTGCAGAGCGCTGAGACTGAGTTCAACTTTGTCACCTGCAGTCAACTTCTGCGGATCGTTCTGCAGCGTGCGCGATCATTGTGCCGAACGACACAAATGAATTAGTTGGAAGGTAGAAAAACCCAAAGAGATCTCACGAATTTCCCTCCGCAGATTTTTATGTGTGTGTGCGTGTGATAATCTGCATGTATTACGGCTCTCTCGCTGATTCCCCACAGACACTTGTCACGCTGATTAGTTCTGTCGTTACAATGCAATCAAACTGCTGAAGAGGGGGCTGCTGTAGAGGGGCCTGATGGAGGCGATGTCTTTTAACCTGCAGAGGTGCCGTCAGTGTGACGACGAATGGGATGGAGCGAAGGAGCGCGGGGTGATGGGGGAGAAAAGAAAGAGGAGAGACGAGGAGATGGAGAGAGAAGATAGAGGTAGAAATAGAGATGCAAAAGCGTGGATGTAGGTCGAGCGAGCGAGCGAGTGGGGGGGGGAGTCTGGAGAAAAGAGTGAGAAGGAAGGGAGAAAGAAAGAAAAGAGAAAAAAGGTGAAGATAGGATTGAAAAGAGAAGAGGAAGAGGGAGAAAAAAAAGAGAGGAAGTAGGGGGAAGAGAGAGAGAGTGAGGAGAGAACATGAGAAAAAAAATGGATTGCAAGAAATGGAGTGAATGAGATCTCGTGTGTGTGTGTGTGCGTGCGTGCATTCCATATGAAGTCGGTCATTTCCATTTTTAATCACAGTAATCCTCTGAAATATCACCAAAACTTTAATGATCCATGTGGGCAGAAATTCTAATAAATATGAGATTAGTTTGGGTTTAATTAATGACATACAGGCAATTAGAAGTGTGTTCAAACCGTATGAATGGTCAAAATAGCGATGTGTCCAATTATAGAGGATCGCATACTACTCATACCGTGTACATGCTGGAACATCACGCATATCTTTGGCAGTGGGTGCACGAAGCACTCACTGTATTTGTCTCAAGGGATCGCTTCTGCAGTGTACATTAAAAGAGGACAATTTGAGAGGAGAAGATCCAGAAAACACGGTCGGGTGGAAGCGAAACGTGACAAAATCGACAGGAGCTCAAGAACCCAAAGTGTTTTGCACGAGACCAACGACAGGGCGCCGCGATAAGCAGCCCCGCGCACTTAGCGGCACGCTGCGCTGAGATTCTCGCACATGACGGCGCCGATGCGAGGCGGTCGGCAGAGCAGCCGTTGTCACCGCAAACTGTAAGCGGGCTCCATTGTCGTGCCCCCGGGGGGGGGGAAACAGAGGCTGAGATGAGAAGACAAGAGGAGAACCACGGAGGGGGGTTGGAGGGGGGGGGGAGAAGGATGGGGTTAAAGATCCAACCCTGACATGGAGGAAACATTTGGGAGGGGGAGAAGAGAGGTTCAGAGCGACCGCGGCACGCTGACGCGGTCGCAGTGAAGAATGAGCGAGTGACGAGAGCGAGGGGGATGCGGGATGCCGAGGGAGTGGGCAACTCTTTGTTGAGGGCAGAAAGGAGGTGAGCGAGGAGCGGGCAGCCTGAGAGGAGACACGGAGAGGAGAAGAAATGGATAAAATGAAGGAGGGGGGCCCACCCCACCCTACGTCCCTCTCGTCTCTGAAGTAATCCCCAGACCACTGTTGCCCTTTTCCAAAGCAAACAAAGTATCGCGTCTTGTGCTATTAACTGTAAAAACATCAGTGTTGATTTAAAGGGAATCTGGTGCATTTTCCACATCAAACACAAGACACACACCCACACACACCAGAGATCTTGTCTGACAGGCCCACACAAAGACACACAAAAAGACGGCTTTTTAAGTCTGTTGCTGTGTCTGGAAATCCAGTTGTTTTTCAATCAGCACAGGTAATCAACCCACAGGATTAGCGCCGTCGCGAGGCGTTTGTTTTTCCGAACTTCTGACCTGCCCTCCTTTCTTCCCGTCCCGTCTTACAGTCATTATTTCGCACGTTAATAGGTGAACTCTGTTCCGCCAAAGACTCGCACAGAGGATATGGAAAACGAAGCCCGAGCCAGGCCGCCAATCGCCGACTGGAGTTAATGATGCAACAACCTGTACTTTCCCGGCCTTGATCCGGCATCCCGAGGTGGCTGGCGTCGAAAAGCGCAAAAACATACAAACACGGCGTGGGCGTGCGCACGCACACACGTGCACTCCAGCGTGATGTAAGCTGAGGGGCCGCCCGATGATGTACTGGAGTGTAAACTGAAAATCTCTGTTGTGTGAGGCAATGCCGACAGCGGGGCGGGGGTCAGCGTACTGCACTTTGAGCAGATGATTGTTTCATTGTTGATTGTTTTCAAAGACAGAGAGGTCGGATCAAGCTGTCCTGATTGGACATCACGGACGCAAATCATGACAGATTCAGACTCGACTCGAAGGATCACCGCAATTCGCTTGAACCTTTGCAATGTTCAAAACATACTTATGGGGGGACTTGAGTATATTTTTGGTCATTTTAGTTGTCCTATTTTGATTGAACGCTAGAGTAAAAGACGGGTGGATTTTTTTAGTTCATCAAGGACCGAAAAGAAAGAAATTTGGAGAAAAAGCACCAATGCATGATCTGTATAATCACAGTTTTGCAAGGTAAAACTACTGGCAGACAATTTTTGTGAGGCAAGAAGTAGCGTTAGAAGGTATGGAGTTACAGCCATGGGGGGTGAAGGTGGGGGGTTAGGGGGGATTACGGGTTGGCAGCGTTATTGATTCAGTGGCATTAAAACAATGATTGATCAGGAGGGAATTACGAGATAGAAGTTTGCCAATAAAACATTTTCCAAAGACTCGATGCGACCACCGGCGGTGCGGCACATCAGGCAGGGTGGGCTTGGGGGAAATCAATGGAGCCGACGCTGTACTGCATCCACGCCAACCGCAAACCCCCCCACCCCCGAAAGGAGTCGGCGGGCTCACGCGGGCCACAGGCTGTGAACTGCAGCGCAGGTGGTCTCACATGTCCGCCCTGAACCGCGCTGAAGAGCTACACGGGGAATTGAGTGAGATCGCCTTCACGCCATGCTCTGATAATAACAGTGCTGCAGGTTTTATTTACTCCGGTCTGGCAGATACAACCGAGCCGACAGGGGAGACCGGAAGATGTCAATCAAACACAACCTGCACTCTCCCCCCAACCCTTCCTACCGTGAGATCAGACCAGAGGAATCCAAGATATTAATAATGGAGAAAAAAACCTGCTTGATTTAACCGGTGCGTTTCATTTTCGTCACGTTGGTCTGCTATTTCTTTTTCTCTTTCATTTCAACAGGTCTGACTGAGCTTTGGTCCTTTAATCACACACGTCTGCAGTTCCGAGTTGCTAACTTTGCTTTTGGCCAGTTTCTCTCTTGATTATTGGTGCTTTTTATGTCTTGCGGCTTGAAACTGTAGTTTTGTTTTTAAGGAGTGTTAATTTTCTATGTTTGTTTCGCTCACGATACAAGTGGAGGCATGTGAAAGACTTCAAGGCCTAAAAAAAATGCATCTTCTGTACCCTTTCAATGCTTGATGTGCGTTATTCATCTAAAACACGTTATGTTTAGGTCAGTTCAGGCACAATGTCCGTGTTAGAGTTTGCATTGGGAAGAGATAAATACGGTTTGAGGTGAGGTAAAAACGTTGTGATGGAAGCAGAGTGGGTGGATGAAAGCAGAAGAGCTTCTATTTTTGAATCTGATCATTTATTTTCAACAAAAGATAGAAACAAACACACACACACAAAAAAAAGGTGTAACCCTGTCAGCTGGTCAGTCACAGGTGTTTGTGCAGGGCCGATAATAGTGCCATTGAAAGGCTCTCTTGTTATATTGAGAGGATCGGAAGGTGACACTAACGACACTTCATGCAGTGAAAAACATGACGGAAAAGACCAGGACTGAAGCGGGAGCCGTGCACAGCGGGGGGAGGATGACGGCCGGGTCCTGCGCGGTTCAGAGGTTGTTCCTACGCCGTCACACCGGAATCTAATGAACGTGTCATCATCAAGCTGTGCGAGCGGGAGCCTGGTAACGAGCCGCTCATTACAAAAAGGGGGATGCCGGAGCATCTGAGATATGCAGGACTGTGCGCCCCCCCCGCTCCAGGCCAAGGATTCCACACCTCTGATACACAGTATATGGAGCAACCCGCTGGGGAACAAGCTAAATATTCCATGTAAAAGCAGAATGCAAAGGGAAGATGAGACGGGTGGGGTGGGGTGGTGGGGGTGGGGGGTTTGGGCTGGAGTGCTGACGAGGGGGAAGGAGTGACGGTTAGAGTGAGGTATGGGGGCGAAAGAGTGACATGCTCCCTGCTGCGGCTCACTGATAAAGCCGCAGTGGTCCTCACGCCACAGAGAGGGTTGAAGATAAATGAGAGGCAGGATGAAAAGAAGGCAGACAAATGAGATGTGAGGAAAGTGCAGCCGGGTTTGGTAGGTGTCGAATGAGCAGATGAGAGGGAGAGGGTGGGGGGAGAGCGAGAGCGAGAGAGAGAGCGGGAGAAATGAAAGGCTGAGAAGACAGAACCAAGAGGTAGGCGAGATATGCTTAAAAGACAAAGTCTAATTAAGACGATGACGATAATAATAATAATAAGGATGCGGAGCGCCCGCGGCAGTAAAAGTCTGCTGGCTTTTACCTGGTGGAAAACACCAGGACAAACAACAATCAGACTGCTTCCATCTGCTCTGATGCGACTGAGACACACTGCCAAAACAGGTTTCCTTTTTGATTTTTGGGCGGGCGCGCCTTGTTTTCTTTCCCATCAGTCATGTTTTGATGTGTCACAGTTTCGCAGAGCCAAGCTGAGATGCTCGCATCACCCTCTGCTTAAAATATCAAGTTTAGAGTGTCACTTTGTGGAGTCGGCACATTTGAGGCCAATCAGTTGGAGAGAAATAAAGCCCGAGCACACGTTTAAAGCGTTTCAAACAAGATAGTGGCCAATAAAATGATCATTTTGATCACTGTGCTGCCCTCAGAGCTTGAAATGGGAAATAAGCCCCGATGGAGTGCGCACTGGCTCACTGGCTCGGCTACTGATGAAGACTTAATTAATGTCACGAGGTACAACGGGCTTTTTGGCAGAAACAAAGAGCTTTCCTATCGAGAGGAGGCAAAGAGTACTTCTGAAAGTTGACTTGTAAAAAGCAGGATCAAACGCGCCTCATTAGAGAGTCCAGACTGGGATTTTATTTGCAAAATCTCCCCAAAACAAAGCGGACCAAAAGAAGCCACCACAACCAGCAAAACGTCCACTGGCAGCCGGAGTCCAATGCTGATAGAAACGCCCTCTGCGATGAACCGAAACCTTCAGACGAAGCTTTACAGTGACTCTTTGACTCACTCCCATACATTTGGCTCTGGAGTTCCTCCACACCGTCTCTCAAGGGGAATGTGGACTCCCTTAATTCCAGTGAAGCCAAACACAGGCGGAGAAACCCTCAGCCAACATACAGGAGCAAGAGCCTTCAAAGTAAAAGCATTGGGCATTTTTCCAGTCCCGCCCTGGATTCTGTGCAACGTGAGGTTGAAGAATAGAAATATACATAAACCAATGCGCAGTTGCTTCCTCCCGCTTTTTCCTTGGACAGCAAACATGTAAAATGAAAACAGGCCATCTCCACTCAAACATTCGAGGGGGCACACCAGATTATACTCCAGCGTCTGCGATTATGAACATCAAAGAAAGAATATGGTAAAGGATTGTTTGTGAGCGCACGGCCCAGTATTTATGGAAGCATATGTGTGTGTGTGAGAGAGAGCGAGAGAGCGAGAGCGAGAGAGAGAGAGAGAGAGAGAGAGAGAGAGAGAGAGAGAGAGAGAGAGAGAGAGAGAGAGAGAG
>JASSRZ010000011.1:14281683-14292084 GCA_032164315.1 Malacoctenus gilli
TCAATTCGAGATGACTCAAGATGGTGATTCTCCACTTTAAAACTACAATTCCCTGAACGCAAAGCACTGATTCATCCCGTCTTGTTGATGGTATTGACCTAACTGATCAACGTAAGGTACGTAAACAAAAGGCCATCCAGGGTAACACGGGACACATCCTCAACCTGCTGTCTAGGCTTGTCTCGTGCTTCCTTGATGACTTTGGAAAAAAAAACAAAAAACGCCATCAGCAGACTAAAAGCCCACCGAGCTGCTTGGATCAGGACCACCAAACTGGGCGCCGCAGCCACTTCCACCTGTCGACGGAAATCAAAGAGATTCTTATTTCGTTTTGGCCGAATTTCAGTTGGATATGAAACAGGACGTGGCGCAAATGGTTTCGTTCGCATTATCTTTTCAAGCCAAAACGTGCACCAACAATTCGTCCGTCTTCTGGGGGCCTTTTACCTCTTTCCCAAACTCCTTTATTGAAGTACATGAATCACAGAGGCAGACATACAGACTGTTTACAGAAAGAAGAAAGGTGCTGTTGAGCACCGATTTGCGGTTTCAAGTGATGAAACAAGTCAATAAAGCAATTTCACATCCTGTAATTTCTTGCTGATGTCAACAAAGAATGAAGTTTGTGCAACAGTTGGATAAAACCTGTGCTCTTTGAGCCACAGCGCTGGGATGGGTTACTCACAAGCAAAGAAAGTGCTTGAATATTAGATAGCGAAGGACTTTTTAAAACAATGAGAAGGATTTCATTTTATCCATTTGGCTGCTTTGCATCAAGAATTCGAACGGTTTCCAAGAATTAGGGGCCAAAGGTAAACCTCAAATCAGTCGTCTCAAACGTGAAACTTGTCGCCCGCGTCGCTTCCGCTATTTTAAATCTGCACGCCGCCCCTTTCACTGAACCCTCTCCACTTCCCGGCACACTGCCTGCAGCGGCACCATCACTCTCCCGGCGGTTCTGTTCGAAGATGCTCAGTAAATCGTTAGCGGTCGGTGGAGCAACCGAAGCATCTGCTGTCGCCGGCGGGCTTTTCCTGTCGGTGCATCTCTCTCGCGCGTCCTTAACGTGAAAGCTCCAGCTGATCGAAGCACTATTCCATGAATCCATCACCTCCCGCGAGTTCCGAGCGGTGCGTCGGGAGTACATTCACGCCTCAGCTCAGATGCCGTGTCTCACAGTTGTTTTGTGTTCAAGCCCCGGGTTGTCAAGTGATGCATCACAGCCTAAAGGAGCGTTTTTACGCAGACTATCTCCTTGCACTGTAAGACTCGAGACATACACACTTCACAACCTCAGAGAGGTCAAAACTTGAAAGAACCCAAACGCCGAGCCGACAGACATGCAGATTCGTCTGTTGCTACGTCTGAGCGACACAGACGGAAGAGGTCAGACCGGCAGTCGCTGTGAGAGGAGGACATGAACACAAACAGTAGGCCCCCACAAACTGCCACACTAACCTCTCGCTCGCTCTCTCTCTTGCTCCTTTTTTTTCTGTGGTTTCATTAGTTCATGGTCTCTTGACTTAGAGGGAGGATTAGAGCTTGATTGCAGTAATTTCCTCACCAAATGAGGCAGCACAAATTGTAATACCCTAATTAGTATTGTACGAGAGGGCGTAAATGTGAGAGCTTGCAGTGTGTCACAAGGGCACATTAGAGAAAAAAAACTGGCTTTAAATGTAGGGAGTCTGAAGGAGTGTGTAGGCACCCGTACGTATGGATATGAGCTGTAAAAATAAACATGAAGGTGTTGAAAACTCTCAGACTCAGTTGTTGTGTTCAGAAGAGGAGCAGAGGAGAAGGCCACATAAGGCAGCTCTGAAAATACCATAATTGTTGACAAGCTTCTGCTTGAAGGTGACAAATGAAATAAAATATTTGGTCTGTTTATGGTTATTTTTCTACCTGTAACAAGTTAGAGGTTCCTGACCTTTCACAATGGAAGCCCCCTAGATTACCTAAAACAACGATTGTGGACCCCCCCCATTTGGTCTCTAATTTGCCAAAACATTATGGTGAAGCCAAATGTTAGTGTGAATGTAATTTTTCAATGATATACTAAAGTAGACGGCTTCAAAATAAAAGCAGATGGAAGATGTTTTTTGTCCGTCATGGCTTTCTAAAAACTGTATTTTTTAGGGTTTTTCTTGACATATAAAGAATTAACTGACAATCCTCAGACAAGGCCGTCACTTTTGATTTTTGGAGATCACCCCAAACAAAAAAAAACAAACCTTTTTTCTCCAATTATATGTTTACTTCTCCCCACCAACTTTTTAGATATCTTACTTTGAATAGTTCAAAGTGTGAAAATGTTCCTACTGTTGTGTTCGATTTGCAGTTTTGTTAAGGCTTCCATTGCAACATGTTCTGGTGGTTTCAATCGCAGGGTGATACAGTAAAAGAATTTCACCCACAAGATTAAGAAAAAAAAATCCATGATTATCTTGATTGTCTCCACCGAATAAAGGCCAAAAAAAAGGAAGAAACGGACAGATTTCAATTACTTGCTTTGACCTGCTGCCGCCAGCTCTCACTCAAGTGGATTTGACTAAGTGATGGGAAGTGAATTAAAGTTCTCCTGCAACCGGGGCTTTGAGCGACAAGCTGGGTCAAACAGGGATACCCGACATCCTGCCTGAAATCTGGTGGGCCATCTGGCTGCTGCTAAAAGACCAATTTCTGTATTTTTAAGACGCCACTCAGGAATAGATGGATGCACTCGGCGACTTTGGCAGAGAGGAACTTTGCGAGAAAACGTCCAGACGCACAGGAAGGAGAAAAGGCCCATCCAGGGAACAACATCCTTACTATGGCTGAAAATATTGGATATAAAAATACGAAGCCAACTCTTTTGGTACCTAATCTATTTCATTAGTGAATATCAACCAATTATGAATCAATACTTCACCACTGTGGGCTCCCAGCTGCAGTCTTTTAACAAAGCAACCAAGTTCAACCAGAATAAAACAAACAAAAGAAAGAATAATTATTCCCTCTTCTGAAAAGCGCAAATGAAAATGATATTATTACAAGCTTTTATTCATCAGGTTGACCGATGTTCACATGAGAGACAGTTTACCCAGGTTGGAGGAGATTTTATTTCATTCTTTTAATTTAATCTAAATTAATTTCTTTGATCTTGGAGGTAGATTTAGTTCTTTTGTCATCTGATTGGGCCAATTGATGTAAAACTGAAAGAAGTGCAGGTCAGCAGTTACACTTTTTCATAATAATGACAATTTGTATCATCCTGGCTGATTCTATCATTTGTGTTTTAAGGGGGGAAAAATGACTGACACTCACTTTTTACACGTTTTGATCAAAAGTGCTGGGAAACTCATTCAACTCACCCACAGAATATTCACACCGAAAAAGAAGAAAAATCTACTAGTGTTCTGGCCTTGATTTGACCAATTCGAGAGGAATTGATGCGGAATCGACTGTGAGAACCATCATAAAAAGTAACATTTGTGCCTTTGTGTTGGGTAGGATTGAGCCAAGTGTGAAGTTTGTCACTATGAGCTGCTTTTAAAGAAGCTCCAGTCCAGCATGCCAGCAAAGGAGGCCGCATTCTTTCAAACACGGCTATCGATAAAGCATTGTGAACTCAAATTTATGTTTTTAATAAACTTTTGTCTCTGAACATCTATATTGAATGAACATCGTGAGATGAGTCCTAAACAAGGAATGAAACACAGAGGAAAAGTTAGTGTTCAAACGGTGCGTTCAGATCAATTCTTCTCCTCTGGCAACGCGACACTTATCTTTTGTTTTTCTTTTTTTGATGGCTCATTTCCCAGAACGACTCACGTTGCATTCGCTCGTGATATTTAAAGAAGATAACGGAACTAAACAGCACGTAATGCTACACACAGACGGGCGTCTCACGACTGTATTTTTCCTGCCGTTCGGGAGGCAACTAAAGTTCGAGGCCTGGCGGAGACGGAGGGGAGGTGAGTTGTCGCAGGGACGAGTCAGAGGCGCAGCGACCATCTCAGCCATCTCAGATGGAGACTGAGTACATGTCTCACGGGCTGGCCAAAATATTGCCAAATCCTAAGTCAGAACACAGACTGAAAGATAAGCTGGAAAAAAACCCCAACCAAAAACAAATGTGATTGCTTTTATGCATGAGATTCTGAAGAGGAAACTACTTTAAAAAGGAGAAGCCTGAGGATGCTACCGCTTTGACCCCTGCAATATATTAGAGGCACAGCGTTACTTTGGGAACAAACTCTCAGTGTGCAGCAGGAAACCCTTGTTGGCACCAAACTGTCACCTAAACACAGAGTCATGATGGGAAGGGGGGGGGTCGCCAATTTGTGTCGTTTCGCAATGTTTGGTAGTTTTTTGGTCGCTTTGTCACAGCCGTGTATAGCCCACGTCAGCTCCGAGTTTTGAGGATGGCGCTCGTCTGGAGGACGCGACGGGGTCTTAAGTGTGACAAATGATCTTCACACTGCAGGTAAAGCTTTTGGCTGCCTCGAGTGCCCCCAGAGCTCCGCTCCGGTGCACCAGACGCCTCAGACTCTCTGGGCTCTTTTTTGATGAGTGGCTCTTGAGCCAGCGCCAGACTTAAACTGGCAGCTCAATGCTAAAAGAATTATACGGCCCGATTTATTCCCACAGATCCACGTTTCGCACCTGCGGGGCGGCATCGCTTCGTCTGTAGCCACAAAAAGCGCCTGCGTCAAATTCCTCATTGCACAATGTTGTTTTCCAGCAGGTTTTCAGCCTCAGTTAGAGGGATCGCCAACCGATAATCAGTGGCTTTGATGACAACATTGAAATATTGAGAAATCAATGAAAACCCAATGAAAGGAGGATAACAACAGATGCTTCAAAGTAGCGACCTTCAGGTAAAAGCTGCGCGAGCAGAACAACAGGAACTTCTTGACCAGTTCCTCTAATGTAACGTCACATATGACAAGACCACCTTCAGTCAGAACTACAGTTTTCCCTGAGTTTTACAAAATGGCATAATGTTGACATCAAAATCAATCGAAAGCATAAAATGTTATGAATTCAACTGTTAGAGGCTCAGATGGCGAGCAGCAGCCCAAAGCAGGAGAGGAGAAAAGAACTGTGTCCCATTACAACTTCTAATAAAACTGTCAAATGTGAGAAAGACAGGAAAGAGTGTCATACATTTGATGGAACAATAATATTTCGTTATTCTGTATGCTGACTTTAACCTTGATTGAGCAGCGATTCCATTGAATGCCAACACGTCCTGAGCGGCAACGTTACCCAACGATGCAGCTCCACTCTGTTCAGTTCAGCTTGTGGGACTTTCATTACTTAACAGTGAAAAAACGGCTGTCCAACGACATTTCCTCATTGTCAATTGCGGTTAAACTTCTGGTCATTTAAAAAAAAAAATCCACATATACCGAGTAGCTATCGATGACTCATTCAACTGATAAATCCTGACTTTGTCCTAATGGGACGAGAGGAGGAAGTGCAGCGTGCACGGGTGACATCCTCTCGGTTTCCCCAGCAATCAATCAAAGCTGAGCGATCGGCTCCCTGCTGTAATGAGCCATATACAGTCTCAATGTGCTTTTCACTGGTAATTAAGACGAATTAGGATCCATTTGACAACAGTGCAAAGATCAATCATTCCCATTTCTTGTGCCAGCCCAATTAACTCCTGATGAATCCAGAGAGGTGACAGGCAAAAAACGCTCAGGACACTTTCGGGCCGCAACACCCTGATCAGCTTGGCCGCAAAATAAACAAAGGGATGGGGAAGGGACGTGAGTGGGCCAAGTGGTCCCAGCTTTCCACCAGTGGTGCATGCGCCGCATCCCAATGTCAGGCTGCTGCTGCTGCGACTGTGACAGCTGTTCCCAATCTTAATAGGACGGCTGCATGAGAGAGTTTTATCGGTATGGAGACACTCACGATAAATGTTTAAGACCACTCTGCATGATCGAGATGTAGAATTTATGTCTGCCTCGTGAATCACTTTGAGGAACGCTTTTTTTCTTCTTCTTCCTTCCCGACTCCGCACGGACCCTCTTTCACATCTGCCTCCGACACGGGGAAGCTTCTGAGGACACTCGCGTCACACGTTTCACATATGCTCCGATGCTGCGTATAAACTGCTAAAGAGGCAGCACATCGCCTCTTGTTTACCTCCCTGATTAGTGCTGGGGTTTTTTTTTCTCCTCCCCCCGCGCGGGGACGCTTGGACGAGTACGGTGCGCGGCAACCGCTGTGCTGTGGGGTTTTTTGCCGTCACTATTTCGACAGCTGTTATTGCACGTCAGAGGATGTTCATTATCTGTGAGACGCTCCTGCCGCCTCCATCAACTGATTGGACGTGTTTTTTTCACAGAGACGTCCCGTTTGCGCCGGGACCTCACTTTGGTGTTAAATTCCCATGTCAGATCCACTGTTTTTTCTCTGATGTTACACCAGATGACCAAAACATGAAGACACCTTCACAAATAGTTGTTTTATCAACATCGCATTATTAGCCGATTGGGTTTAACAATGAGGAGGGAGGCGGGTAACGGTCAGCACTCTGCACACCTTTTTGAGTTCACACCAAACTCTCTCCTCCTCGTCTTTATGGACACGTTTCATTGTGTGGAGTTATTTTGGAAAACTGTTCCGCAAAAGTGACAAACATTTGGACACTGCAGTGCAGATGTTCAAAGAAGGGGTGTTTGTTCAGTCCTTAAAGAACAATATAGGGAACAGGAACATTCCCCAAGAAGTAATTTAAAATCTAATTAGATGTAAACATCCGAATTGGGGGATCTTGCCGAAAGCCAAATCTGTTTGGGTTGGGGGGAAAGGGGGGTGTAAAGAGATGGGGGAGTTGGATATGTATCATCTGCATGACTCCTGCAGTTCCCAAAGATGGAGCAGATGTTCGCTTGTTACGTTCCCGCGTTTTAAGAAATCTTCCTTAATTTTTCCTGCTTTTCTGAATTCCACTTTCAGCCTGTTGCCTTCGGGTGCGTGTAATTAATGAGGTGTAACACTGACCACTGGAAACCGAAGAAATGACTGGTTTAGAAATTTTTCTTTAAAAAAAAAAAAAAACTCACAGCACGGAGCTCAAACATACTTCTGACGGAAGCACCAGCGTTGTCTGGAGGGGCTGCCAATCGCCTACGAAGCCGATTTAGTGGCCTGACTGCGAATTTGCCACAAACTGCAAACCCCACCCACTCAGGGTGAGAGAAGAAAACAAACAATCATCATCCCACCCCCCCACCCCGGGATATATGGTCGCATCACCAATCACAATCCTCGCATAGAAGATTATTTATGACAAACTGTAACAGTCCAGAATGGGTTTGCCGTGGATTAAATCAGAACCCTATATAGACGTCACCATTCACAGAGAACACAATAGCAGCAACGGTTAAACCTTTTGAAGCCTCCATATGGTCTTAAGGTACTTCCAGGCCCATTGATCAAACGTGCGGTATCTCTGCGAAACACGCCTAATCTTGAGATAATTCAAGGGAAAAGGCAGTCCGACCGACTCTGGTGATAAACGGCCGGAATGCCGGGAAGCAACGGAGACGGGAGCTCATTTTGATGGCTCTGTGTGCCCGAAGGCAACACGGAGGAGGATCTCTCCATCTCCTGCTGCAAAATAACATTGTCGGGCAGGTCTGTTATTCAACAAAACCAAATTATGCTGACACTGATGGTCGGGTTGAGAAGAGGTGCAATAATAAAGCAAGAATGGCAAGTCTTCATTACCGATGCTTTGTGTGGCCCACAGTGAATTGATAACGCGGTGAAACTCATTTCCTATAAATATACACCTCTGGAAGGCCGTCGCAGGCGGCTTGATTGTTCATTAAAAAAAAAATATTAAAAAAACCTGTTCTGCAGGAACAAAAAAAAAAAAAAACCCTTTTCTTTCCACTCTGTGGAATGAAAGTGGAGCAATCATTGAAAGATGAAGGAAAATGAGAACTTTCACGTTTGAGAAATGATCATTTCAGATCAACACAAAAACGCTTTGATGGCCGACTGATATCGACTGCATTTATTTCCAGTTTGTGTGTTAAACTGAAACCAAGTGTTGTTCCCAGCTTTGTAGGAAAATAATATAATGCCACTAACTATCAATTACACATCGATACTGAAGGGTCAAAACTGGTTCAGTTTATTTGAATGATGCGACAAAAAAAATCTTCATTTCAACAATTTTCCACCATTTGAAATGTTTGTTCTTTTGCTGGAGCAGTGAAATTTTAAAGGCGTCAAGAACAAATTTAATATTGATGAGATAAAAGAGTGAATCCAGTGGACAAAATTACGCTATCTCTCTTCTTTCACAACAAGCTAACACACAATCAATTCACACCAATTTTTATCATTGTGTCATTAGTTGTGTGATTGTTCATCGAGCTGCTGCAGTGCTGAAAAAGTGAGCAGCTGACTTTAAGAAATGAGATTCAACCTTATTGGGTGAGAAAAACGACCGTTCCAACTGTGAGGATAATGTTTATGATGCTATCATACAGTACGTACCGACCTGATGAATAACTATTGCAGAACAATGCGCCAGTGAAGCTCATTACAGTAATAGCCTGAACGCAAAACTCATCAGTTACGCATCCTGAGCAAACGCCATCAATTACAATACCCAGAATTCTCTTAGTATGAATCGAAACCACATTAAGCAAAAAAAAAAACCCCAAAACAAAACAAAAAAACCCCCACAAAACGTATTTCTTCGACAATTCACGCAGAGACACGTTTAAGGGATTTGAACATGTCGCCAAGACAACTCAGAGAACAAAAAGATGCATTACAATGATGAAAACTGGTGAATTCTGGTCAACAAATGGTCACAATGCTGATATTCAAGATGCCATCTGTCTGCAGGTGACTGCGTTTCAGTCCTGTTGGACTTGATGTAGAGCAGATGAGTTTCATACAAAGAGTCAGAAGAAAGAAAATATTGCCAATTCTGTTTGCTGGTATCAAGATGCACATGACAGTTTGACAACCGTGGATGAATCGACCAACGAACCCAAAACACACTGACAGCAAAGGTGGGTTTGTAAGGAAATCATTTATACTGCCAGTCAGTCTTGTAAAAAGGTCCATAAACAGATTTTTTTCCCTTTAAAAAAAGTATTTGCTCTGAACGACAATCTCGAAATGACATCATTTCTATTAAACTGGGGGAAAAAACAACTAATAAAACTACTCACTTCTTTATATTCAACTGGGATGTCTGAAACTCGGCGAAAGAAAAGCAGAACTCCTGCCGATGAATCATACCCGTCTCCATATCGGTGATCACCGTACAAAGAAGAGTGCCATCCACATTAGTCCATCTCTTCAGAAAACAAGGACTTTGGAGAGAACTGCTCATTCGTCGTTTAACGATTGCAACTGATATCTGTTACGAAGGCTCTTGACCTCTGTACACATTATTCTAAGTAGGAGAAGGGTCAATTACTCGAGCAGTCAGTAAAAAGAGCGCTCAGCCCAGTTGGCATCACACTGTAAACATACCTGGACAATGTGCGGAGATTTGAAAACACTGCGAGTTTCTATTAAAAGCGAAGCATCATGCAGGTAAAAACACAATTTCATACGTTCCAATACTGTAGTGAAAAGAGGAAAAACTAGTAAAATCTTTTGAGAGAAACTGTGGTCGTTCTTTTTTTTTTCCACTCAGAATCCTTAAAACCAACGTTGGAAAAAAATATAGCCAGAGGGAACAAAATCCAATAAGTATTAAAAACAGGAGGGATAAATAATCATTAACCTTGAAAAAGTCGCTGTAGATAACCCTCGAAGTACACACTTGTTTACCTTCACACAACTATTTCTTTCGACATCGATGGGAGTTCAGTTTTGCAGGAGTTTAAAACGCGACAGAATGCAGAACATGGCCTACATCACTATTCAGGGTGAGCAACCAGCCCCCTCAACATACGCATTTATCCCCCAACAATTGTGTGTAATTGGCCACCCTCATTCTCTATTATTATGCTGGTGTCTAATCAGTCATTGGCAGCGTCTCACACAAACGCGGCACAAAAACCTGTGCGCGGACATTACTCGGTTGGATTAAAAAAAAAAAAAAAAAAAAAAAAGACCAAAAAAAATCCAAATAAAAGAAGGGGCTTAATTGGGCGTGTGCCCCCGCAGCACAACACAAACGGCTCGTGTCATTAGTGCCCACTGAAGAGAGTCTTTGATGTCGCCCATCGTTCCTTCTTGTTTGATGGTGGCGCCGGCCTCGCAGATGAAGCACAAGAATCAAATGCTGCTTTATGTACAGAGGCCCAAACGCGCCATCGGTTAGCCGGGTCTGGTTTGAAATGCTCGGATCAAAGACGGGGGGGGGGGGGGGGGGGGGGGTTCAGAAAAAAAAAAAAAAAAAAAAAAAAAAAAACA